>CM046430.1:52716956-53146956 GCA_025506505.1 Flaveria sonorensis
GTTTTCAACTATAAACATGGTTTTCATTTGATCCCTCTCCATATATATAATACCCTATATATAATTATAATTATGACTTCATCTGGTTCTTAAATCCGTTCCGACCACCGGACCAGTAAGACGTTAGATTCGACGTCCAATCTGTTTCTGAATATTTGTTTTTCAGGGTTGTTATTTTTTTTATATGATATAAATCTTATCACTAGTTATGAGTGGTTAAGAATATCATATGAAAAGACTAAACTTATTAGAGAACAAGTTTCACATAAAATCTCGACAAATTGACTCCATAACAAATATCATACCAAACACTCAATCATATTCTATATGGTTTTTCATCTATTTATGTATTACAATTACAATGGATGATAATTATTTTAAAAATGTAAGATTAATTATTTTATCTCTACTCTCTAATAAATAAAATTAAAAAGGACATGTGACATTATCATATTTCTCATCAAATTTTTACTACTTATCTCTCCCATTAAACAATCATATTAATAAATAATAAAGTTATTTATTCTTTTTTAGATTAAATAATTTTTTAATAAATTAAGAAATAGATCTTTTATTAGTATTATTTTTAAAGAACAATTTTTATAAAATAATTTTTTTTCTAAAACATTAAATTTTTAAAAATACAAATATTTTTAATATTTATGTTTTGTAAAATGTAAAATTTTTATAAACAAAGAATAATTAAAATTGGAGTTATAATAGAATGTTTTAAAAATGACATTTATTTTAATTGTTTGTTTTGAAACCAAATTATCATTCTATTTATAATAAGGAAAATTTCGATTATATCTTATCTTAGAATATCTTTTTATAACTAATAAATTTTATTCTATTTAATAATATATTTATTCATTCCGTGTTATACACGGTTCTAAAGCTAGTCTTAGTATTCAACATCTAAAACTAAAAATCATCATATATATCCGATTAAATTTTTTTTGTACTTTATGATCATTTTATCCTACCAATTATGACTTATATAAACTTTTTATATTATTTTTATTTTATCTCTATTAACAATAAAACATCGAGTCGGATTTACATCTCTTGTTCTTGATGGCAAACCCTCACAATTGCAAATATTTTTAATCCTGAAATATCGATGTAAATAGCACCAAGCCTAATTGCATCAAAGAATTGAACCGTGTGACTCACATATTTCAATTCTTTCTACTCTAATAAAAAAGGTAAATAGATGTGACATATATCAACACACATTTATTCTCATAAAATTTTTTCTGTTTTTTTTCTCCTATTAAATAACCACATTAATTACTAATAATATTTTTAATTTTTATTTAAAGATTGAAATATTTTTTTGATAAATGATGAAAAAGAACTTTTTAGTAATGTTATTTCTAAGGAACCAAATTTTATGAAATAAGAAATTTTTTAAAACATCAAACATTTTTAATAATACGAATATTTTAAAATTAATGTTTTTCAAAACTAAAATTTTTATAAAGAAAATATAATTAAAATTGATAGTTATAATAAAAGGTATTTAAATGATATTCTTTTAAAATGTTTATTTTGAAACAAAAATTTTATTCTATTTATAATAAAAAAAGATTACAATCATTTTTTTATCTTATAACATCATTATAATTAATAATTAATAAATTTTTATTATATTTATATTATTCAACTTGTGTAATACATGAGTTTACTAAAGCAAGTATGATATATCGTATCGAAGAATTGGATGAGTTTGTGTGTAATCAAAATGAAATCTTAACATCATTTTTGAATTCCAATATTTGTCAAGATGTTAACTTTTTTTATACAATGATCCGTAGATATTTGCTTTTTGATTAAGTTGTTTTATCACTTTTGTTTTGATAAAAGAAAGAATGTTACCGTTTTTTTTACTTTTACCAGAAAACTAACCATTAGTATTAAAATTTGTGACTAAAAAAAGTGGTCACAAATTTGTGACGATTTTGCTACCAAAATCAAAATGATCACAAAACTAAAAAACCAAAAGTTCGACGGTAAAACAGTCACAATATTTGCGACCAAACAAGATTCGGTGGCAAAATGGTGGCACCTTGTGCGATTGTTCAACGGTGGTTGCAAAAAGATCGCATACAATTGTAAAAAATTAAAATTTATTTATCGGTAGCAAAACAATCACAAATTCTACGACCGGCTGTCAATGGTCGCAAATTCTATAATATGAAAAAAGCAGCATGAGAAATAGTTATATGTTTTGTGTTTTTGGTTTTGTCACAGAAGTTTGTTGAGTTACCATTTAGCCCCTTCCCTCTATGTTAATACCCACGGAAAGAGGGTCTCCCCATAGTTACCTTCATTTTTTTATGTTAACCACTAGTTGGTAAAACAAAATGCAAAAGTACAAATATAAACTCAAAAAATAATTATTGGTTGCAATTTGAAAGCCAAAAATAAAAATAAAAAAATTTAAAGATTTGTGACAAAACATCACAATCTCAACGACTGGTTATCTAATTGCAGAATTGTCACTGTAAATGAAAAAATCATAAAGAATTAAATATACAGTCCCGATTGGGCATCCTAAAATATTCATAAAAATTAAATGTATGTTTCAATAAGATCATAATAATCACTTGGTACACCATCATTCTTCATGTCAATAAACATGGCTATTATGGTCGAATGCTTCTCAATTAAGAATATTATGACATTTTAAGTTTATATAAGACAATGATAATCAATTAAGGTCGTTAAACTCAATTATCATCATTAGAGGTCTTGTTGGTGATTCATGATGCGTTTTTATGGTCAATTATGCATAGTGATGTTGAATTAGGGTACTTTATACTAATATTTTGTCTTTAAAGATCCTTTAGGGAGGATGTACAATCATTCAATATTATTTATAATAACACTTAATTTTTATATAAGTTTTTTTCTCATACTTTTATATAAAATATAATACCATATATAGATTTTATAGAAATTTTATTTTTATAATAACAAAATCTAATATTAATATTCATTCCCATACTTACCTCAAAAAATACTAATTTCGCTCTCATTTTCTTGTATCTCCCAAATAAAACGAAAGGAGGAACAGAAATCGAAACCCTGGAAGTGCAACCCGATTAGTGGCAGTCTCCTTCGGATTAAGGACTGCTGTGATTTAGGTAAGTGCAACAACCTTAAATTCTTGTCATTTAATCAAAATATGGTGATTTAGGGTTCAATCCCTAACTTTTACATGAATCAGAAATTATACTTTAGAATTTGCTATTTGACCAAATTATTATTTTTTGCCCCGATTTGGCCATTGCTTCTATTGGTGGTCCTTCGCTGACTTACACCTAATATTAGCTGTGTGACTTTACATGTTAAAAACAAGTGTTTCTGTATATAGCTGCTTGTCTTTTAGCTATTTTAGCATGCGTTTAAACTAGTTGTAAATACTAAGGTTAATCATCTGTACATTTATAAGCTTGAAAGTTGAATGCATAACCACTCTTTGCATTGGGAAAATAAAACTGGTCAATAAGAGTACTGAGACTACGAGGGAGCACTTGATGAGAGGATCTTTTGTTGTTTGTATCAGTCATCTATTTAACTAGATGCTTTTTACATGATTAAGCTCAAATAACTTTATTCATATTCCTAGTTCTTGTTTGAGTAAATACATAAAGCGTCACTAATCTAGTAGCCATAACATGGAGCTAAAACATCAACCAATTCATCATTTCTGCTGGCCAAAAGTTAATCAAGACTAAACCAATTGCTACTCAATAATAATAAAAATAAAATGAAACATCCTAAGTACGAGTGATAGAAACCAAATGGTTGATCCGCGCCTGACCATTGTTACTTAATAATTAAAACATGAAATCTTAAGTTTGAGTGACAGAAACAAAATGTTGTATAAAACGACTGTTTTTATTTCTCCTACCAAAATAACGCAGCAATGTGCTCTGCATAGCATTTAAGTTATATTAGTTAGCTATATTTCAGTTATGGATATTGTCATATTAATTTATGAAATTTAGAAACTTTATGGCTCATAATATTAATTCTAAAAACTACTGAAATTGTGGGATTAAAATGTGCGGTACATAATATGTTCAATCGACAATGGCTCTACCATGTTAGAGAAAACAATTGATATTTGGTACGAATACAGTGATATACTCGAAAACACAATAGCTCATAAACTCATAAAAACTTACGACCATGTACATGTATTTATACTAAAACAATGACTTGGAGGCTACTCTACCATATATCTAAACTATAGGATCTAGATAACTATTAAATAAATTTGATAAACTTTGAAATAAAGATAAACTTCTTTTATGGATTATTTCAACTGACTTTAATATCCTCATATAATTTGGGCTTTTGACTTTCTTGATTGTTGACAAATCCTTATGGCCCAACAAGGATTAATCTATCAATCTCCCCCTTAATCCTTGTGAGTTCCTCCTAAGTCTTTCATGCCGAGTAGCGCTAGCATTTCTTCAAACCTTAATTTTGGTAACGCCTTGGTGAATATATCCGCCTTTTGAGACTTGCCTTCAACATACTCAACTTGAATTTCTCCTCTTTCGATGCATTCTCTAATGAAATGAAATCGAGTGTTTATGTGCTTGCTTCTTCCATGAAAAACAGGATTTTTCATCAAGGCAATGGCGGACTTGTTGTCAACAAATAACTTTACCACCTTCTCATGTTGGCTGGCTAATTCACTTAGCAAACCTCTTAGCCAAAGTGCTTGACACGCGGTGGCAGATGCTGCCATAAATTCCGACTCGCATGAGGAAAGTGCCACCGTTTTTTGTTTTTGAGAACTCCATGATATCAACGATTCTCCGAGGTAGAAAACCATGCCGGTTGTGCTTTTTGCATCCTCATCGGTTGCATGGCTACTATCACAATAGCCAACTAAATCAACATTTTCATCTTGTTTGTATACTATCCCAAACTTTGTGTTCCTTGTACATATCTCAGGATATGTTTTAGAAGTTGGGAGTGAGACATTTTTGGCTCTTGCATGAACCTGCTAGCTATTCCAACCGCAAAACTTAAGTCGGGTCGTGTGTGTAGGAGATAGCGAAGGCTACCAATGACCCGCCGATACTCGGTAGAATTTACGTTCTCTCCTCCTTCATCCTTGTCCACTTTAAGTCTCGGCTCCATCGGATATTTTGACGGATTGCATTCTAACATTCCTGTGCTAGCCAAGATTTTCTTAGCATACCCTCTTTGTGTCAAGGTGATGTTTCCATCCTTCTGCTCAACTTCAATTCCTAAATAATAAGATAGTAGGCCAAGATCTTGCATTTTAAACTCTGCCATCATTTGTTTTTTGAAAAACTCGATCTCTTTTAGATTTGACCCCGTGACGATTAGATCGTCTACATAAACTCCCACAATTACGAGCCCATTTTCATTTAGTCGCTTGTACACGGCTTGTTCTCTTGGACAACGTTGGAACTCTAGTCGTTTTAGTGTTCCATCCAATTTCTCATTCCAAGCACGAGGTGCTTGTCGGAGCCCATATAAAGCTTTGTGTAGGCGATACACAAAGTGCTCTTTTCCGGATACTTCAAATCCTTCCGGTTGCCTCACGTAAACAAGTTCCTTTAAGTCACCGTTTAGAAACGCCGTCTTCACATCTAGGTGATACACCTTCCAAGCTTGTTTTGCAGCCAAAGCCAATAGCAATCTTATAGTTTCCATTCGAGCAACCGGGGCGAAGACTTCATCGAAGTCGATGCCTTGTTTTGAATATAGCCCTTCGCGACGAGTCTAGCTTTATACTTTGTAGGATTTCCTTCAGCATCTCTTTTTACTTTAAACACCCATTTAAGACCGATTGCTTTATGATCTTTTGGTAATTCTGTAAGCATCCACGTGTCATTCTCTTCGATAGCAAGCAATTCGTTTCTCATAGCTTCCATCCAATGTTTTCTATTTTTGGCTTCATGAACATTTTGTGGTTCATTATCATGCATTAAGGTTTCTTCTTGGAGCAGAACATAGTTATCAAGGTGTTTTGGTCTAAACACTTGACGAGTAGATCTTCGAAGTGTTGTACTGGAATCATCTTGGTTTTCTGAAATATTTTGTTCATCATAATCGTTGGTAGGATGATCTTGAATATCTTGATTTACTGCTGGACTTGGATCATTTACTGCTGGACTTGGATCATTTACAGCTGGACTTGGATCAGGTCCACTTGGGCCTGCTGTTGGGTCGCTTACTACTTCAGAATCACTTTGAGTTTTTTGTTGTATTGAAGAAGATGTATTAGTGTCAATTGGTTCGTCTATGGTAATGGAAAAATTAATCCATTCAGGTCCTGTTCCTATATGCATGCTTTCTTTATGTTTTAGCCAATCAAACTTTACGTTCTCTTCGAAAATAACATCTCGACTTACATAGAGCCGTTTTTGGCTTGGGTCAAACAACCTGTAAGCCTTTGTTCCCGGTTCGGTTCCAAGGTATACCACCTTTTTACTTCGATCTTCTAGTTTCTTTAGTTGAGGACAAGTGTTCTTCATGTGTGCTAAACAACCAAAAACACGTAAATGTGTTAAATTTGGTTTTCGTCCCTTTAGTGCCTCATACGGGGTAACATTCTCAATTGCTTTTGTCGTAGTTCTGTTAAGGATAAAAGTAGCATGCCTCACTCCTTCTCCCCATAGATTTTGAGGAAGATTCATGGCTTTCATCATGCTTCGAGTTGCGTTAATTATAGTTCGGTTTCGTCTCTCGACGACACCGTTTTGTTGAGGTGAATACGGAGCGGTAAAGAGTTGTTTGATCCCGGTTTCATGACAGAAGGTGGTGAACAATTGGTTGAGAAATTCGCCACCTCTATCACTTCGAATTGCCTTAACCTTCAAGTTGATTTCAAGCTCAACCTCATTCTTGAACTTTTTGAATACTCCAAGTGCCTCGTCTTTCTTCTTTAAAGTGTAACTCCACATGTACCTCGTATAATCATCAACGATTAGCATGAAGTAGTTACTTCCTCCTAAAGTTTGAGGTGATATTGGTCCACATAGATCTATATGTACTAGTTCGAGTGGTTTGCTAGCCCGGTACTTGGCATGTTTTGGAAACGGGTTACGCGTTTGTTTGCCTAGCAAGCAGGCATCACAAACGTAATGGCCATGAGGAGCGTTTGGTATGCCAAGTACTATATTTTTAGATCTCATATGGTTCATTGTTTTAAAGCTTATATGACCTAGCCTAGCATGCCATAACCATGCTAGGTCATTAGTGGAGTTTAGAAAACATACCGGTGTACCGATTTTCAAATTGATTTTGTACAGACGGTTTGGGCTCTTTTTCACCTTCATTAAGACTTGATTATCTTCTTCATAAAGCCATAAATAATCTTCCTCCATCCATACTTTGCAGCCATTATCCGTTAGTTGACCAAGGCTTAGTATGTTACTGCATAGTTCCGGGATGTAATAGACATCATCAACTACTCGATGTTCCCCGTTTTTGCATTCAAACACTATTGACCCTTTCCCTTTGATTTCAACTTTAGATCCATCTCCAAATCGCACCAAGCCTGTTATTTTTTTATCAATCTCGGTAAAGTGGCGATCATCCCCCGTCATGTGATTCGAGGCACCATTGTCGAGGTACCATGTCGAGCCATCCTTTGCATCGCTTTTATATAAGGTCAGGTGCACTTGTCCTCATGTAGGAGGATTTTTTCTTCAGCATGTACCATCATTAAAGTTGGTCCTCGGTCTTCGGTTTCATTAAGATTTGCTTCGGGTTCGCTGGGTTTTGTACATTCCCAAGCGTAGTGACCAAACCTTTGGCAATTATAACATCGAACACTTCTTTTATCTCTACCAGGGTTACCGTTCCGTCCTTGTTCTTGGTTTTGTTCGTTGGGTGTTCTTTGTTGATAACTACTTCGAGAATCTTGATTATTTTGGTTTCTTCCTCATCCTCTACCATAACCTCGCCCGCGACCTCTTCCTCTTACACCACCACGACCTCGACCGCCATTAGCCTTCCGGTCTTGGTCGGTCTCTTTCTTAGTTGTTTTCTCGGTTTTGGCATACATGAGTCCACCAACCTCGGCTGATAAAGTTTTGCCCTTTATTCTTTCTTCAAACGCCTTTAACCTGCCAATACAATCATCAAAGGTCATTTTTGTTAAATCGGCCCATTGCTCTATTGTAGCAACGATAGCAATGAATCGATCCGGAACACTATCGAGAAATTTTTTTAACTAGGTCTTCGTCGGTAACGGTGACACCTAGTCGACCCAGTTTATTTGCAAGTTCAGAAATCTTTCCCGCATAGTCTTCAATGACATCCTTTTCTCCCATCTTTAATTGTTCAAACTCCCGTTTCAGAGAACATATCCGGGCTTGTTGAACTCGATCCGCTCCTAGGTATCTTGTCTTCAAAGAAGCCCAGATATCTTTGGCATTCTTACTTGTAGCAACTTGCATCAAAACGTTCTCCGGTAAGGCTTGGTAAATAAGGGCTCTCGCTAGCTTGTTTTTCTTGTCGTCTTGCGCTTCTCCGGTAACTATTTCCCACAAACCTTGGGCATCAAGGTTTGCTTCCATCATGACTACCCACATGTTGTAGTTGGATCCGGTTAGTTTTGGACACGTTAAAGAGGACATGCCTGGTTCCTTTTGCTGGACAATGATCTGGTGGTTTAGCGGGTTGTTAGTATCTTCTCCTGCCATTGTAGTTTTCTTGTTTCTCCTAGTGTAGGTATGTGAGAACGATTGTGGTGATCCTTCCAGCCTTCGATTCGGGAAGACGCAAAAACCTTCACGGTTTCAACTTCGATTCTCGGCTTCGCATCTTGAATCCGTAACTTGTAGAAGAGTTAGACTCCCTCTTCAACCTTGCAATCCTCCACACGAGCCTAGAATCGTTTAGGCTCTGATACCAATTGTTAGAGAAAACAATTGATATTTGGTACGAATACAGTGATATACTCGAAAACACAATAGCTCATAAACTCATAAAAACTTACGACCATGTACATGTATTTATACTAAAACAATGACTTGGAGGCTACTCTACCATATATCTAAACTATAGGATCTAGATAACTATTAAATAAATTTGATAAACTTTGAAATAAAGATAAACTTCTTTTATGGATTATTTCAACTGACTTTAATATCCTCACATAATTTGGGCTTTTGACTTTCTTGATTGTTGACAAATCCTTATGGCCCAACAAGGATTAATCTATCATACCAGACCTTTAAACTTTTAGCCTTTTAGCGATGAAACACTATGTGCAACTTATAAATCTATGTAGTTAAAAGCATTCAATTTTCTGTCAGGCGAGGCGAGGTGAGACCTAGATAATAGACGAGTCCAATATAAACAAGGAAGTAATTGTATATAAAATTGTTTGATAATAAAGTTACATATGGCTCTAAAGGCTGTAACCGTAAAAAAAATAATAATAATAAAAGGCAAAAATCGTCGTAATCATCAATCAACCCAAAATGCTAGCAAGTTTGAATGAAATTTGAACCATATGACATTAATTGTCAATTTTCTGGATTGACACTAAATTGCATGTTAAGAATTAACTTTAGTAAGAACACCATGTTTAATATGAAAATATACAAACTTTTTTTAGGAACAAGTGCAATATATTGAAGAACACATTGCATTTCAACAGGTAGTTGAACTACAACTAGAAAAAAAAAAAAAAAAAAGCCAACAACAGAGGCATACAATAGAAAAAAGAATAAGCAACACAAGAGAAAAAATGAAAAATTATCAAAATGTTCTGATGAATCTTTTTGCCCTTCAAAATGTCCATTTGACTAATCTATTTCAAAACATGTCCCCACTTTAAATAGGTCCAAACCTTAGAAAGGGTCGCTTGAACTTCAAATAGGGTCGTTCGACTGTGTTGCAAGTTTGATCGACCTTATTTGTAAACAGGTACAATCGAATTTAAAATTAGTTCGGTCGAACTTTATATAGGTTTGGTTGACCGTATTTGGACACATGGACAAAACATGTCTGTTAAATGAAAGTTCGGGCGACTCTATTTAAAGGGCAGAGCCGACTTTATAGGGTGGGGCATTTTTTAGGATGACATGGTCAAATTGAGAATTTTCCTAGAGGAAAAAAAGTACCCCAAAAGACAAGAAAAACACCAAATATGCATCAAATCAAGTGAAGGATGCATAAGGGGAGCAATACCAATTTTCCAGTGAATAGATCAGATGACAGACCTGAACAAAATCCACTCGAAAAAATTGACCTTAGAGAAACAGTTGAAAGTTGATCTCATCGATATATATGTTTCCTAGAAGAACAATAAGGTGGTGTATACAATAGCCAACATGAGCTTCCTTCCTCTTTTTGTTATGAAGACACCATCTATAAAATTGATGTGAACCCTAAGAAGTCACACCCACACCAAACAACCACATATTACCATACATTTGATGCGTAAAGCATCGAAGAAACACATGATCAGTTGATTTAGTCGCCTAGAAGCAGAGCCGGTAGTTTGCGGATTGCACACTGGTACCTCTGGTCATAAGGGTTGGTGGCAGAGGTATACGATTCGACATCATTCTTCAAACATAACATGAGAATTCAAGCGGCACTCACTTGAACCAATCACAGTTTTTCACAAGAGATCCATCCGTTTTGCCACATATTAAAGCAAGCCTTAAAACTTCACCCAAGATAGTTTGAAGATTAATCAAGCCAGCTCGACACAGCTCGTTGTAATTGGAGCCGATTCGATTGTGACTCAAATTGCTTATTATATATATATATATATATATATAATATATATATATATATATATATATGTATATATATATATATATATATATGTATATATATATATATATGTATATATATATATGTATATATATATATATATATATATATATATATATATATATGTATGTATGTATGTATGTATGTATGTATGTATGTATGTATGTATGTATGTATGTATGTATGTATGTATGTATGTATGTATGTATGTGTGTGTGTGTGTATGTGTGTGTACTTGTTTGTGATTGATGAATACTTTTAGTTAGTCTACTTGTTACTTTGTTATAACCGTATATGGATAATTATATAAATTTAGTTTATACCCTAATTTCAGCCAAATTACCGTATAATATATGTTGTCTACTTGCCAAAAATTAATCTTAACATGTTAAAATAACCCTTAGCTTGAATTTCACTCAAATAGCCTCACTCGAAATCTCGTGAGCCAGACTTGTGAGAGATATGATAAGTATAAGCTACTTTTGCTAGTTGCCCGTAATTGTAGGGACTAAATTTATAATTTAGTGTCATCAAGTTTAATCAGCTCAAGTGATATGATACCGTCACTTGGTGGTTGTGGTTGTATCAATCGGAGAAAATGCCTCGCAACAAAGACGAGACTCCTGCGGTACGTGTTTACACCGTTTGCGACGAATCAAAGTTCGTATATCAATCCATTTCTTTCATTTTCTTTAATATAAGTGTAATAATTATGCTTCATAATATTACGTGAGCCCTAAATAACTCACTTGTTGATTCCTGATCTGAATTAGGTATTTGATCGTGAGGAATGTTCCCGCATTAGGTTGCGGTGATGAATTGCGGAAATTGTTCGGTGGATACGGTCAAATTGATGAGTAAGATGCTATTTCCTATTTGATACTGGCGTATACAGCATCCCAACACTTGAATTTCATCTCAAATGAGTTTAGTTAATGTTGTTTTAAGCCAATTGCTGCTTGTTTGTGGATTATTATAATTAACGCTAGCATAATATTATTTTTGTGTTATGTCTCCTTCGAATTGTGATGGTGTTTGGCATTGTTTGCCATGGAGGTGTTGAGCATGATATGTTTTGTTTATATCTATTGTGAGCTCAATTTGAATTTGTGTTTTTTCTTTTGTAGATTTGTACCACTGGATGATGAAGATTGTGAACCATTTACTGATGTTTATTGGATCAAGTTTCATCAAGTCAACAATGCTAGGTGGTTTATACAAATCATTTTATTACATATAATCATATGACATTAGAATATAATCATATATACTTGTATAGCCCTTATTCACATCTTGGAAGAACAAATTTAGTTATGATTTAGCTCTATTTATGTTTAGCCCCTTCTTAAGAAATCTTTGTTTTTCCTGTTGTTCTTTATACGTTCCCAAATCGGTAGTGTTGTTATTAATTGATTGAGTGTATGTGTGATGCAAGATTGTATGTTTTGAAAGCTTCTTTCATGTAGGTTTGCCAAAAGGAAGTTGGATGAATCAGTTTTTATTGGAAACCGGCTTCAAGTTTCATATGCGCCACAATACGAGAGCCTAAATGACACCAAGGAGAAATTGGAAGGAAGAAGAAAAGAAGTTATTGCTAGACTTAATCGTACGTTATAACGCATCATCCTATACTTGTAAAAGAGCTTTTTTTTAGTTAGAAGGAGTGCGAATATGGTTTGTCTTTGTCGTTTCAGCTGGAAGATCCAAGGGTTCTGTTTCCGGTGCAAGTTCTACTTCATCCCACAAGAGTTTCATATCCAAACCATTAAATATTCAACAAAGGTTTACAACTAGTTTATATTGTTTTATTTCTAGTACTAAAACATAATACTTAGTTCTTCTTGAAAACCTGGTTATATGTTATTGTTACAGTGACCCAGGAGAGACACAGCCCCAACATACTATTCCCAGTAGGACGTTTCCTTCAACAGTTTCTTCTAATCAGGTGCATACCTTTATACTGTATTATTGACATATTGTCAGCAAATATGAAGCTCTCAAAGCCTCATATGATATTTTGTTGTATGTAAAGTATATGAATGTACTGTACCATGCTGAATGAATCCTTGCATATTCTAATCTACTATTTTTTTTAAGATATGAAACAAACAAACAAACAATCATACCTAGTTAAATCACACACGTAGCAGGGCTATCAGTTGGGTCCGGGGAGGGAGGGATGGGGACACACCTTTTCTCTAACCCAGGGAGTATTAGAGAGGCTGCTCCTAGTGAGACCCCTAACTCCAATCTTAATATATGAATGAAGATGAGTAATATTTAATTTTTTTTACATTATGTCTAGTCAAAGGTGGGACTTGGGAGCCAAATATGCAATGCTAAGGGTTTCTTGAAATTGTGACTTAAAAGTTAGAATTTATGATTTATTCTTGCATTTCTGAGTTTGTTTATGAGTTAACTCCAACATTTGTTGTTAATTATAATGTCAGGATTATTTTCCAATAGAGTCAATGAATCAGACAGTTCGACTGGTCAGGGAAAAACTCGATAAGGTGTGTAGCACTAATCAACTATTATTTCCTCCATGCATCTGTGCACGTTTATAAACTTTTTTTTTTTTTTTGTATTTTTTAGATTGAGTCAGATGCAGACACTTTGAAAGCAGGGTCCTCTAAGAGACCACGAAATGACAATAGACGAAGAATTTGACAGCCGTTAGCTTGATTAGTTAACATTTGAGATGCCGATATAGAGAAATTAGTTGCTTATTTTGCTCAGTTCATACTTTTTCTAACTTGAGGCTGGGTATGCTTTTGGTCAAACTGCAGCTAAGCTTATTGTGCTTATGCAGAACATTATATGGGTGATGACAGAAAGTCTGTTCTTTTTTTCCTTTTCAGTTTATTCAAGGATCTAAATTCAAATTTGTAACGTTAATGCTACTTTATTGAAGGTTTTGTGAAAGAAAAGCAACAAGGATGCTGATGGGAAGTTCATAGGAAAGCCAATTATCCAGTTTAACGTATTTGGTATGGATTATAGTTTTCTCAAGAGTTATTTTGATTGTGACAATGGACTGAGAGACGTTTCTATTAGAGGTGGCAAAAATACAAAATAGGCAGATTGGGCTAAGTTTTTGGTACGGGTAGAAACCCTATCGTCATTAGCGGCTATAGCAACCACTATAGCATGCTATGATGTTTACAGACCATCTCCCGCTATCTGTGAATTGCGACTACTTGGCAACCTCTAGCGTTTTTTTTTTAAATTTTTTTTAAATTTTTGGGAAATATGAGATTTAGATGATTATTAATAGAGTGTTTTAGCTATTTTGGTAGTGTTTGCTTAAATTTTCTACTTTATTGCTAAACATGTTTATTTATTGAATGTAAAACACTCTTAAATTTTATACTACCTAATCGCTAAACACAAAATAGCGGACGCTATTTGTCGCAATTCGCTACGTAGCATATTGGTGGCTAGTCGTTATTTACCGTTATTCGCTATTGACAACTATGGGTAGAAACGGGTCAGGTTGTCTTGAATATATCTATTTTGCCAACTACTTCTGGTTTAAATGAGTACAAGACTGGGCTCTCAATAATAATCTAATCAATTAAATAAAGTGATGCAGCCATGTAGGAGATGCATCAAAAATACACTCAATGTAACTTTAAAACCCTTTCATGTGAATTTTTTTTTAAACATTTACACAACGCATAGTCTGAATTAACTCATTTTTATGTAAATGAGTTGAAATTGGTAGAAACTATTTTCATGGCGTATGCAACTTTTTGTCACAAAAGCCAATCACCATGTTTGGATCTAAGAAAGAAACAAGCAAAGCTTGAGTAAACAACACAAAGTACAACTTGAATTTAAACCTTCATTAGAGTGAAGATGTTACTTCCACAACCACTTCATAATTAATCATATAATAAAAAGAAATAAGCATGAACACCAACACCATTAAAGAACATCTACTTGCCCAAACTTTTGTCAAATGTATCATACAACCAAGTGCTCCTCTACATTCAATAAACTTGAGGTCCTGTGCCAGATTTGAAATTTATCTCATGATCCTGATTTCCAAACCTCACATGATCATCTCTAAATTCACCCTTACGAAACGAGTTAGGCCTTCCCATTGATGGTTCCCGGAACGAGTCAGGCCGGCCCATAGATGGGTCCTTGAACGAATTAGGTCGCCCCATATTGGGGCCCATGTTTGGTTCACGGAACGAATTAGGCCGTCCCATGTTCGGGCCCATGTTAGGCTCACCATTAGCAGCCACCTTAGCGCTTGAAAACCGCTTATCAAACCCAAACTCGATATCCCCGTCTTTAGTTTGGAATGCGTTACGGCTAGGTTTCATATCTTTCCCTTTGGCGGGTTTGCTTTGCTTGGACGGTTTCGCCTTGTTATGACGCTTATTACACAACCGCCCAAGAAAGCAAGCAACAGCTGATATGACCACTATCACGGCCAATACTATAAAGACCGCACCAAATGAGCCATCCTTCTCGTGATGCGAGGGCGGGTTTGTTTCAGAAACCGGGTAAACTAGTGGCGTTTGTTCCGCTTGTTGCACCGACATATTTCCAATAAAAGTTAAGAGATAGTTAGCAAGAATATGGGCAAGAGGGTTTGGTTTAGAGGTTGTGTTTGAGTGTGTGCTAAGTTAAGAATATGAAAGGGTTAGAAGCAAGAACAACGGGAATAAGAATAAGAAGATGATAAGGGTAGTGGGGTGGGTTTTATGTTGTGAATTCAAAAGCAATGGGAATTGCTTTAATAAAGAGACAGCTAAGTAAAGAAACATATTCCGACTGCACAAGATGTGAGTGGTATTTATTTTGCTTTGTTAAGAGAGAAAGCAAATTTTTGGCTCCTTTGAACATTATCTTAAGGCCCCATTCTTCATTACATACATATTCTTGGACACCTAGTGTTAGTGCATATCAATTATTGTTTCCATAAACCCTATGTTTCTTATTTCATATTGACAGTGTGGATCATTCCTTTGAACATTATCTTAAGGACTCATCCGGTTGTTATTCTGTCTCGTTTTTTACTAGTCAGGTTGTATAAACAAAGTTTTGTGCTATTCAATTTTTTTAATGTTCTAACTGTAATAAATTTGATTCTATTTATCTAAAGTACTCTCTGAAATTCTTTTTCATGCCTTTTGTTGTGTGCGCATAGTTAAGCTTAGTGTATGTTGTTACTTGGTTATAGATCAACTTGTGGTCGTGTAAAATCAACTCTAGGGATTCACATAACACATAATTACCTTAATAACATATAAACATTAGAACAAATAATAGCACACGATAAACAACGATAGAACCAATGTTCTTTGATATGCGGCTATTATAAGGTTCTTTCTACGAACTACAGCTAGAAGGTTCAACATTAATTTTTTTAAAAGAACTGCGATTTAAAAAAAAAAACTATGATTGGGGGGTCACATGAGCCCTTGAAACCTTGATCTAGAACTAGTGTTCTTTGATAGGCGGCTATTGTACTCATACCATAAGTATTCAGTGTGCTAAGTTACTTTCTTTATAAAATTATAATGGAAGGTGAGGTAAAAAAATTATATTTATCGTCTAGTAGCGTTAGTGATTGTTCTCTATAAAAGTGATAAGGTGGTTAGGAGAAAATTTTTTTCGAAAAGAACATATTAATTCTTATAGTTTAAAGGACATGTTGTATTATGATGTAATATAAATTATTTATGTTTATAATCAACTAATCACATTCACTTGTTCAAACGAGGGATTCTAGATTACATTCACCACTTGATGATGGAGTATGTGAAGTTTATTTTACGCAGTTTACCTTGTTATAAATTGCAGCTTACAATGTGTCAATAATGTTAAATGGCTAATGATATATTAATCAAGAACCTCTTAAAGAATCATATAACATAAGTAGGTTTGAAGACGTCGTACTAGACTAAGAACCTCTTAAAGTTCATGTGCTAGACACAACCCTCTTAATCAAGATCATGAAATGGTGTAATTATAACAAGTATGAAAGAATAATAATAGTTTGGGATTTAAAAAAAAGTATGTTTGAAGAGGGAACGTGACAGTCAAAATGAAATTTCTCGAAGGAAGCCAAAGTTGAATCGGAGTCACTTTCAAACAGATATTGGTTGGAGATTGGATAAAAGTAAAAGCAAAAAACATGTCTGAATATGAATCAATCATCTTCAGTTGGACATTATTGTTTCCGATCGGTCTCCGACTTTATTCTTTGTTTTATCTTCAATCTTAAAAAAAAAACTGCTTTGAAAGTAGTGTAAACTGAATTCATATGTATAAAGTGCTTTATATCTTTCTTTTATTTTAAATCGTGTTGTTTTTGTTGTTCTTATGTTTACGTATGGAACTCTTATAAAATCTTAACTTACGACCAAAGTTTTGCGAGTCGGATTAAACAACCACATTAGGGCCTTTTACTAGCCGAGCTAGCTCATGAGCCATTTTCAAACGAGATTTAAGCTAAGGGCTTATTTCAATCTAGTGTTTCGAGTGAGATTTAAGCTACGAGTTATTTGAACATATGTAGACTTAATTTTGACAAGTAGGCAACATAATAATTTAGTACATTGGTTAAAATTAGGGTATAAACTAAATTTTATGTATTAACTTTATTACAATGTGACGATTAAACTAACAAAAAACATTCATAACTCAAAAACAATCTATATATACACGTATAAAATTAAAATACAATTCGGCTGGCTTGGTTTGTAAACTAAATGCTTTTGGGAGAGTTTCTTTTAGATTTTTCTAAGCGAGATTTGAGTTTCGAGCTATTTGACCAACCCTGTTTAAAACATACATGTTTTGACCCGATTAAGTGTTACCACTTACCCTATCCTCTTAATCGGATATTATGTAATGTTTAGTGGGATATGTATATTAATGAATATATCTAATCATTTATCAAAACTTGTCCACTAGCTCCTCGATAGTTGTAATTAATCTTTTCAACGTGAAACTAGCTCACTTGATAGAAGTTGACGTCTTTTAAATGTGAGGTCTTAAGTTTAAATTTGAACATGAATTAACTTGGAGTATTTTAATAGCAGAAGTAAGATAGATTTACGGACACCCATGATATGTAAATATTGAGATATCATGGGTTCAAGTCTCACTCTGAGTAAAATACTCAGAGTTGAGCCAGGGGGTTTTTCAGCAATGGGTTTTTTCAGCTGGGAAACGAATTGGTGGGCCCGATTAAGATAACACTTATTCTCCGAAGCAGGGTCGCGTATTTTCTGTTCAAAAAAAAAAAAGATTTACGGACACCCATTATAATTACATTAAAGGTTTCAAACATGTAACATACTAATATGTATCTTTTTATGTATTAAATGAATTGTATAGAGCTAAAGGTGTAAAGTGTGCCCCGATAAAAACGAAGGTGACTGGGGCACTCACCTGATTCCATGTATAAAGGTATGCATTTTGGGAGTGGTGCGCAGGGTAGAGTTCTCAGTCATGATTAGCGCATTGATGATTATTAGATATACTAATTTGTTAATTCTTTTTGGTAATTATAACCGCATTATTAATTATGATTATCCCAGGATTGGTTTTAAAAAGAGAGATGATGGATTAAAAATATCTTCCGATGGTTGAAACTTTAGGCTATGCGTTATCAACAAATTTTTTTAGGGGCTTGACCAACAAAAAGTGATCGCCCATAGGCGTTACATATGCATGGTGAGTGTGAGTAAAAATGACGGGTTATGGAGCTTGACCATCAAGTGAGTGAGTAAAAAGGAAAATGATGTTACGGATTATTGTTTTTGATTGAAACTGAAAAGGAAAAAGAAAAAAAAAATTGTCTCTTTAATTCATCTCACGTTGTGACCATGGTCACATTCCTTGTGTCACACCCCTGTCATGTTGGGTGTGTCATCGTAGGTGGGGCGTGAGGGGGCGCGACTAGGGGTTGTCAAACCCATAACATATAGTCTATTAATAACTAGAAATTAAGCCGGACAATGCGACGAATTTACGAATTTCGTTACACGCATTGTAGTTGTGTCATTAACATTGTCAGGTGCATAAAAGAAACGTATTTTAGAGATCAAAACATCTATAGAAAATATTTACATAATGATACCGATGTTCATCGGTCAGTATTGCATTCATTCTTTAGTTACTGTCAGTCGATATAATCTATGATATCAAAAGAAAAATACCCTATGTTGAATGCAATTCTGTTTAAAAGTTAAAAACATTAGAAATTTAAAAGGTTGAAACAATAGAAATTTAAGAGATTAAATTGTAAATTGTTTGAGGGTTTAGATTTTAAAAATAAGTATTGACTATCTATGAGAAAATACAATGAAATGATGAATGCATATATATATATTATTTAAAGAACAATGTTTTATTAATTAACACGTCCATTCAACATTTTTGTAAGACTATATGTAAATTTTTTAACACTATGTAATAGTGTCTATTCACTCAAGAACTATATGTAATATTTTTTAAGATTATATGTAATGGGGTCTATTGACTCCAGAATCCTGATGCGAAAAATAGATGACGAATATTAAAGAGAGGTCGAGAAGAAAGAATGCATCTGGTTTGTAACAGAGAAAGAGTTGGTTAAGAGAGAACAAAAATTGTTTTTTAGGGGCAATCATCCAAGAGATGTGTGGTATATACTCCAATTAATATTAAACTATTATTTAGAGGATGAGAGAAAATGATAAAAAAAAAAGCTGAACAAATTATTCTAAAGTGTTACAACCTAAACTACACACTATACAAGCATTATATAGCATGAACAATGAATAGATGTGATATGGTATTCCTCAAAGATGCCTACTAGCCTATTGTACAGGATAGATTCAGCTGACTTCCATGAGCCGAAGAAATCCTTGATTGATGCTATTCTATGTGCGTGTTTATAATTTGGGATATATACGAATAACCTTATGTGTGCTTGTAGGTGTAGGTAATTATTTAACTAACTTAGTTTTGGTTGTTTTTTAATCTAGCATTTAACTACACCATTTATTCTTAGAACGGGACTTTATCCTTAACGGTTGAATGAAACATCGACATAATTTTGTAGTTTTAGTTGTTAGTTTAAATTGATATTTGATGGTCAAAGATTGTCAGAAAAGAAAAAAAAACAAAGTTGAAATGTACAAGATAAAAGAAAAACACAATTGTCGGCTGAAAACAAACATTAATTTTGAAACTTGAGGAAATAACCGAAAGTATTTCAAAAAAATATGTTTTTTTTTATCTTTACTTCTATCTTTGAAAACCAACTAGTATTAAGACCCGTGTTACGACGAGAGTGTAAAACCATGAAAAAAAACAAAACTCAAGCCGTTGTCGTGAACCTATACATTGAATATAAGAAAAACAAAACATGCTCATTACTGATAACATTCGAAACTTAATATAAAAACGATGTCATTGCAAACTTGTGCGTTGTAACGAACAAATTGATAGTATTTGGAACCTCATATAAAAAAAAAAGTTTTAAGGATTTCACGTTGGAGACGTTGATAAAGATAGAGACGTTCAATGGGAAAAATTCAAACATTTAAAATATTAACGTAAATTTTGAGCTTAATAATATGTATTTTAAAAGTCATAAGAAAAATTTTTTTAAAATAAAAGACACTAAACGTAACAAACAAAATCAGTTTCGAAAACTTGTCACTAGTAGCTTTTTGCTTTTTGAAGATGAAATGAACATGTGGCGCCTCTACCATTAGCTCTGATAGTCCTCGTTTCTGGTGTTTTAGTAACCTTTCAAGGGTGCCCTAGCGCCCCCCCACGCCTGGCGGATTTTCTCATAGGCAACTTGAGAAACTGGGTAAACAAAGTCGCGATCAAAATGAATGGTAGTTTATTGGGCCTATATTTATTTGATCGGGAGGGAGGGTATTAGATCCAAAAAGGCGAATGGAGATATGGGCAGTGTTTATGACAACAATTTGACTCTTATGGAAAAGAAAAAACGAAGAGGTGTTTCAAGGCAAAAGGATATCAAGATATAAATTGGAATATGATATCAAGGCAACAACATTTTTATGGGTAAAAAATAGATCTAAAATCCAAAACATGTCCAGGGCAGAAGGATACCAAAATACCCCATTACTTAAGGGAAAATTAAACCTCGTAAAAATTGAACCAAGTAAGAAATAAGTCATGTCAAAAAAATTACGAAGTGATATTAGAATAGCATAAACACCTACAGCTCTTTAAGGGGTTTGGATAGATATCTCTGAACATTTTAATAAAATAATTCTACTAAATAATTAATATAAACAAATAAATTACTTCTTTCAATAACTATTTTAGTTTGGTTAAAATAAAACAAAGAAGAAAATTCAACGTTATGGAATAAAATAAGGACTAATCAGCTAAATAATATAAACAATAAAATAATTAGCTAAAAATATTAATCTAAAATTTGAAAACATAGAATATTAACTAAATAAAATAGAGAGTTGGGTGATGAAAGAAAACATAATGCATTTTGTCTTGCTAGCTGTTTAATTGCTTCTGAGTTCCGCCTTCTATGCGAGGCTTGGGCCAAAACAATATTTCTCAAAATATTGGGCCTATAGGCCGTGGGCCATGGGCGTACCCGATGCTAGAGGTGCACACCTGACCCAAACCGATAACCCGAACCGAAACGGAACCGGTTTGGAACCGGTGGTAGGCCAATGCCTTCGCCCTTTACCAATAGTGGTTAATAACACTAGTTTTTAATCGAATCTTGAACCAGAACTAAACGAGTATTTTCTTGGAACTAGTTTACAATCCTCTTCAATTGAAAGTAAAATGTTAAAAACCAACTAATAGTACTACCAATACAACACATTGTCATGTAGTTAGTAAAGTTAGACCCTTACTAATTTAGCTTTCTTTGTTTTGTTGCGATTCAAATGACTAATAGTTGAATTCGAGACTTTGGTCAGAGAGGTCTAGATTGCTTCAGGAGCAGACAAGAAAATGTAAAAAAGCCATGCGGTAAATGTATTTGAAATCTATTAGGTTACTTTCAAAGAAGTCACGTGCTATCTTGTTTACCTTGAACCAACTACTGATAGATTTGCATGTTCTTTCTTCGTAATTGCTATTGTTTTCGTTTTGTATTTGTTCTCCTAGTTCTCTGATCTCATTTCCAAGAACAACCTTTTACCCTAGTGTTGATAAACTTAAGGTCTGATTTCATCATCATCCTTTAAATGCTACTCTATAAGTGAAATTTTCATTAGATGTGTTTGTTTGTCGTATATGATTTTCTTTAAAAATGAAAAAAGTAGAAACCATTTTATCAAAAATAATAAAATAAATTTGATTAGTTTATTTACCAATTCAACTACACTAAACCAATATTTTATATTTTTTATAAACCTAATACACCTCTAATCCATACAAAACGCCAGCAAAGTTTTCCGGCCGAACATCAACGAAATACAAATCTCTCATCTTCTGAAACGCATGCCACGTCAGCAAACTATCCGAACCGGCCTGATGACACTTTCCAACAACCCGGTTCACTTCTAAAATACTCGCCACCCGGTCCAACCCACCGTACAACTTCCTCCTGCAGAACTTCATCAAATGCTTCACGTCATACACATTATCCCCAAAGAACACCTTCAAAGCATCTAAGAACTCGTGTAACTCACGCGGCAGCTCCCGGCGCGTGAGGATCTTCAACAAGTAACCGAAATCGTACGCGCTGTGAAACGTCACCCAACTCACTGAGTCATTGCAAACGAGCCCAGAACTCATCATCAACTCAGCGAATCGCTCCGAGTCAACTCCTTCACTCCGATTCCGATCGAAATCGATCCCTTGACGCTTCAACAACTCGATCGACTCAGGCGCGTGCTGGTCACGCGCCAAGTCGAAATCGTTGAAATTGAACTGCCAGATGAATCTCCGGCGAGTGCCGCCGTCGGTGTCGGTCGGAAGGTTGCCGGAGGCGTCGGTGAGGGTGAGACCGAGCTGAATAAGGTTCAAAACGTCGACGTTTGACTTGAGAAGCTTGTAATGATCCTCCGGGCGGCGGCGGGCGTACGGTGTCGCCGGAGTTGTGGATCCACGGTGGACGACGCCGGGGAACTCGGTGTCCATTGAGATGTAAGGGTAGTGATCGATGACGGATCTGATACATTGGAATTCGGATTCTAGGTTTTCGGACCATACGTTTCGGATCGTGATGGTTTCGTCGATGCGAATTGACATGTTGATCGATGAATTTTGGAGTTTGAAGTTGTTTGTTTGTTTGATTGATTGATTGTTGGTTTGAGTGCGGAATTTATATGAGTTTTGAGTTGGAGATGTGTAGAATAAAGAATGATGAAGATGGTGCTTCGAAGGAGTTACCAAGTGCAAGTGGTGAGTTTACAAGTTTGAACGCGTTTGGAGTACGGTGACTTGACTATAATATTTGTTGAATTTGACACGAGGTTGAATCAAATTAGCTTTAGTCGACAACAATACAATAGTGACAAAAATCCAAATCACGTGTGTTTTCTTTGTTTCTTTTTTTTTTATATTTTTATATTGACTGATTGGGTATACATGATGAACACGTGGCTGGCAAGAGCCGTCTTGTTTGAGACAATATGAATGTCAAGCTCTATCTGTTCGTTGTTGCAATTGATCGGTTGAAAGATGAATAATACTAATAATATCGTAGTAGATGACAGCGGAGTTGACGTTTTAAAGATGGGTCGTTGGATAAGTAGAAAGATGATTGTTAACATAAATTTTAGTGCGTGTTAATGGTGGTCCCTCTTAAGATCAAAACATGATGTAAGGAACCATGTTTCGAACAATGGGCGTTGTTTTGAATCATGTGTTATACGAAGAGGACTTGAAAATTTGTAAGGATGCATTCTTTACTGATCACGTTGATCCGAAATTGTAAGCTACTTTCCTAGCTGCTACACATAAGGGTTATAGTCAGGCTTGTTAGTGGGTCAAGATAGATATATTTTAGTACAAGTCACTAAGTCAAATACATAGACCACCCTTTGAATTTTAGAAATAAGTAAGGTATCAAAATTATTACAAAGCTTTCATCATTATAATTATCATTTAGTTCCTTTTTAGTTTAGAGTTTTTAATCTTTTGATTATATAGACTTTTGAACTTAACACATGTTCTATTTTTTATTTTTACTTTAACATCTTGGAAATGAAAATTAACTCAACCTGTCGCATTAGATGCTTGTACCCTGATGCACTACATGCTTGTACACTACGATTCATTTCATTCGAAAATTAACGTACAGGATAATTATTTAATTTTAACTAAATGAGCTGAAATTATTATCTCTAACTGCACTATGTAATTTCAAGCCATTATGAAGAAATTTGACTACTATGCACAAGAAGAAAAAAAAAAGAAAAACAATTACAATACCAATCAAAGTTTATTTTTAGTTCCCAGGATTTCAAGTTTCTTTTATTGCTTTCCCGTTATTATTACTTTTTGTTTAATCAAGTTCTTGGTTTATTAATTTATGATGAAGATTGTGATCTGATAATTTGCAAAAGAATGTTTAAAGAACTTGATGATGAAAAGCCAAAATTCGGTCAATTGTCTTCTAGAGGGTAACTCAATACAACATGTTAGGCCCAAGTCTACAGCTGGCTTAAATTCAATAAACCAAGTTAAGGCTCACCCGTTAGAAGCCCAACAACCTGGATATTACCGTTAAATTCCATAAGCACCATAATGTAGACAAGAAAATCACATGAAGGAGCTCCCAACAAGTGTTCGACATGGGCCATGTCGCATGCTATTTAACACCTCCTTAAACGATACAAAGACATCTCTAGAATGTGGTTTACCGATCCCCATGAGTCTTACAATAGTCACAAACATCATTTGAAAGTTTTCTCTTCTCACCAAGTTTTCCTTAGAAGCACTCCTTGCTAAACCCGCACACCACCCGAACACACTTGTCTTTAAGGGGACTAACTTTGACCATGGAATAATAATATCACCTTTAATGAACATTGCAACCTCAATTTCCGTTCTTAAATTTTTAATCGAACGCTCCTCCACCCCCATTTCCACATATCCTCCTTATTTGAAAATGACAACAAAGATGTCTCATTAGCACATTCTCGTCTTTTATCTACCAATAAGGGGTTTGTAATATGTGATTTCCATTCCCATTTTAGAACTCGATCGGCTTGATCACATAACTTCTTTGATTCCAAAGCAAACAACTCCAGAAGATTTTGTTTTAGCGCTCCCGAACCCGTCCAATTATCAAACCAGAATTTTGCTTTTGTTCCATTACCAATTTTACAATTAAGTGTGTCAAACACTTGGATGCCAAACATGTTCAGATCTTCCACTGAACTGATTAGCTTTGGTAAGAGGAAATTCTATGCTTGGTTCCTATGATTTTATTTAAATTTCTGATTTGAAGTCTGATTTCTAAAATTGTAGATGTGGTTTTTAATTTTTATTTTATTTTTTTAATCTAAGATCCTAAATTTTGGTAAATACAAATATTAAGAAAGGGATATTATTGTCTTTTATTTTAAATTATCTTTGAATATAAAAGAAAAAAAAATTAAATTAAACATCTTTACATAAAACACAACTTAAAATAAATAAGTAAGAATATATAAATAAATGAACACACACCCTCTAATCCTCAGTATCTCTCTCTGATAATTTTCGACCATTGTAAAGCTTCAATTCCTTTCATTCTGTTTCAGTTTCCCAACCAAGGTGATTTCGAGCAAAATTCCGACCCTTAGGTCCCAACAGTTTGAGACAAAATACACCATCAAATCAAGCACTTACATAACATCTATTCACCTCGTGTTACTATGCTATAGTTATTTGGAAAATGGTGACACAATCGTGCGGCTTTCCCTTTTTTTCTTTTGCTTTTTCTGCTGGTGATCTTTTGCAGCTGCAAAAAATTTCCCACTTGAGTGGAGCAATACGAAAATTGTTGCATGCCATTGTTTTAACGTCATGTTGGTGCCTATGGAGAGAGCGGATGAAGTCTTATTTAACAATAGAAAACCATTGGTTACCAGATTGATTAAGGAGATAAAGACTATGGGATTTACGTGGGTAAAAAATAAGAGAAATATGTTACCGTTTTATATGGGCGGCCTTTGTTGCTCTTAGAGCATTCAAATCATGTTTCTTATTTTTATGTTCATGTGTGCCCTATATTATATGAGATGATTGCGAATGGTTATGAATGGATGAAAAATAAAATATTACTTTTAATCTGTACATTTAAGGGAAACACTGTTCACTCGTATAAATTTTTAATATTTTTTAAAGTGATTGTGACTTGTGAGTGGATGAAACAAAAAAAAGTAATGATAATATTATAAAATTTATTAATTTAACTGAAAAAAAGTATTAATTTTTAATGTAACTATACAAATAGGATAAGTTACGAGATGCGAATGCTAAGCCTCCAAGCATCATTTTAATGAAATTTGATATACAGAGCAAAGGAGATGGTCAAAGTCAAAATTCAAAATTTAAAGAATTTGCTTGGTAAGCAAAACAAATATAAAGTAATCAGATCAGAAAGTCAAAATTAATAGGCAGGTCATACGACGTATGAAACGGGTGCTCCGCCTTGGGCAAGTTTCTATTTTAGAATCACAAGTTGAAGTTGCTATTAATTCCTAATTAAGTTATCTTTTCTTTACAAGTATCAGCATGCCCTTAGGTAAGCCAATTATTTGCTGGGTTCCTTCACGTGCAAGTTATTGCTAGCAATATCATGTATACAATTAAGTTATCTCTTTTAGTTCTCATTTTAAAATATGTAATCCTTAATAGATAAACTATAGAAAAAGATCTTTAATATCGATAAAACAGTGGGGCCATCTAAATCTTTATTGAAAGATAACATAGAAAAGTTTATTGCCTACGATGAAAATCAGTTTACAAGTAATGATAAACACTTGGCAAAATGGCCGGTGTTTTCTTTTCTAGGTTATAAAAATAGAAAAAATGCATGTTATTTCTTTTAAAATCTAAATGTAAATTTACAAATATAATTGTTAAAATCAGAGTGTGAATTCATAAATATATTATAGAAATCTAACACATGAAAGGTCAAATTTTTTTAGTTAATCCTTGGGTCATTTCTACTGAAATCAACAACAAGCAGTAACGAATTAATACTTTGTTTTAGTAAAGTTTTTAAGTTGGTACTTCATGTTAAAATTAAAATGAACTAGATAGTTTTTGGTATTGATATTAACTTATTACATGTAAACACACAAAACCACCAATTAATATGTTGTCACAGCATGACAAGATAAATTGTGAAGAGGAACACATGGAATTAGGATTAGAACATAAGATCTCTATTGGAAGGAAATTAAGTATTGTACCACTCTAAGGTTTGATTATATGATTCATGTCAACTATAAAGTAAAAGTCTTCAACTAAACGCATGTGAAGAGAAGTTTATAATCTAGAAAAGAAAACTACTATATTATTTTTTCTTGAACGGCAAATATTGTGTCAAACTTAGAAATAAAAGCTTTACTTTGTGTAAGGCTTATAATTAAACTTTCTATTCAAACTTCTTGACAAAAACTAGATGAATTCTTTTTTAGGTTAAAAGACTAATATGCAAAAAGTAATTCTTTTTGGTGATGTCGAGTCATGTATGTGTCACACCGTTAATGAAAAAGTTTCCTTTTGTGATGTTGGATTCGTATTCTGTTGAAATGGTATAAAAGCTTTCGACTTTAATATGCTAAATTGCAACCCCTAAATATTTATATTAATTATTAAATAATATTAAAGAACACAGGCGGTATTTAATTATTTATTTGTTTATTTTATTGTTGGAGAAGATTAATATAAAAAGAATTAATGTGGAAGTCGGTTTCCAGAACAAACATGACGTCTTCGATTATTAATCCACCTCTGCAAGCAAACTCCAACATATATATTCCACCACCCAAAATTCAATTCTTTCTTAGAGACATCAATTCAATAATATCAACATGAACCCATTTCAAGATCAACCTTCAATCATACCATACGACGAAGAAATCGCTAAAGACGAAATCAATTCAAACCCCATTACGATGGGAACATTCAACGCCGATGAATTGACGGTGCAGAGGCTCGATGAAGGGAGCAATGAGTATTCGATTGTGGGGAAAAGTTTCGTCGGTGAAATGGGGAAGAGGATTAAGGTTGTGGGGATTCATCGGAAGAAGTATGATTGGGGTGTGATGGATGAAGCTCGGATGGCGGTGTTTAGGGTGTTTGCGGCGGCGGTTGCGAGTAGGAACGGCGGAGATGCGAATATTAGATACGGGTGGTACGGTGGTTCGCGTGAGGAGATTAGGGAGATTATGATGTATGGGTTCCGGCGGTTTGGAAACAGAGGTCCGCCGTGTGCTGGTGGTGGTGGTGGTGGTGTTTGTCTTTCTCCGGTGAACAGGCCGATGGAGAGGTTAGTTAAAGTTATATTTGATTCATTTTTTTAAGAGTAACTCACCGACTTATGTAATTTACTTTTATGTTGTGTTCCTAAGGAAAACTTAACCTTTTTTTTTTTTTTTTTTTCATTTCTTTCTCTCTTTACGCTGTGTTTCCAAATTTACTTATTGAAAATAAAAAAAATTATTTTTTTCTTTTTTTCTTTTTTTTCATTTCCTTTTCTTTTATTTTCTTATTTTTTTCTTTCAAATTAGAAGGATTTATTTTGTAATTTTGTTTCCAACTTAAATGAACTCAAACATAACTTTCTTATTTTTTTCATTTTTTTCGTTAAAAAAAACTTTGAAACACAATACTTTTTTTTCTTTCCGATTCATTTCTTTTTCTCGTTAAATGAACTCCAAACATAGGGTTACTTTTCTTTTTACTTTTTTACTTTCGATTTGTAAGGATTGATTTTAACTTTTCGTTAAATAAAACACGACTATTTTTTTTCTTTCGTCGTATGATGCTTTCTTTTCTCTCCTTAATTAAATTCGAAAACACACCGTTAATCTGCAACATAGTTAACATTCGCCGAGACCTCGTAGACGGGGACTCAAAACCAAAGATTGTTTGGTTGTGTTCGACTAACAAATATATTCAGTTGATTTGGTTATAACATATTTACAAATTGCCGCTCTACTAGTTATAATTCTGTTGATTTATAAATTTTCTTACTTTGCACAAAATCAATATATTCCAAAACACTAAATCAGCTCCTTCAATTAGCAGATTTTTTGTTTTTATAAAGGAACACATTGATCAACTTATGGTTTTAACAACGATAATATCTTGGTATGCTTAATGCTTCTAGGTTAAGAATGTGAAGTTACTTCCACTTCACATGTACCATTTTATAATATATTATTGGTTTAACTTTCATGTCAATTTATTATACTTGTCATGCATGTCATGTAAGTTGTTATTTCATGAAATATCAAAAATCACGTAACAGTGTTTCAAGAATATCAAACACTACGTGTATTAAACTTACTTTACATGTAAGATTACAATTAAGATTCTACCTAAGTCTTCAAAACTAACACATTGATTAAATTCTCCAATGTTAATGTCTCCGTTAGTCAATTAACGGGGAGAAAATATTATTTAGGATTTATCATAGTAATTAGTTCATATCTCGTATAATTATTTCATGGTTATTATCGATCTATCACACTATCTGGTTACAAATTCTTCTTATTTTGTGGTTTTATAACTAAGTTTTTCACAAACGTTTACACTTTCTTATTCATATATAGTTACTTATTTGTTTTTGGTTCTATGCAGCGTAAAAACATCAGTTTCTGATCCGGACGGTTTAATGCATGTCATACTATGTAGAGTGATCTTAGGAAGACCTGAAATAATTTATTTCGATTCACAAAAAGACAAGCCGAGTTCCATGAAGTTTGATTCGGGCGTCGATGATATATCATCACCAACAAAGTATGTCATTTGGGAACATCACATGAACACACACATTCTTCCGCTTTACATCATCAGTTTCCGAATAAATTCATTACCAGGTGAGCGTACAATCATTTAATCTTCTAAAACTAGGTGAGTATTTGGGGAATTTGGGGAGAAATCAAAGGAATGGGAAATATGATTTTTTTAAAGAAGATTTGGTGAAATTTAAATATGTAATTAAAGGCTTAACATATTTGGTTCGACAGATTGTGTTCCATCAATTTTAATTATATGCATCGTACTTTATATTTATTATTTACTAGGTTAATACATCGTGTATTACACGAGTTGAATAAATAAAATATTAAATAGTTATTAGCAAAAGTTAATAATTTATAAAATGATTTTTTGATATAAGATATGATTAACATTATGTACAAGTGATAAAATGACAATATTATTGTTTAAACTTTTGTTATTTTTTTTTGTTTTTCTCAAACAAAGTTGGGTTTTTAAACAAACTGTTTTAAACGATCCGTTTTTAAAATAAGTGTCATTTTTAATAATTTATTTAAATTTTGAATTTTAATTATTGTTGTTTCATAAGGATTTTATTTTTTAGAAAACATAGGTTTTCTAAATATATTGTGTTTTTTAAAAAATTTTATATTTAAAAAAAAAAAATTTATTTTATAAAAAGTTATTTCTTTAATAATTGTATTTGTAGAAAGATCTCTTTGTAATTTAATAAAAGAAAATTGGATATGAAAAAGAATTAAATAATATCATTAGAGAAGCATGAAAATAAAATTTTTGAGGCCTAAAAATGTGTCATGTGACTTACAAAAACTTTATTTTATTAGTATAGATAGATAGATTATGGCCTATTTTTGTCAATTTATTTAGATTTTAATTTCTTTGAATTCCAGTTATTTTAAACAATGTACTGTCATTTGACAGATATTTTCGTTAGCTTTATGACCTGGCTAATTTTAATTTCACCCCTCATATAAATTCCAAGCTGTTGCAATTCTTTTTTAACAATTATGTGAATAGAACGCTTTCTAAATGTTTAATTAATTCTTGTTCTCTTAATAACTCATACTAATTTGGTAAATGACTTTTTTAGGAACACCATCTATGAGGATACCAACTTCACCACATATGAACATCAATGGTTTAATTAACCGCCTCACGAATTGCTTGAGTTCTTCTAAGATGGCTGTGATCAAGAAACTCCATCACGAGTATCATGTAAGTTATTCAATTCGACATTTCGTTTCTTTTTTCTTTTTATGTCCATTGATGAATTTAATCTAATACTCAACATGTTATCCGTTCAGAAAAATAAGATTTCAAGGTCCACGTTCATTAGAAGCTTGAGGGCGGTCGCGGGTGATGATGTTCTAAGGGTCATAATTCAAAGTTCACGATTAAAAAGGTACGATTTACGGCAAGAGCTTATTGTTTTTTGTTCACTAGAGGTGTTGATGGGTAGAAGTTCCATATTGATTATCTTTATTCTTTAATACCGGTTGAAATGGGTCAAGTTGGTATAGGTTGCCTCAAACAGTATATTGTCGAAGTTTTAACTTTTTATTAGTAATCATAATGAATGTTATTAAAAATCTATATTATGATAATACGTTTCTTGTAACAAAACAATATAGAATATTCTAAGCATTATTTTCGATCTGTTTCCTTTCTAGGTGAACTTTTTTATTGTACACGTGCAGAATAAGACATCCATAGATTTTTCCTAATATGTATTATGTATCGCAGAGGCGCTTGAATGAAGATGGGAGAACACATGAAGAAAGCTTGGACCAAATAGATGATGTAGCATGTGACAGGGAGAGACGACATAATGTAATTTTTTTTGTTTTCTTTTATCGTGTATCACTTTGATCAAGTGTTATTTTGTTTGGTATATCGATAGCGAAAATAGGTGAATTAGATACAAGGAGTTGAATTATTCTCCTCTAGCAAATGTGATATCTTATTATATATATGCTTTAATTGCACTTCTACGTTAAAATTCAATAATTTGCATAGTATAATGTAATGCGTAAGACCTGCATTATTTTCCTTTGGTTATCTATTTGGAGTTCAATCTATTGATATTCAGCTAACATTGAATTGCATCGTGATATGCTTTGTTGGATAAACGAGACAATAAGTTCTAAGTCGTATCGACAATGAACTTGAGATTTGGGATCTATTGTAGTACGTTTTGTGTTGCATATTAGTTTACGTTTTTTATTTCACGTGTTAAAGGGCTAAAGGTAGAGGTGGGCATAAAAACCGGGTTCAGACCCGACCCGGTGGACCCAACCCGGAACCGGGTATGGGTACGACCCGGTATATGGATACCCGGTTTGGACCCGAAAAAAACCCGTAGGGTTGGAACCGGGTATGATTTTCTAGAATTTCTTAGAACCCGACCCGACCCGGAACCGGTTGAACCCTGGTTGGACCCGGTTTTGACGGGTTTTTTTTTTTTTTTTTAAAAAGTAGCCGTTGGGATCGATTTTTGGCCGTTTTTTGTCACTTTTAGGCTTATAAGTTAGTATAAATAGGTGTGGGTTGATATGGTTTAGTACCCAAGTCTCAAACGCAAAAACATACGCAAAAAACGCAAAAAATACTCTCGTTTACTCTCGTTTTACACGTTCACTCTCTCGTTTTACACTTTCACTCTCTTCAATCTTGATATGGCTCACTCACAATCTTCCGTTGGTCAAGGTTCGTCCAACGCTCCAACCGTCGTTCGTGTTCTTGCACACAATCGTAACATGGATGTTTGGTGCAATTGGGATATGGTTGAGTTGAGTGACGGGTCTGTAAAGGCTCGTTGCAAGTTTTGTGGAGTTTTGCTTGCTAAAGATTCTAACACGACTTTAAACAAACACATTAACAAGAAGTTTTGTAAGTCGTTGAAAAGTAATCCGGATTCGCAACAAACACAATTGGGTGGAGACGGTGGAATCTTTAATTACGATGTTAATACGGTTCGAGATCGAATGGCGAAGTTCGTGATTCAAGAAGCTTTGCCTTTTAGTCACTTCGACAATCCTCGGTTGACCAACTTAATTCGAGAGACGCTTCAACCTCGTTACACTCACGTAAGTTGTACTACACTTAGACGTTATTGTTTAAAATTATGGAAACAAGCAAAAAATGATTTAATTGTATTATTTGAAAATTTAAATACCGGTGTAAACTTAACTAGTGACGTTTGGTCGACTCCACACGGTTTACCCGAATCGTACCTTTGCGTCACCGCTCATTGGGTGGATCCCAATTCATGGCAATTGATGAAACGTACGATTGCATTTGATCTTTTTCCACATCCACACACCGAAGAATTTTTGTTTTACTTTTTAGATAATGTAATAAGTACTTTTAAATTACAAAATAAACTTTTTTTAATTGCATTTGATAACGCCTCTAACAACACAACCACGGTTGAAAAATTAAAATTAAAATATCTTCCGATTGCAAATGGTGATTTTTTCCATACTCGTTGTGTTGCACATATTATTAATTTAGTAGTGCAAGACGGACTATCCGGGCAATATGTTAATAACTTTATTACATATTTTCGATTTATGTTACATGATGTTTTTAAAAAAAGTAGAAGAAGATATCAAGATTATAAACAACTTTGAAAGGATACGCACTCTAGATTTTTAGGTCCTAATTGGGATGTACCTACTCGGTGGAATTCGACTTTTCACATGTTTGAATGTGCTTTAAAACAAAAGGGCACTTTGAAAGCTTTTCATAATAATCTTTCGGATAATGGTGAAGCCGACCCATTTCCGGATGCGGGTTGGGAGAATCTTCAACGTCTATCCGAGTTTCTTGAGGTTTTTAAAAACTCAACAACAAAATTATCGGGAGTTTATTATTCCACTAGTTATTCGGTGCTTCAAGAACTATATTTTATGTCTTTGAATTTTAAAAATTTTCAAAATAAAAATAATATGTTTAATCAAATGATAGAACCAATGAAAGAAAAGTTTAAAAAATATTTTAAGGACTTACCACCCGTTTTTACGTGTGCCGCCGCTTTAAATCCGTTTCTAAATGTTGCGGGGGTTGAATGTTTGATAGATGAGATAAATGACAATTTGGATATGCATGACGAAAACCCTGATTTTTCAAACGAGGCAAAAGAAAATTTTAATCATAGTTTGAAAACAATTTATAATTTTATTTAAATAGATATGGGCCTAACGTAAACATAACCATGCCAAGCGGATCAGCCTCAAGTGCTAGTACCTCGGTTAAAGACCCTGTTTTGACTATGTTGAATGTTGTTCGGGATGTGACGGCTAAACGTCAAAGGGGTAACACCCCAACAAGTGAGCTCGGTAGATATAGTGGAACGGATTTTATTTCCACTATGACTACCGAAGATTATCGTGCATTCGATATTTTGGCTTGGTGAAAAGGAAAAGAATCTCAATTTCCGATTCTTTCTGCTATGGCCCGTGATTTACTAAGCGTCCAAGCTTCTACGGTAGCTTCGGAATCTGCTTTTTCTCTTAGTGGCAGGGTAATATCATTACGAAGAACAAGACTAACTCCGGAAGCAGTGGAGATGTGCATTTGTTTAAAGGATCACTTAGACGCAACGGATCGTATACAAGACCAAACAAGCCTCGAAGAAGAGATTACACTCGAAGCTAAAGTACATGATGAAGAGGTAGAAGACGGAGTATCTTCTGGCATATCCGATGAAGAATTAGCATTTGATCAAGCATCTCGTAGTAGATAAAATTAGACGATATTGTTATTTTTAAGTTGTTTTAATATTATATGTCTTTCATGTTCTTTTTAAATTTTTTTGTCATTCAAATGTTTTATATAAAAAGTATTTAATATTTGTATATTATAAGTGTAACCTTTTCTGCTCAAGATTTGTATATATTTATATATTAAGTTGTTTAAATTTTTGTCATTCAAGTGAACCCGGTTAGGAAAAGAAAAATAAAAAGAAAAAAAAGGAAAGAAAATATAAGAAAAAAAAAACATACGACCCGGTGTTCGACACACACACAAGAAAAGAAAAAAAGAAAAAAAAAGGTAAAAACCCGGTTGAACCCGGGTTTCATACCCGAACCGAACCCGACCCGACCCTACCCGGGTATACCGGGTAGGGTTTGTATCTAGCTGAACCCGACCCGGGTTCGTACCCGGGTTCACCAATACCCGGGTACAAAAAACCCGGTTGGGCCCAAACCCGGTTTGTACCCGGGCCCGGGTACGGCTCAAACCCGGTTTGCCCATCTCTAGCTAAAGGCTTATAATGTATAATTCGTGTTAACAACTTTAACCTATAATTTCATGGATCAATCCAACAAAGTCAAGTTTCTTAATAACAATTTATCTCATAGACCCACTAACCTACCTAAAAGCCCAATTGGCAAGTGTGCTGAGGCCCAATAACATAAGAAAGAGAGACATCTATTTAATTATTTAGTTGTGTTTTATTTATATCTTATTTGTTAACAAGGTAATGATAGATCTTACGAGCTTTCAGTGAGAGATAGAAGTCTCAGGAAAACAAAGGGTTCTGTAAGATTTTTGGTAATGCATAAAAGTATCAGGGAAAACAATCTCTTACCAAAACTTGATTTATTCATCGTTACCCACCTTACACCTAATGATCATTGTTACAGTTAAAATTTACCAAAAGTAAAACGTAATCGCAAGCAATATTGAATCAACTCACATTACCGGTAGAGGTGTACAAACCGGTTTTTGGGGCCAAACCGGTTCGGTTTCAACCCGGTCCGGTTTCAACCGGTTTGAACCCCAAACCGGTTCGATTCCTAAACCAGATAGTGAATCAGCCGCGGTATTGAGTTTGCCCGGACGGTACATAATGTCAAAATCAAATCCAAGTAGCTTGTGTAACCATTTTTGTTGATCCGGTGTTTGTATGACTTGGTCTTTTAATTTTTTCAAAGATTGTTGATCGGTAATAATAACAAACTTTCTTCCCAATAAGTATTGACGCCACTTGGCCACCGCTTGCGTGATAGCATACATTTCCCGTTGATATGCAGATCCTTGCTGCATACGGTTGCATAATTTTTGGCTGAAAAAAGCCAGGGGCTGTTTGTCCTGGGATAAGACAGCCCCAATGCCGGTGCCCGACGCATCAGTTTCAATCGTAAAGGTCTTTGAGAAGTCCGGAAGACGAAGGACCGGGGTAGAACTTAGCAGCTCTTTTAGGCGATTAAAGGCCTCGGTACAAGAAGATGACCACATGAAGGAGTCCTTTTTAAAAAGGTCGGTTAAAGGCCCGGTGATGGAAGCATACCCTTTGATGAAATGACAGTAATAACCGGAAAGACCAAGGAAGCCGCGAACGTCTTTAACAGAACCCGGAAGAGGCCACTGTTGAATAGCAAGGATTTTAGCGGGGTCAACCGAAACCCCGTCTACCGAAATCAAATGACCCAAATAAGCAATCACGGTCTGCCCAAAATGACATTTAGAGAGTTTAGCAACCAATTTATGATCACGCAATAGTTGAAAAATTAAACGAACATGTTGCAAGTGCTGGTCCCACGATCCACTATAGATGAGGATGTCGTCGAAGAAAACTAACAGGAATCGTCGTAAGTAAGGGCGAAAGACGTCGTTCATGAGAGAAACTCAAAATGGCCGAATGGCATGACGAGAAACTCAAAATGGCCATCGTGGGTCCGAAAAGCAGTTTTAGCTTCATCACCCTGTTTAATGTGAATATGATGATAACCGGCAAGTAAATCAAGCTTAGAAAAGTATTTAGCACCATGAAGTTCATCAAATAATTCGTCTATCGAAGGTATAGGAAAACGGTCCTTGACCGTGAGGCCGTTGAGAAGCCGGTAGTCGACGCAGAATCGCCATGTACCATCTTTTTTTCGCACCAATAGAACCGGAGAAGAAAATGGACTCGTACTCGGGCGAATGATGCCTTGTTGTAACATATCAGCCACTAATTGCTTGATTTCCTGTTTCTGGAAATGTGGATACCAGTATGGCCTGACCAAAACCGGTCCATGGTTAGGAAGTAATTTGATTGCATGATCATGAGAGTGGGGTGGCGGTAAGCCCTTAGGAGGTTGAAAGATATCCTCAAATTCTTGTAAAAGGGGCTGAATCCCGGTGGGAAGCGAGAAAGGTTGCGAATCCACTTGATCCAGTAACGTTAAATGAAAGAATTCCTCAACGGAGTCGGTGGAAGTCAAACGAGCAACCCGTTAAACTGAATTGATTGGGCCGATGTTGTATCATTACCATGCCAAGTAATAGTAGATCCATTCAGTTGAAAGTCAAACTTAGCAGTGGCATAATTAGTGACCACTGGCCCCAAAGTTGCTAACCAAGAAACCCCTAACACCATATCCCATCCCTTTAGTGGAAGTACATAAAAATCAACTGTGATGGTATAAGATTGAATAGATATGGAAACCTGTTTAGCGATCCCTGAACAGGGAAGGCGCTCACCACTGCCAACTAAGACCGAAAAAGGTGTAATAGCCTCGATAGGAAGATTAAGAAACGATGCAATGCGACTTTGCACAAAACAATGGGTGCTACCACCATCAAGAAGGATTTGAACCGGATTACCTTTGACAAATCCCGTGAACCGAAGGGTAGTAGAAGAACAGCCTCCAGCGAGAGCGTTATAGGAAATGGCGGACTGTGCTTGGAGTTCCTCAACTTGCAATTGGTCTGCCAAGGCCTCGTCGGATGGGGCAGCTAAATCCGGTAGAATAGGTTGATCAAGGGCATCGAAATCATCATCAAAGAAAAGCAACTGAGGCGCACCCGTACATTTATGGTCAAAGGAGTACTTTTCGTCACAACGGAAACAAAGGCCTTGCGACTTTTTGTGAGCGATTTCTGTTGGGGTGAGACGACGAAAACCAAACCGACCATCGGAACTGGATGTGACACCATTTTGGAGTTTGCTGCAGAAGGGTTAATGGTGGGTTGGGTTTTAGGTGTAGGTAAAAGTGGCTTCCCTGAGCCCAAGGACACCCGGCCCACACCTTTTTCAAATAGAATTCTGGACTCACGCATTTGGGCTAGTTCCATAGCCTCATCTAAAGAAGTGGGCCGATGAATAAGGACTGGTTGTTTTATGTCTGCACGGAGACTGGAGATAAAACAACGAATGAGAAACTTCACCGGCAGAAGAATGGTCCGATTAGATATTGCTTCAAATCGATGACGGTAATCAGCGACAGAGGAGGTCTGCTGTAGTTTGGCCAAAAGTCCCTCAAGTTCTTCTAATTCCCTGGAGCTAAATCGGGAAATTAGGGATTGGGTGAAGTGTTGCCAATCAGTGAGTTGATGATGGCGTTGAAGCCAATCAAACCAATCAGCAGCAGCATCGTCGAAATAAAAGGAAGAAATCATCAGCCGATCATCATCTTCAATAGCGTAGAACTCAAAATAACGGGTGGCTTGAGCGACCCACCATTCCGGGTTATCACCGACGAATCTGGACATCTTCACAGGAGTCGGTTTATGACGACCCAACACATTGTAACCGTCATTGATAACAAAACCAGATGATTTAGGAGAACCGGTGTCGTCGGCGAGACGACCTTTCATCGGAATACGAGACAACTGAGTGAGAACCTCGGTAAGCATTTTCTCTTGTTTGGACATGGATTTGGTCAAGGAATCAACCTCAGATCGGAGTTTGGATTGACCCTCTTGTAAAACTTTGATGCTCTCATCCTGAATTTTGAAACGAGTACCATCAGCCATCTATGCCGATGGACAATGAAAGCACCAATTGAAGTGATTAATGAGACTCAAACACAATTTAGGCAATTAATAGAAACAATAGCAATCAACAGCAAGGAATTTTATTGAAAGATAGAAATGGTGATGAGGATAGATACAGAGTACAAGATGAGAAGAGAGAGAAACATCAAACAAATATCAACAATCTCCATACCATGCACTACCTCACCCTCTCCTTATGTAAACAAATTCTGTTATTCCTTGCTGATGTGGCATTACTTGCAATAATCTTTTAAATGGCTTGGTGGTGTAATGATTCGTGTGCTCTTTCGAATTTCTCTTTGGGCTTCTGTTGGTTCATTGGGCTGTTCATTTGGGCTATTTGGTTTGTTACTCACAACAAAAACACAAAAAAAGGTCATAATCGACTATATAACGGCTACTTTTTAAAAACCGGTTTGAAAACCGGTTTATCAAACCGGTTTGGGACCGGTTTGGGAACCAGTTTGAAAACCAGACTGGTTTGAAACCGGTTTCAACACATGAAACCTCAAATCTATTGAGGAACCGGCGGTTCAGACCGGGTCGGGACCGGTTTGGGCCAGAATCCGGTTCCCTTTTTTTTGCCCAAACCGGTTCCCGAACCGGTTTTTTTGCCACCTCTAATTACCGGTATCTTAATAAAGAGACATAAACATGTGAGTTGCACTAAAGTGTGGAAGATCACGTTAGTAATGTGAATTTTCCAGCCAATATTGTTGGCCTTTAGCGACATCGCATGGAACACGACATGCATCACCGCTGACATCAATTATTATTATTCATGAGTTGTTGCTACCTTATATTATTCAAAAAACAATGACGTTAACATTAAATTATTATTATATATGATCGTTTTATATCATTTTAACATACATGTAAAATGTTCAAACTTCAAAAATGTGCTTCATGAAAGATCAACTTTACGTGCATGTTTATATTCGTTTAAACCTAAGCCAACGAAGGCAAGTAAAGCTTAATCGTAGCCGTTTGATTAATTTACAAACCTTGCGTTCATCTAAAAGTTTGATATAATTTTAAATATTACCTATTTCACTCTCAAATGATTGTGTAAATTGTCAAATATGTGTAATGCAATAATTACATGTATGTAGATGGTTTTCTACATATAGTAAATATGTAATGTACATGGTTACATATATGTAATCACTTGTTGACTCGCAATTTTACTGTTCTTACTTTTGTTCAATTTCCTTGAAGTCCTACCAATAAAAGATGCAATAAGTGCTTTTGATTAAAAGTTAAGAATTAATTACACAAATAGTCTATGTGGTTTGGTGAAAATAACAGGTTTGAGTATTAACTTTTCTGAATAACAAGTTTGGGTTTTATGCTTTTAATTTTGCAACGAGTTTGGGTCTTAAGACTAACTGTTGTTAGATTTTCAGTTAAATTAGGGTGAAATGACTAAAATACACTTTTGTAACTAAAGGGACCATTTATGTAATTAACTCAATTTTAACTGGAAGGACCATTTGTGTAGTTACTCTAAAATTAAAATCAAAAACCAAAACCAACGCCTAACCTATGTGCTTTCATGAATCACTAGTCACAAGATATTTCTCGTTTGAACCTTTTTATTTGCCCTTCTCTTATGTTAGGTGCTCTCTCCATCACAGCCACCACATCATCAAATGCCACCGCCACCACAACTATTCATCATCACCCCCTCCTTAGTCTTATAATCCTTATCACCAGTCTCCGTCTCATCGTTTGTTCCGCCTAATTCAAATTAAGAAAACCCCTGATTGGGGTAAGTCGAGAGAACGATGGTGATGCTGGAGCAGATCTGCGATGGTTCCCCTACCAAAAACCACCAACAAATGGTTTTGATTGGAAAATCGAATAAAGCAACGGTGGTAGTGCAACAATGGTTATACCCAACCCAATCGGGTGGCTTGCGCCACCCGAGTCAATGGTGAGTGTGGGGTGCAATGATTGGCAAAAAAAGGTTAACCGGAAGCGGTAGTCGTGTGGGTAGTTGGTTAGGGAGTTCAAGTGGTGGGGTGTGATTGAAGTTGGGCGAGGCGGTGGTGCAGTTTGGTTGTGGTAATGGGGCAAAGGTAAAGTTCGATGGTGGCGATGAGTTTTTTCTTTTGGTTGAAGAGTCATTGATTAAGGGTGGTTACGGTGCTGAAGTGGTGTTGGTGGCCAAATAGGACAATGACCGGGAAAATGGGAGAGGCGGTGTTGGTGGTGAGCGACGATGGCTGGTGATGGTGGTGGTAGTGAGCGCCGATGGCATGTGATGGTAGTGGTGATAAGAGATGGTTGTTTTTGCTAGTTTTTTTCGAAGTAAGTTACAAAAATGGTACTTCCAGTCAAAATTGAGTTAATTACATAAATGGTCCCTTTAGTTACAAAATGGTATTTTAGTCATTTCATCATAACTTAACTGAAAATCTAACGAGAGTTAGTATTAATACCCAAACTCGTTACAAAATTAAAAGCATAAAACCCAACTTGTTACTCAAAAAAGTTAGTATCCAAACCTGTTATTTGCACCAAACCAAACGAACCATTTGTCTAATTAATTCAAAAGTTAATTAAAAAAACTCATTAAGATACGTGAGACGTTAATTTACCTGCTTTCAAATTCCAACCTTCGCTTTTAACATTTTACCCATAACCCACCTATTAACCTCACAAACATCCTTTTTTTTCTCTCTTTTAAAAAAAAATCATCACACTGAATCATAGATGAATCAAAATCAATGGTTGTGATTGATTTTCTTTTAAAATTGGATTTTCTCGTAACCATACCCATAACTAGCTAGTTATTTTGTAATATCATTTTATACATAATAATTAATAATATTTTATGAAGAGTATAGATTATGGTAATGTAATCTCCTCTAATAAAGCAAAATAAGTTTTGTTGCATGTCATATTCTTACATTCGTATGTCACGTGTCGTCTTCTTACATCGAAGGTTCTAAAAAACTTGAAGTGTTCAAAAAATAATTTTTTAAAGACAAAAGTTTATAAAAAAGAGTTATCTCAAATTATTTTATAGTTTTTAAGTATTAATTAGTAATTTTTAATTAAATATTTTAAAGAACCCATATAATAATAATAATTGCTTAACACATCATCATGATTATTACGTTAATTTTTTTATAGTTCCAGATATGTCCCCTCACAACGTTAACTATATTTACATTTGATGAGATCGGTTACTATACAAAGTATAATTTTCATGTGAAACGTACGAAGTCACTAGAGCGTGACATGTTTTTTTTGGCGGAGGGGTAGTTTCGTCCGCGTTACAATTATGCATAAAAAGAACATATTTACGCAAGTTATATTTATAATTACGCAAATAAAAAATTACTCACATTAAAAAGAATAATTACACAAGTTATATTTATAACTACACAAGTTATATGATAATTACGCAGGTTATGTTCATAATTACGCAGTTAATAGTCACGTATATTTATACGCATAACACATAGCCGTTTTTTAAAAAATGTTGATTTTTTTTAAAAAAATATAGCAATACTATACTCACATTAAAGAGGATAAAATGCTCGATTTAGGGTGTTTTTTTTAAATAATGTCATATAAAAAAATTATATACGTTTAAAAAAACGGAAGGAATTTGAAAAAAGTGAACAATTGTAGGCTATTTTCAATTTTTCCCTTCTAGATACAATTGTTGCGTAATTATTTCATATTTAATCTGAACCGTCCATCGCTTAGATCAATGGTTGTTATCATTTCGTACACTTTGCATGAATTTTTTACTTTATACCGTAAACTTTCCCTACATTTGTCTTTTTTTTCTTCATTTTTCAACCATCTTTTGACATATGTCCCCTCGCAGTTTTTTTAAATGTTATGACTTTAAAATACAATGTATTTATAAAGAAAATCGGACACATTTTTGTGATGTGTTTCGTTTTTCCTAATTCCCTGGGGTAAATTTAATTCAGAATCGAGTTGCGCATAAAAGTGTAAGGTCATCGGAGCAAAAGCCTACAAACTATCAAAGCTATTCAAATGTTCCAAACATTGCTTTTTTGTCTTCCTCTTACAATTTTAAAATGTATTGTTTTATAAAATTCAAAATTTACGGTTGCAAAGTATTTATTTTTATCGATGTTTCTCCCTTTTTCTATATAAAGTTCTTAAATTTATAAATGCCCAAGGCTCGGACATTGTTTTCGAGACCGGATCGGAGCGGCCGGTCCGACCGGGAATCTGAGGGGTGACCGAACCGGTTCGCATCAACTTGTTTCGGAGGGGTTCGACCGGCTGGTTCGCACTAACTTCTAGTTCAACAATATTTCTTGGAAGATAGTATGTCAGTATGCGGACTATACACATCATTCCTGTAATATAAATATGAACGTTGATTATAACATCATAAGAATACTAAATAATGAAGCTATTAACAAAGGAAGAATGAAGAGTTCGTCGTCAAACCTACTAGATGATGAGATGTGAAAACTAGAAAATTACTCTTTTTAGAACATATCGGTTACACGTGTGCCTCACTGCCAACCACCTTCCTTCCACCATCTTTACAAGACATAAATCACGACTTCAGACTTCTGACTTCTGACATCGTCAAACGTTCTCATAGATCCATAATCACCCCTTTACTTTCACAAACATTGTAGTTTTACTCACAACAGCTACAATTCACTTGTCATTTCCAATAGAGGTGTTTGATGTACCTTCTAAACAATGTTTGTAAATCGAGCAGGATCAACTGGTCGATCAGGATGTTTATAGATGCATGTGGTTCACATGCTAAACCCAATGTTTTCAGAATCGGATCGGACAGTGAACCGGACGCCCTACTGGTTCACTGGTCGGAACGGTTATAAGAACCGGATAAAATTATAACTATTTTAAAGAATATATGTAAAAAGATACTAAAAGTTTTAAAATTATATAAAGAAAACCGATCCAACCGGTCCAACCCTCGGTTCGACCGGTTCCAACCGCAGATTCGGGATAAACCGGCCGGTTCAATGCCTCCAAAACGAACTACACCTGATCGGACCGGTGGCCATGGCGATTCCCGGTCGGAATTAACAACACTGGTTGAACCGCCACGCGTTAAACTAGTAGACGAGCAAAGGTTAAACCGGTTCAGTCCTATAATAGCATGATTGTTTTGGAGTAATTATTTTCTAAGATTTTCACATTACATTATTTAAACTTAATGCTTTCATCTAAATAAAAGAGTTTTTATCAAATAGTCTAGAAACGTATCTCTGACTAGGTAAACTAAGGACACCTAGTTAAAAAATATCTATTTATTCTTTCAAATAAATGCAACAAACATTTTTTTTAACGGCCAAGTAATAACATCCGGCTACCCGGGTACTCAAATGGCGAAAATGCATCTCAATACGCTCGCAAGCACAGACGGCGCTGGGTAGCCCAAACCCACCAAACCCCAATTCGGGAAAAACCCGCCACCCGAATGTCTATCAATTCCCGTAGAAGAATTCATGAGTCTACTACTCAAATAGTTGGTTGAATTTTCAATTAGTATAATATTTAATTTTTTATGTAATATGTTAAATATAATTTAAATTCATTTAGGACGCCATGTTGTTGATTTGGAGTATGGTTCAAGCAGTTTGATCGGCTTGATCACGAATCAGTATTACAATGGTTTGTATGACAGGTTTAGTTATTAAAACATTTGTTTTAGCACAAAAGTCAGTTAAATTGAATATAAGGTAGGCTTTACAAATGTTTTTTCATATTTTCTTATTTGCCAAATTAAATATTTTTTTTAAATGTACTTAAGGATTTAGTTGGGAAATTGAGTTGATATTAACTCTCCTAATTTTTATAATGGAGAACTATACTAACAACCACTTATTTACTAATTAATCCCTCCAATTAATTTGATTGATTTGAGTGGCATACGCTCCCGCATAAAAGGGTATACACATTTTAACGCATCACGTAATTATAACAAGAGGTATTCAAGAACTCTACGTCCGTATACTGGATTTATTTGCGTATATCAAATAAAATGAGTGATATGAGATTGAAAATTAATGCTATAATATAGAGGTGTTGAGCTTGTAGGACTCTTTTCGAAACTGTAACTTCAAAATCATATTATACACACACCTGGTTTTCAACCAACTTAATAATTGATATTTAGATCACGATTTTCATAAACTTCAATATGAAAATCGGTTTTAAAAGTAGAGTTTTCTGACCACAAAATATTTTATTTTATATATCCATTATTTGTGAAGAAAATTAGGCCCCTTCATCAATTAACAACTTTCTGTGGTTCCTTAAAGTCCACGGCACCGGAAAAAAAGACCATTCCGCACTTCCTTCTAGAACACGTAATAAAACCTTTACAATACACTTGCTACCCTATACTTTTACTTGTATCCCGAAACACCCCCTGAAGATTAAACTGGAGTAAATTACGGTATCATTTACCTATATATCCACTTGAGACCTTCCTCCTTAGTCTTTACTGTTTTTTTTGCCTAACTGCATTTTTCGCCTTTAATCTTTATTGCTTATATTGGTTGTCTTTTATATAAAGTGTTTTGAGCATCTCAATAGAGGTATTTTTGTTGTTCTTTAGTAGGAGAGAAGGTGGGTGATAGTTCATGGCGATGGATTTGATGAATGTGAGTGTGGGAGAAAAGAGAGCGTGAATTTTTTAGTTGGTTTTTTGGTTTTGAGAGAGACAACAGAGAGAAAGCATAGGGAAACTTACATGTCAATCATGTTTTAAGCCTCTAATCGGTGATGGTCTAAGGGCATGCTTGATTCAAAGAAAGTTTAGAAAGAAATTGGAATGTTTTAATGGAAATAGAAATTAAAGGAATTTAAACATTACAATGAATATTCATAAAGTGTTTGGTTGGTTACTTTTACCAAGGAATTAGAGGATACATAGAAAGTTAAAAGGCAATACCGCCCTTTTGTTAAAACCTTTTTTCCCATCCTTTTAACTCGTCGTCTTCATGACTGTTCTAGGTCACCGGTGCCGCTTGCCGTTTTCAACTCAATTTACATCTTTTGCTTATTCTATTAGGTTGTTCTTAAAGATGCATCATTGTTCGATTAAAGACTCCACACTTAGTCGTTTTCACCTTCATTTACACCTTCTTTTTCTTGAAAATTTCAACATCAGAGTACTCGTTTTCGATTGATAGAATTTATTCCAATTCCAGTTCTTTTTTTGTCCAACCAAACATATTTTTAAATTTCAATTTTAATTTCTGTGAATTCCACGAATCAACGTATCTTAAGGCTCTTACTTAAAATCATGAAAAGGTTACAATTAGTTATATACATAAAGATTGGATATAGAGTGCAGTTAGACTGGTATAAGTTCATTTGATATTAAAGGTTCAAGTCTCGTCATACAGATTGATCGGTGTGTTTTGTTATGGTGTAACTAAAGTAGAGCAAGAATAGAAAAACATATGGATGAAAATGCACTCCTAAGTTATGCAAAGTCTTGTGAATATAAAACCGATGTCACCATAAAAGTCAATTCAAATGTTTGGGCAACCACACTAAAAAGAACCCAAGTTTGACTTTGAAAGTCATCTATATATAACCCTCCTGGATCCATGGATTACATCATTTCACATATTTGGATCCAAACAATCTCAACAGAATCTCTACCTGAAACTTTGTTTTGAATCGACTGATTTCAATTCTAGATCTAAATGGATACGAGTTTATCTTCTTCAGATTATGATCATCATTCTAATGATCCAGATGAAGATGTTAATCAATCAGTTGATCTGATTAACCATGGATTCAACCAACAACTTGACCTCCAAGCTCCAGTTGACGATGAAGATCATAAAGATTGTAACAATACACAAGATGAACAAGAAGATGATGATGATTTTACGTTTATGTTAATCAGCCACGATGACGAGCAGCTTTACGATGATAAAGTGTTCGAAGACGGTCGGATCCGACCGGTGTTTCCACTGTTCGATCAGAATTTGTTATTAGACGGTGAGTATGACATCGAAGAAATCGACCGGCTGCCGGTTCTTCCGCCGGTGGATAAGATTTTCATCGAATCACCACGTGGATTTCCGCCGTCGTCTACGGAACAGAACGCCGATTCGGCCACCGGACCGTACTGCGATTGGTCAAAAGACTCCGCCACCACCACCGCCGCCGCGACGGCGGAGCTCAGTAAAAAAAGCAACTCCACCGGCTTCTCGAAGCTCTGGAGATTAAAAGAAAAAGTCGGTCGGAGCAACAGCGACGGCCGTGATGCCTTCGTGTTTCTAAAAAGTTCCGATAGATCGTCGGCGGCTGCAGCAGCAGCAGCAACGACTTCTTTTTCTTCTTCTTCGCCGCCGTCTTTGACGCCGGTCAGCGCTGACGGAACGTTTGTGAAAGTCAACGTCGCCGGCGGGAAGGCAAGAGTTGTGAAGGGTAAAAAGTCAACGTTGTCGGCGCATGAGGCTTATTTGAGGCGTAGAGGAGGACATACGGAAGAAGATCGGCGGCGGTCGTACTTGCCTTACCGGCCGGAGTTGATGGGGTTGTTCACCAATGTTCATGGTGGATTAACCAAGAACGTGCATCCCTATTAATAAATATTCTTTATGTCTTTGTCAAAAAAATATTATTTCATTGTTTTTGGTTTTAAGATTTGTAAAAAGACAAACATTCAGAATAACAATTTTGGTTTTCTGTGGTGCAGTAAATGTTTTATACAAAAAATAAAGTTATAGATAAATTATATTGTTTAGAAGCAAACCATACCAATGAAAACCATAAATTTGTTCCAACTTTCCCACTTAATTAAGTCTTCCCTTGTAATACAAGAATAGTGAGATTAAGAATCTATTGATCATTAAAGTGATTAAAGTTGTTTTTTGTCGATTTGATTTAATATTCAAGAAAGTGGCAAATCTACGTTATCGTGATGTTTCAAATATTTATAAAGTAAACTATATAATTCTTACTTTATAAGTAAAATCAAATTACTGGATGATATAAATAGAATTATGATTGGGAAACCGGTTTATTAAATATTAAAAAGAGAAAGAGATGGTAACATGTGATTGTTTGATTAGTATTTTTTCAAGGCGAGGTTCCTTAATTCTCGTTATGATGGCCACACCCCTCTCACAATAGTTTGATGTGTAGTGCAGGGCATGACCGGTTGGTGTGATATAATACCTCCTCCACTCGACTTCATTATACATAGTTTAATAATTAAACTTGATTTTTTTAACTAATCAAATTAACATAAACACATGTAGTGTCTAACTGTCTATTACTGTTTATGTTTGTTTGTATATGTTGGAATTTATAACTAAGAAGCAAAAGTATATTCATCCAGAATCGTTTTAACACTTATAAATATTACATAATTTATGGTACTATCAAACTATTCAACTACTTAACTATTACATCACATTCTCTTGTTTTAGGCATGCTTGCATACATGTGATTATTTAAAAAAATTTAACATTGTATAAGGCTCATGTCCTGACTAGACAGGATTTGAACGGATTTGTATTTGATTACACGAATCTGAAACCGATTGACCTTAATCATGAATCAAATTTATCTAAGTTTCCCTAGAACTCCTCAAGTCGCAGCTAAGGCAACTATCTATTTGATGAGGTTTTAGGACTCAACATCAATAAGCTATTTAATTTTGGATTCCAGTTTTAGTTTCTTACACTTAAAACTATTTATCTACCACTACCATTCGTATGCTTTAGATTATTTGACTTATGCGAATCTAATCATTGTTCTAGACTCTAATTTGGTATGTTTGATGAAAGGAAAAAAAGAAAATCTTGATATCTAGTTTCATTCTTACACACTGGAATTAGGTGTTATGATTATAATTACAAGTATTTGCTTGCTTATGATTTTCGATCTATTATATACTTGTATAGTGTTTTAAACAATCATAATTGGTCCCCTTATTGAATTGGCCATCTTATTGGTCTAGTAGTTGGTCCGGCTTAAAAAATTGAACGTCATAAATGATGTAGATATATAATTTAAAACAATGAAAGTAATATATCTTTTGGTATGTATTGCATTTTTTTATAAGTTCTGAAATAAACAAAATATGTTGATTGGAGTAGTCAATAAATCAGTATGACATTTAAAAGCAAAATAAATAAAAAATAAAATTTGGTCCAACCATAGGTCTATGTCAACCCAGTAACCCACCAATTTATCAGTTCAAATAAGGGAGTTTAAAAGCACTCAATCAAACGATCTTATATAGCTGATTCCAAGTTTGAACATTCGTACTAGCTGTTATGGTTCGCGTATCATAATTGATTTATAGCATAGTTGGATATGCAAATAAAGATGAAAACTATATAAAGGTCTTAGGAGTACCATCTAAGAATGGGGCATGTATAAGTAACTAGAATCAAAAGTAAATTTTTTTTCATATATGATGACGATGCATTATGTTATGTTTTCTTAGTTGGATGATAAATCAAACCCTTTTAATAATATTAAATATTGTAACAGTACAAACATTATATTAGATAGTGTCTGTTTTAACAGTCAGCACCTTCAAAGATTCGTCCCTAACAGTTTTATAACACGTCTGATAAAGAAGATATTCTTCCTCATATGAGTATGTGGACACAAAGAACCTATCAAATAACAAATGTGACCTCAACTTTAAAAACACACATGCCTGCCGTCCAATTGACCCTCAACTATAAAAACATACAGGCCTGCCTTCGAATTGATCAGTTCATCTGTGTACGCTATTTGTTGGAAAGCAGGGTTATGTTTCAGATTTCCTTGTTTGATCTTGAAAACATAACACTTAACATCATGGACTAAAAGTTCATACATTCATGACAATGGTGTCTGCACATGTTAGTCACAAAATCATAAAACTTCAAGGCTAGGGAGGGGATATGATGTACCCAATTTCCTAAGCCACACCTAAAGCATAATGGGCCTAAATACAAACCCCTTCTTAGGGCTAGAGGATATAGTGTACCAATCTTTCTAAGCCCAGTTACCATGGCTAACCCATGATCCATGCGTCATCGATCCATCCATTATAATCAGCACATATATTATAACAACATGAAGGTTGAAGAAGTCCAAATTAAAATTTGAATTTGTTGAGATATGAATGGTTAAACTATCTTCTTACCAATAAACAAGTTTTTCATTTATGGGTATCTTTACAAAATAGTAACCAAGTTTTAAAAGGGCTTCAATTATGTAATTCAAGTCTAAAAAGTGTTTCAATCAGGTCACCTGTCTTTTATGTATTTTATAAATTATAAGTGTAATATATATTTTTTTTAATTTTTTCTTATTTCAATTAGGATATATGTTTTTTTCTTTTTTTATGCTAATGTAAAACGGTGACGTGAATTTTAGGTAATTTTTTATTTTTTAATATAATTAACATATGTATACTTTTTATTTTTTAAAATAATATCATATATTGAAAATTCCAACCCCCACGTCTTCTCCTTCATTACGTAAGAAATTGATGGTTTAATGGTCCAATTTGGGGAAAATATGTATGAGTGAACAAATTAGAACACTTCTGAAACTTAATTACTATTTTATGATATTTTCCATTACAATTATGCTTTTATACATGATCAAAATCACGAAATAAAAGTTTATGCTAGATTTTAAAATACTTTGTAGTTTGCACTTGCTCTTTAAATATGTTGGGACTTGGGAGTTGGGAGTGGAGCACTATGTGCTTATTGTGGAGAAGTGGTGCCATAGTGCCATGTTGCCTTGTCCTTTGAGTGGGCCTAAAGCCCTTGATATTTTAGAGTTCGATGGGCCTTTCATTTTAGTGATCGTATTCCAACAATCCAACCTATATAATTAAACAAATTTATAATAATTCAGTTTTTTATAGTGTTGAAAATTTAAGTTAACATATTATTGTTAAATTTTTCAGGAGTAATATGATGCGTACGAAGCTCCTCTTAGTAGAATAAAATTAAGAAAATTAATGGTGACCGAATGGTTAAACACGTGGGAAATAAAGAACTTATAAAAAGTAGACCATGTTTGATTTTTACTTGTTTAAATCTTGTTGCTCTGTTTTTTAAATAAACATAATATCTTAAAACAAATTCAAAAGTTTGTCGTTATTTTTAGAAACCATAATTTTAATATACTTTTAGGAGGCGATACTCAAGCCATTATACCATTGATTATTATTATTATAGCTTTTTAATTATACTATAATATCTTGTAAGAAGAATAATATGATTGATGAAAAAAAGTGGTTAAATACATCATATGTTTAGAAGTTCTGACATGGATAATAGATCACATAGCTGTTGTTACTAATCGTTACGGGTATAATTATGTGGCCACATCTACAACGTATTTCCATCAGTGAGACCAGGCAATCAAGAAAACGTAGAAGGTTTAGATTAATAGTGTAAATACATAGTTTTACATTATTAGCGGTACAAGGCATTTTATAACTACAACATCTAAGAGCGCTGTTTATCGAATTTTTGCTGAATATGATACCAGTCACAAAGAGCAAAGGTACTAAGCTTATAAGAAACGTCTTACCTCAAAGGTAAAACACGTGTTTTGCTTGATTTCTCTATAGACAAAAGGGGAGTTTCTTGATTAAGCATATTTGATCGAGACTAATATCAGGATGAGAATCTTTTATAAGTATACCTTAGAAATAATAAACAAAATCACGTGCCATAAAGTCCACTTATTGCAAATAAAAGCATAGCATTTGTAAAGCTACTTTAATTGGTAAGAACGTTAGATGGTTTTTAACTTATAATACTAACAATAATAATAAAAAATGCTAACAAAATAGCACATTCAATCGTTTTTTTTTTCTTTCTTTTTGCTTTCTCTAAAACTATACATTGAATACTAAAAGAAAAGTGATTATGAATACATAATTAAAAAGGTGGACTCCGTAAATTATATATGAACAAAAGTTTTGAAAATTAAGTGATACATAGCTGTTTTTCATTAAGATGTTTTACGCCATTCAACTAAGTTTTCTTCTAGGTTTTCATCATGGGAGGTTGATTTTGTCTCTACATATCAAGTTATTTTTCCTCTTTTATGTATTCTAAATCAACTATTTATTTATAATAGTTATTTTGATTAAAAATATTGAAACAACTAATATAATAGATATACACATATATACATTGATATACTCAAATATATATATAATTCAAAATTAGTTTCCTTCATACTTATAATGTTGCACATATACATTGTGATAATACAATTCTGTTTCATTTTGTCTATATTACCCTTTGAAAATATATATTTGCATAAACTAATGATATTGAAGTGGATATGTCTCGAGAGGTGGTGGGAGATGAGTTGGAAGTGAACCCCACGATTTCAACGATTTAGATATGTTCCACCTTTACCAATAGTTAAGAAATAGCAAAATTGAATATAAGATTGTATTGGTTAAACGCGTAAAATTTACTTTTTTTTTTGTTACATGTTTAAGATGTTTTCCTCTATAGCTAAACATTGTGTCAATCTTTAAATGGAAAGACAAATATAACGCCATAAATCGGATTATGATATATGCTTTCATATATAACCCGCTATGTTTGAACTTTGGATAGTTTTTCTTATTATAACGTAATATATAACTTCATTATAAAAAGTTAATTACAGGATAAAATTTTTTTACAGGGATGAAATGTCATCATCAAACATGATTATTGTCTCTTGATGATCATGTGACAGCTCCTTAAGTTTGATTATTTCTACATACATGTTGTCTATTGAAAAAATTATTTGTGGGTCAATTGTTGATTTGGTTCTTATGATCAAATTGCAGTGCTATGACCGTCTACATTGTATATTTTCTTTAACGGCATTTGAAACCACCCTGATACCCGAGTGAGTCTTCCTGAAACGGAATTTCAAACGTCCATACTATTTTTACGCTCCAGGTCTAATTCACTCAAGAACACCATCAAGGAGAAAATCACTACTAAAAAAACCCTTTGAGTCGGGTTTTAAACTTAACCTAAAAGATTTCAAGCTCTAATCATTACTCTATACCATAAGACCAGAAGGTCAATGGTATCTACAATGCATGTTGAAAGCTCATTTAAACAAGGTTTTAAGTAAAAAGTAATTTATAAAAGGTTATAAACTCACTTAGCTTTTGATAATCCTTTTAAAATTAAACATTTTCAGGTAAGCCGATACAAATGGATGTTAATCATTGAAACCAGTTAAAAGCATATGTGTAATTTGTGTAAATAAAAAATGAATGGTGAATAGTCAACATATAATGTAACGATCCGTGTAATTAATCATAAATATATTGACATCAGTGTAGTGGGGCATTTAAAATCTTACACGTTTCTTTTTTAGTTTTAGAACTTTAGTTTGTTGTGAAATTAAATTTTTTTTTAAAGCAGTCAAGCTCCTCTACGGTAAAGGCGAGAACCTTTGTTATGGAGGTGGGCGCTTGTATAGTTATAGTTCAGTTTATTTTAAAAAATAAATATTTTCTTAAAGGACACATGTATGGTTTTAAGTGGCTCGTTATACAGACACTCACGTCTGTTGTTAGAGTGATGTAGACTATTATTGTCTACTAAAAAACAAATTAAAACTAAAGGGCTGTTTGATAATTTCTGAATGATTAAATGTTGAACCAATAAGAGGTCTGAACCATTAAGAGGTCTGAACCATTTTGAGCTAGTATATCGCTTAACTATTCAAAGGCAAACGTCTGACCAATTCAGATAAGAGGACTTAACCATTTAGCATTAGTATAATGCTTAACCATTCAGAGGCAAATGTCTGAACCATTCAGACATTTGCTTGCAAAAAACAGTCTGAACCATAAAGTGTTGAACCATTCAGACATCTGAACCATTAAGAGGCTGAAACAAACACCCCTAAGACTTAATAACTTCTACAAGAGAAATACTGGTACTGGTAAGTAGGATCGTTTACACGAGAAATATGTTGAAAGTGTAATTGTAGTTTAATAACTTCTATTTTATAAAAAAATAACTTTGAACTAATGATTGACTTAGAAAACAAGATCGCAAATTTATAACAATAATTAGAACAATGATCCACTACGGGTTTCAGATTTGTAAAACACAAGTCGTAAACTAGTCACACTTAGCAAACAATCACATATATAATTGTATGGTTTGATTGATTTCAATGATAGAATAAAACTGTTTGTAAACGAACCTATTCACAAATTACCAAGTTTAATTTGCTAACCAAAACCTAACACTCATAATATTTATGATGCAAAGAAACAAAAAACTAATGAGAATTAGATTAAAATTTAAAACAAATCAAAATTGTTTAAAGAAATCAACCAATAAATAAAGTTATACGGCTTAACATGTCAATCAAAACTTCAAACCAAACTAAGAATCACTAATGTTAAACAAGTATCATAAACACAAACCCTATACCCAGAGAAAATCACAGGTGGCTTAACCTCTCATGGTCGTCATAGAATCGAAATTGGATGTTGTGGGAATCAATGGCATTGGATCTGTAAGTGTTCTTGGCTCCAAAAATCAACCTTGGTATGGGTGGAATTGAGTTGGGGAAGCTTAATTTCGTAGCCCCCTTTTTACCATTTAAATACGTCATGAAACTCTGAATTTTTGCATCTGACATCATAGGGATATAATTTATGTTTCACTAAAAAAAATCAAATTTTGCTTCTGTTTTACGTTCTAGTTTACGTCATGGCTGAATTTCTTAAGGCGTAAATTATGTCCATAGAGACATAATTTACGTCCCTCATCACTTTGGGCCTGTTTCTTCTCTTTTCTAAGTTTTGTTTCCATCGTGAGCTTCCGGCTTCCATTATAACTTTCGAAAAACACTGAATTCATCCGTTTAGCTCGATACACCTGCAAATCCATTAACTCTCAAATTAATAGTGTTTTCACATTAATAAACATGTAAAAACACATAATTAAATATCATAACACACATAAAACCCCTTACATATCATAGACGCGTTGACGCTTTATCTGAAAAGTACATTTTAAAAAGGAAAGTAATAAAAAATACATTTTAGAATTATCTCATAACTAAAATGTTTTGTTAGGTTAGGTTATAAATAGAAAATTAAAATCAAAATTCTCATAATTAGCAAAGGGAATGGATATTTACAAACCCCAGAATTATAAATCAACACCCTAAATTTCTATACGTATCGTATAGACCCATACGCGTCGTATAGGGGGGGTCGTATAGCCCTATACGTGGCGTATAACCCCCCTGACAGCCCCTTGAATTTTTCCTCATAGTTAGTGTCGAAATTCGCTATACGCGTCGTGTAGCCCTATATGTGTTGTATAGGGGGCCTTATAGGGTTATATGTGGTGTATATCCATCTGATAGGCTCCCCTGAATTTTCCTCGTTTTCAGTGTTTTCGACACTATACGTCGCGTATGGTACCATACGCGACGTATAGGAGGTGTCGATTTATCCAAGTGGTTGTCTTTATATTAGAACCCTTAGCAAGTAGTTAACGTCATTTCAACATTTATGTGATTGCAAAACTCATTAATTGTCGGAAACAGTGACAGCTTCATAGAGCAATTGTACTGAAAAAATAAATATAAAAATTATTTTTTAGATGTGACATTTAAATAATTAATAAGAGAAAAAAAATTTGAGAATTTTTTCAATTTTATAATAGTACGAAACCTTCAATAGCAAATATAATAATTAATTATTTTTGAAAGTAGGGATATGTTAACTCTTCAATTTAATTGAATTTGCTACATTCAAAAGCAAAAAATAAAGGGAAAAAACGCTTATGCTTCTTTTAACTCTTGTACAAGAAGATAGTATGCTCTAATTCATTTTAAAACAAGAGAAATATTTTAATATAAAGTCTTTTAAACTTAAATGTCTAAGAAATAATTTCAACCATCTACCTTATTAATTAATGGTTAAGATCAAATTGTAAGAAAAAAATTGTTATAGGTGTATTTTAAAAGTAGCCATTTTGTTGACTTTTTTGTAAGTTCCCCAATTATTTTAAACGTTCATAACATTTATATACGACATTATTTTTTATAAAAATTACACCATAAAAACAAGTGTTTTTATCTTTAAAACGAGTATAGTATTGTTATATAAAAAGATAAAAAAATTAATATTTTTAAGCTCATATCTCGTCATTGTGTCTTTAGTATAGTTCATTGTGTCTTTTTGTTGGTTATTGTGTTAATTTTGAATGCTATTGTGTTTTTTCTAAAATAATGAATTTTAAAAAATATAATGATGGAATAATATTGTTGTATCTCTAAAAACAATGACAAAATAACACAATGTCTCATTGTGTCTTTTGATCATCATTGTGTTATCTTGAATAATATGAGTTTTGAAAAATATATTGTTAAAATAACATCATTGTGTATTTCTAATGGTAAAACATAATGAATAATAGCAAGTTTATATAATCTATTAAAAAACAATAACAAAAATAACACATTGTGTTATCTTCAATACTATAAGTTTTGAAAACTAAATTGGTGAAAGTATATCATCGTGTCTTCTAATTGTAAAACACAATGATAGATAACAAGTTTATAATCTATAAAAATAAATGACAAAAATAACACAAAATGATCTAAAACGTAAAACACAATGATTAATACACATAACAAATGATGTAAAATATATGATACAATGAACTGATATTTGACAAAATGAACGTATAAGATACAATGAGCTGACGTATTTAACATAATAACCAAAATGGCCTTCTCTTTAAAGCAATAAAAGGACACATGTCAAGCCCACAATCTTTTTTAGGCTTTTTAGATTAAACATCATTTTAGTATGATCCTACCTTTAAAACAATATATGCATATAATTTTATTAATTATTTACTATACATTATAGAAAACAATGAATAAAATGACCATGATAAATTATATTTGATGGGTGTAAAGAGCTTTAGAAATCATTATAAAAAATAATGTATGTGCTTGGATAAGTAAAATAAAAAAATATCGGTATTGCTCCTATTTACATTATATACACACACATAAAATATTAACTAAATTTCAATTATTTCTAAATATATACATCTTAAATTGAAAATATCTACGTGTACACGATAAAAGTAATTTATCACATTGATACCAAATAATTTTGTTATGAAGAATACCTTTGACTTTAAATAACAAAGCTTGGTCCATAGTGGATATTTACACTCTGGTATCATTATATATGCTATACTTTTCACTTTAATAAAGAATATATATGATTTACAATTAAGTAAGGAAAATAAACAAAATATTAAAGGCTATATTGAACCCTTAGGATTCCTCAAGGCTTTTGTCATAATAATGAGTTCGAGATTGATGTTTTTATGTCATGATGCAATCATATAATTAATTAGACCTTTCTTTTAGTCCGCAGCCTTTTCTTAGAGACGAAAGTATAAAATTGAGATGCTACAACATAAAGTATATGACATTTAACAGACGTGTGATTTTACTCTTTTAAACATTATTATACCCACCCCACCACCGTCACTATTGTCGTCACCACCACCCCGCTGTGATATACCAAGTTGGTCATGATTGATTTTTCATGAAGTTTTTTCATGATCATTTTGATTTCAAAAGATGTAAACAGCGATTATACAGTCTCCACTAACATAAGGAAGAAGAATATTAAGATATGTGAAATTCTTTCGATGACCTTGTATTTATAGCATAAAGCCTTTTTAGCAATTTATGTATAGCAATCAAATTTACAAGTAAAAAGTGTTTTTCTTGACAAAATAAAACTATTAACTTAAATATGATTTTTCAGTCAACTAATTCTGTCAAGATTTATAAAACTGTAAAATTTAGTTCATAGGTTATAGCACTTGCATATAAAATTTGGCATTAAGTATGCATATAAATGTTATCAAAATTTCCTTCAAATCTCAGTTGTACATAACTAATCATTTATTAAACTTTTTTAAAAATTAATTTCGAGTTTTCTTACTAAAAGAACAAAAAAAGGACAATAATATCAAAAGAATATTTACACTTTGTACCCTTAAACGTTTTCTCTTTTGTGATATATTCTTTCATTGATGTAATGTTCTACCATTGAGTTAGGCAAAAATGACTCATGAATTGCTATATTAACATAATCTTGATCTGTTTTGTGTTTGATGTGATATGTTTTATAGTTTGTGATATGATTTTGACATCTCACCAAAAAATCTTTAATGTACTTCTAATATTTGCATTTCTTGAAAGGTCCAATATATGCTTTCTTAAATTTTGTTTTTAATATAGCTTATTTGATCTAGGTGCTACCAGAAAATTTGTTTTTATCATCATATAGTAAATTAAAATAACCTAATATATCAAATAATAGATACAAAATCTTGTTTCTTACATATGTAAAAAAACTAATTAACCTATAATAGATGTATAAATTTAGTATATAAATTGATGATAAAGAGAGGTAATTTATACACCGATCTTTATATGTATAGTTTTTTCTTTAATTTTAGTTATAATATTTTTACACTGGCAAACACTTTGTTTTATGTAATCAATGAGTTGAAACTTAGTGGTGTACGGCTTAAAAAATAATATACAAACTAAATTTAGAGTATTAAATGGGATGGAAGAAATTAGAAGCTACTTTATGAGAGTTTCAGAAGTAGAGTATGTACATGAGCCTCGTTTGGTCAAGTAGTCAATCTTCTTCAATGTATCATAAATAATGAGAACCAAATAATGACGTAAAATATAGGTACAACTCTCATATAATAATAACATTGAATTATATTTATTTATATATAATACTAATAGTTGTTACGAATTTAAGTCAATCAAATGTACAGATTGTGTAATTTATAAAAATGATTATTGTATCATTAATTAATGATTTGTGATGATGCATTGATGCGTCCCCGAATCATTATTCGAGTCCACGCTCAGGTGTCCAGTCTGAATCATAAGATACGTACGCCATCCATCCCAATCCAATATGATATAATGCTAACTACGTATGCTAGGCACTTATCTTATATGTTTATGGAAAACAAAACTGTTCCTCATATAATACTTTAACTAAATCAACTCGAGTTGATTTAAAGATGGTTTCAACACCTAATCTAACAAATATCACATGTTCATAATTGTTCATGATTGTTAGCTGTGATTTACGTTGCATTAATATACTTTATATTGTCTTATCCATTTTAACCAAATTCAATAGCATGAATTATGAAATTCAACAATAACAACCTTTTTCATATTCAAATGCATGACTATAAGTTATAAAATATGATTACATATCATAATCATTTAGTCTAAACACAAATCAACAAGGAAAAGTTCCTTTGGGTCAGTGAGCTCATTAGTTTCTAACTAATATTCGGGCACCCACCACCCACCCACCCAACCACGACTGTTTAAAAACCTTGAACCGGTTCCATGGTCAGCAATCCATTAAAAAAAGTGGTGCACCCACGACTTGAGCCACATTATGCATCACTATTATAATGTTCACAATCACTATCCTCACATATGCAACCATCCATCATGATGATGGATACATGACATCTGGTGTGGATATATTGGTAGGGTTCTTTATGACCCGAAAACCCATATTTTGGGTCCATCACAAAACATGCTTTACTTTGTTCTCGTGCTTAAAGAAGCCTGCTGCTTTCCCATGTTTCATCATACTTTTGACAACGAAAGAAAATCCGACCAAATTATATAACTATTGAAAAGACTAGAAAAGGGGAATATAAATCAAGCATGAACATTGTGTAAAACAAAATAGTCGATTACAACTTTCAATATTTAATCTATTAAGATAAATGAATACGTGTAGTTACTGTTTTTCTAAATGAATCGAGGAACATTGGAAAAATGTTAGTAGAAATAAGATATCTGTTTAACTAAGATAAATATGAAGGTGATTAATTAAGAATTTTAGATAGATTAATGACACGCTTAAAGAAAGGTATGGAATATACACACACGTATGTGTGTATGACTGTTACATACCTAACTAATTAAAAAATTAGAGAACTCTAAAAATCAATAAATACATGTACATGTTGTTTTAACTAAAAAACATAAAATAATTATGTAATTATACAATCATCCCACATTTCTTATTCCATTTGCCAAACCAACAACAAATTGTGTACGGTGTTGAAGATGATATAAACAACGTACTAAGTAAACCTTTTGTTGTATGTACAATGTTTTTATCTTGGATGGAACGCAATCGCTTTGACCAAGAGGCACGCAAGTTAACTTACGTTGAATTTCGTACTAAATTTGTATGGAAATCTGACAAAAATGTTGGGCTCCAAGAAAACAAGGTTTTTCAATTGGTCGAATTCACTCTATATCTCCGTCACTTGGCGAGGCTTATTATTTACGGATTCTTCTAAACAAAGTCAAAGGACCCATGTCATTTAATGATATTAAAACTGTTAATGGTGAAACGTTTCCAACATTAAGAGAAGCATGTTATGCACTTGGTCTTTTAGATGATGACGCAGAATATGTTGATGCAATTAAAGAGGCGAGTCATTCAACATTTCGTTATTATCTCCATACTTTGTTTGCCACGATGTTGATATCAAATTCTTTGGCGAGACCGGATTATGTTTGGAATAGTACGTGAACAACAAAAAGTATTGAGATTACCAGGTATTATTACACATCTTTTAACTTTTCATATTTTATAATAATGTATAATATTACATTTATTTATACTTATAATCATCATATTTATTACATAATACATTCTATATTTTCATAAACTTATAAAGTTTGTAGTTATTTACTCACAATTTCTATTCATTAATTACAGCTTTGTCCCTAACAAACAGTCAAATACAAAATTTGACATTGTTTGACATTGAAAAGTATTTATTGCGGAATAACTCGACACTAAAGTTATTTGCAAGTATGCCTTACCCGGACAATGATTGTTTGTCTTCTTCAAATAATCGATTAATTAGTGAGGAGTTGTTCTATGATGTTGCAAGCGAGACGATTGAATTTGAAAAGCTTCGTAATTCTTTAACGGACGAATAACAATTAGTTTTTAATGAAATCATGAAAGTTGTTGAAGTTAATAGAGGATGAGTTTTTTTCGTTTATGGATATGGCGGAACTGGTAAAACATTTTTATGGAAGACATTGGCCGCAGCAATAAGGTCTAAAGGTGATATTGTATTAAATGTAGCATCGAGTGGAATAACATCTTTGTTGCTTACCGGAGGTCATACTGCACACTCCAGATTTCATATTCCATTAAATGTAAACGAAGATTCAGTTTGTCACATAAAACCAAACAGTGAAGTTGCTCATCTACTGAAGGTAACAAAATTGATTATTTGGGATTAAGCTCCAATGACACACAGGCACGCATTTGAAGCATTGGATAGAACGATGAATGATATACTAACTATAAGTACTTCCATACCTTTAGATATGACATTTGGCGGTAAAGTTATTGTTTTTGGTGGCGATTTTCGACAAATTTTACTTGTTGTTCCAAACGGTACTCGTCAAGAAATTGTTAATGCATCGTTAAGCGCATCGTACATTTGGAATAAATGCAAGTTACTCACGTTAACCAAAAATATGCGTCTAAAAGGCAGGGGACAAGGTGTTGATACTAAAGGAATTGAAAATTTTGCTAAATGGCTTCTTGATATAGGAGAAGGTAAAGTTGGTGGTAATAACGATGGTGAGGCAACTATTACTATACCTGATGAACTTCTTATCAACGACTCAAATGATCCTTTATCAAGTTTGATTCAATTTGTTTACCCATCCATATTAGAGAAATACAAAGAGAAGGAGTACTTTCATGAGAGAGCAATTCTTGCACCAAAAAACGATGTTGTTCATGAAATAAACGATCGTTTGCTTTCCATTTTTCCCGGTGATGAGATAGAGTATCTTAGTTCGGATAGCATATGTCAAACGGAACATTTTAACATTCCATTACAAGAAAATTTGTATTCTCCAGATTTTCTAAATGGTCTTAAAATATCCGGATTGCCAAACCATAGATTAGTATTGAAGGTTGGTGTTCCCGCCATGCTTCTACGTAATATCGACCAACAAAATGGTCTTTGCAATGGTACTCGCCTACAAATTGTATCTCTTGTTAAACGAGTTATTGAAGCTGAGATAATATCTGGTAGTAATATTGGATGTCGAACATTTATTCCAAGAATAAATTTCGTGCCATCTGATAAAAAAATCCCTTTCAAGTTCCAAAGGAGACAATTTCCAATAACTGTTTCTTTTGCAATAACGATTAACAAGAGTCAGGGACAATCATTGTCAAGTGTTGGTTTGTATTTAAAAGAATCAGTATTACTCACGGACAGTTATATGTGGTTTTGTCAAGGGTGAAGACTACAGACAGTGTAAAACTACTTATTTTAAATCAAAATGGTAACATTACCAACGAGACACAAAACGTTGTATACAAAGAAGTGTTTACACATTTATGAGATAGTTTTAAGAATACGAATGTTCTATCACTTCTACTTTCAAACTTTAATATTTAATTTTTTTAATTTTTTTCATAATGTTTATTGTGTTATCACACGGGCTCTAACCTAGTTATGTAATTATATAATCATCCCACATTTCTTATTCCACTAAATCTGATATGTAGCAAGTACAAGAACGCTTATGTGGTTACTTAAACGGTTTATCACGTCCATGTATTTGTAATAAGATATCCTTAAAAATGTTACAAAGAAGCACTATGTTATATAGAAAAGACTAACAACATGGTACCTAAAAATCAATTGTGCGTATAAATAAAGAATTGTCTCATGATTAATACAGACTATATGTATTATTTTTGTTTATAAGTACGAGTTTAAAACACAAAATATCTTGGTTGGATCTATTCATTACTTGGATAAAATGCAAGGAAAAAAAATTAAACTATAGAGAAGACATGAGTGACGATCATGTGGTGTACAACGTGGTGTCATTAAAAAAACTATATATTTCTTTTTATTTTCTTTTTTTTCTTTCTTTTTATTTTTATTTTTTATTTTTTTGCGTAGAAGCTAGTAGAAGAAACTCCATGTCCTCACATGGAAAATGATTTGTATACCTGAAAATTATTAGGTCTTGTGTGAAGAATGATTACGAGCTGAGTAAGCTTTTTACTAATTAAATTTAATTTAGAATTCAATGGTTTATTAAAAAGTAAGATGTTTCACAAAAGATTTGAGTTTCCTATTGGTTAGAAATTGGTCTTGTTCAATCATTTTCTGGTTGTCAAAAGTTTGTTCATAGAGTGCCTATATTGTTTACTTATTTTATACCAATACCATCTTTAATGTATGTACCAAAACACCATAATGATGTAATTTATGTTATAAAGTCTAAACCTATCTTCAATCAAGCAATGTTTTGAAGACCGGATCGGACCGGCCGTCCAACCGGTCCGACCAGAAAATCGGAGAGGCGGTCGAACCCGTTCACATCAGTTCGTTTTGGAGGGGTTCGATCGGCCGGCTCGTCTTGGTATAACTTTATTTAAAAATAGTGAAATATATATCAGTTATTTAGTTTTTTAAAAATTGATGGCACGAACTTTAAGCTAAAGAGGTCAACATTCGCGTCGTTTCTTTCTTTCTTCTTTTTTAATCATTCCGGTCAATTTTAGCTTCATACATTATTTACGATTTTGTCTGCGGAATCAGAAATTCTTTTAGCCGGGTATGCTTTTCTAGCGGGAAAATTACGAAAATGATCATTTGATCAAAACGAATTATTAAAATAACCAAAACGAATTATTAAAAGGTAAATGTGTTAGACATGTTTTTAAAATTCCAAGTAAAATCATGATTCAACACAAATTTATTATATCTGACATAAGAAGGAGCGCCTCAGCATTCACATTCGATTTGAATTTTTTAAGATGTCATTTTTCAACTAAAAATAAAAACACATAAAAAAACATTAAAACTTGATCGTTTCAGTATCAAACACAAACAAAATGTTAATAAAAACACATAATAAACGTTAAAAGTTGATCGTTTTAGTATTAAACATAAACAAAATGTTGAATAAAATCAGTCAACTAATGGTCTCAATATCAAATACTCATTAGAAGGAAAATATAAAAAACATAAAATAAAATCGACAGTTTACGATAGAAAGCATATGCATACTAAAAGGATTGATAAAGTAAACTAACAGTGGCGTATGACAAATTGAGTTGAGCAAATTCAATTACGTGAGGGAATCGATAAATTAAAATTGAGAAAAACTAATATCAATACCCTGAACTTGAGTTTGAACAAAATCACTAATTGAGGGAACTAAAATCAATAACTGATCAACTGAAAATAAAATCAAGAAGCTGAACAAATGGAAATATAATATATTATTAAGCTGATCAAATTTTTGTTTTTCTACCCTTTGAAATTTTATTAAGCTGACCATTGACCACACCAATTTGGTTAAAACCTTTCTTTTTTACATAAACACTTCTTTTACTTAAATTTTTTTGTTTTTCTACCCTTTGAAATTTTAACTTTTAAAAAACTAAGGGTTAGTACTTTTAATTCTTTTAAACACTTTAGAAACATTAAGTCGTAGATTTAAATTTTGTCAATTTTTATTTAACTTTTTTTAGTTTTGTTTTATAAAGAAATTTCAAATATTAGATGTAGTCTTTTTTTCATTCTTTAACTATTTCGATATGAATTTATATATTTTCTTGAAAAGTTAAGGATACATTAGTTTTAATTTATAAACGTTTTGTTAATACATGAAACGGTTAGCATTTTAGTTTTTATTTGTTTATTTCTTTTGAAGTTTTTATAGAAATATTTGACCAACTTCTTTCAAAAACAGAAAATATAAATTTAGTTGGTCGCTCGTCAGATCGGTCGAACCTAATGACATCATAGATATGTAAATTTAAAAAATACATGTATATCTAATCTAGAGAAAAATAAGAAAATACTTTTTTGTGTAGATTCATTATTTTAACAAAATTTAGAAACTTAATCTGAAAGTAAAATTCCAAAGAAAATTTTCTAAATATTAAAATCTGTTTTACCAGAAACAACAAAATGTTATGATTTTTTTTTATTTTATATGAAACTAAAAGTAATATACTATTTATTATTTATTATTTTTGATTTTTTAAATTTTGTTTTCACTTTATTTGTTGTTATATATGTTCTCTTTCATAGTTAGTATATAAAAAGGATAAAATAAAAGAAATAACAATTTCTTTTAAAAAATTAAAAAAATAATAATAATATAATTCATCTTTGATATTTTTACACAATATCCTTAATTTTAACATCTATTATTATCAATACGAATCTATATGTTTTTCTTAAGCGCTAGATTCTCAGAATGGTTTATAAATTATTTTGTAATTTTTAAATAGTCTATAGTTTTTATTGTTGTTTTAAAGATGTTTATTTTCATAACCAAGTGTTAAAAGTCAAAAGTGGAGGTGGGTGAAAGTGAAATAAAAGAAAGAATAAGGGTACATAGTGAAACTGTGAAACAATATACATGCAAAATGGCGAGGAACAGCTCAAAAATCTCGCTTACGTGGCGAGGACCAAAATTTTTGGGCGAGATTTTCCTTCTAAACCTCGCTGAGGTTTCGATATTTGCTGATGTGGGCGAGGGATGGGTCACATCCCTCGCCTACTTCGACTACCTCGCTGACATGGTTGCTGATGTGGGCGATGGATGGGTCAAATTTGGGTTGGTCACGTGGGCGAGATACTTCAACTACTTCGACTACACTTGGGCGAGATACGGACACGAGGCGAGGGATATTTAATCCACGTGGGCGAGATACGGACACGAGGCGAGGTATCAAAAGTCTATTTTCGTCAAAAAGAATGATCAATGGTTATTTTCGTAATTTGGGTTGGTTAATTGGTCATTTTGGTAATTTTCTCTTTTCTAGTTCTCGAGTGAACATATATATCTCAATTTGATGTTGGAATTTTTGACACGGTTCGGGTCACATCAAGTCACATAAAAAAAGTACAATATCATTATAAAATATTTAACAAAAACATGATTTCATTATAAAAGAAAAACAAAACATTATGTTTTAAAATTTCTTACTGAGTCTTCATCTCTTGAAAAATATCCGTTATATCGTCAATCAAAACCTTCAAGTATTTAAGATATTCTTTTAAAGAAATTTCAAAGATAATTAAATACTATTAATGGATGAATGAAATATGAGTTGTGTTTTTAATTAAATGAACTAGCTTAGAGATTTAATATAAAATAAATCAATTAATGACAACATCCGAGATTAATTTTCTTAACAAAAACAAGCTATTAATTTAATTTTTAATGGGTTAAACATTTAAAAATCTGGGTTTAGGGGTCGTAAATTTTTTTATAGGGATTAGTATTGAAAAGCAAGTGATCAATCAAAAACTGTTAATACACGTTACATATAAAACAATTTATGGGGTTACCCCTCCCCTCTCTTCTTAAGTCCGCCCTACCCTCCTTCTTAAAACATTATAGTAGTAGGATCAGCACTTGAACACACTGATTTTATCTTTAGTATACATAGATAACTATTTAATCTACAGAAAATTATTAATGTGAAAACCCAACAAATAAGAAAAAATAATATTAGTGGCATGTACTACTTTTATTTCCTTCTTCTCTATACAAATATTAGTTAAATTATACGTATAAATAACCTCAAATTTTCAACGACGTGAATCTCTCTATTTCTTGTTACGTGCATTTTCTAAAACAACTGTTTGACATAAGTGAAAAGCAAGTAAAATTAAATATTACTTATCGCTGTTGAAGTGACGCATAGATTGAAATAAAACCGTTGAGAAATAAATATGATGTACACGATTAGGACAAGTGATGGGGACACACATTGTTCACGAGCCTTGTTTCATCTCACATGTTAGGTATATGTATCTCCCATAAATACTATAAGAATTAGGAGTTGTGAAATAACATAAATCTAATATCAAATAAATAAGCTAGGGGTTGCTTAATTTAAATCTATTAGGTCTTAAAATAGATGACGAGACTTGACACTTTATATGACAAATATCTCTGACTGACACAAACCTATAAATACCCTCAATTAAATACATTGGTTTATAGATAACCAGAATAAATACTAGAGGATGTTTTTAAATACCTGTAACTAAATACATTGGTTTCTGAAATAACCCAAAAAGATACTAGAGGCACATTGTATGGGCATAATTGGTGCATGTGATCACAATCTTGTCCAAATTATATTATAGTTATTTGTACAAACTCATGTGATCACAATCTTGTCCAAATTATATTATAGTTATTTGTACAAACTATAAGTCTTGTTCGATCATTCATGTCTTCTTGTTCATTCTTAACCGTTTGGGCTCCGGACTTATAAAAAAATATCAAAATATATTAGAAAGCTAAATGAGTACATGATCTGTTAGTTTTAAAAACCAATATAAAGTGATATTTAAAACACGAAATTTAACATATGAACAGAATATCATGTGGGCATGCCTGATTCTTAACCATATTTGTGTGATATATAACATAAGCTTGCAATGACTCTAGTCAACATATACAATGTTAAAGGGCGTAGGTAACGCCCCAATATCTTATCCATCATATGGTGGTCCACCATAGGTATTCGATAAGCTTTCAAAAATCTACGTTTTGCTATTATGGCCATGATAATGCCTATCTTTGGCACATTGTTATCTACGATCTACAAAACTTCCATTTAGAATTCAAGAGGGACACGATTATGTCCAATGAGGACGCATAGTTTATGCACTCAACTGAAACTGAAGCAAAATTACTACCTTTAGGATACACCTAACCTCTCTAAGTATACCTAACCTCTAGAAAGGTGCATATTGAGCAAGCATAGTTTGTGAAGCACACATGGTTTCTTGACAATATCATATGTCTACGGGTCGTACGTATCATATATAGAGCATAATTAATATCAAAAGAATGCATAACAATTGAAACAAATACATGCTCTCGAAGCACATTAACCCTAAAAGACATCAAATATATCTATGGTGAATCCAAAGCCATAAATATCATCGGTGATGTTAGGAAGTCAAGTTCCTATCGATGACACATTTGTTGCCGATAAAGACTTACTACTGGCGGATTAATTGGTAATGATAGAGTTGAAGCCTACAATTCAGAGAATAAGATTAAATAAAGATTTGATGATGAAGATGTTACAACTTTTATTTGGTAGTACGTTATCCCATGTAATATAGTAATTATTTTAATTAGGTTTATTGGTTTCAAATTGTTAGCTAGTATTGATGATGTAAATTGGTTTCAAACAAAAGGTGACCCACCCTTTGCATGAAAGGAACCAATACTAGCCTGGTCTAAAGAGGCTAAGCTCAACCTAAAGAGTTGGCAATACCAGTTTCACCCTAGTAAGTTGGGCTTAATCACTTGACAAGGCAAATGACATGCCATGAAGCCTAATTGTTTGTCAAGTCCAACCTCACCCCGGCCATCAAGCCAGAGAGTCATGCATTATGCTTGGTACGGATAGCTGCATGCTAGGAAGCCAACCTCGATCTACTTGTTAAGGATAGACTCATGCTTAAAGTTACCATAGTAAACAAGGATAAGATTGGTGTTGTGGCAAGGACGCCATGCCTAAGCCACCAAAGCAAAGAAAAAAAATAGTTCATAAAGAGAAATAACAGATTCAAAACCATCTTGAGAGACTCTTTTTTTTTTTTTTTTTTTTTGCATCATAACACAATAGGTCAAACACCTTAGGAAGAATCAGACAATATGCTAGATGGGCAAAAAGGATTGTAAAAGCTTAATCAAGTTGTATAACTTAGCAAAGCAAAATCTACTTATAATAACAATATGAAAATATATTTAAAACCAAGGTGAGATGCTACGCATGAAGAAAGATTAAATTCCTCAAAGGAGAATGAACAAGATCATGAAGGATCTTCAACATCTAACAACCATGACTATATATAAGTGATCCCTTACCCAGGTTCAATCGACCCAACGTTAAAGTGCTTGAGGGGGCTAAGGTAGATTTTCTTTGTTGTTACAGCTTAGATCCTACTTCGGTAATGGATCAGGGACTCTAGGTTCAATCGACCCAACGTTGCATTTATTTGTAGCGTAATATATAACTTAAATAATGTATCCAAAGAACATAATGTTTGTGTTCATTCGTAGTTAGATTGTTGTTTAGATTATTATCACTTTTTTTGAAAATAACATACCGTTAAAACCTTAAACTCTTGCTCCTTATAACGTATATCGAATGAAAGGGTCAAAGGGTGACTTAGTGTCGAACTGAAACCACAAGTCCACAATGCTCAATCTTAAAATCTATATGACCAAGTTTGCTTTTCAGAATATGCTAGAGGGAGACGTGAAAATCTCTTTCTAACACATATATGTCATCTTTGTACCCATCTTTACAATATAAAACCAAACATTTCCTACTTTTACCTGTTAACATGTTCAATAATCTCAAGAAACCAGGGTGAAGCTTAATAGTAGCCGGGGGGAGCGGGAGGGGGTGAGTCACTACCCCATCTTTATTTCTTCTGAAGTGTTAGTTTTCGTTCTAGCGGTTTAATTTTTTTATATTGTGTTCGACCCTTTTAAAAAAATTTACTTTCGCCACCGTCTCTTTTATAAACAAATTCAAGCTTCACTACTGTAAGAAACATGCTAATTATTTGGTGTAGTTTCAAGAGGATTGATCGGTAGAGACACATATACATGGATAATAAAATAAAAATATCTGAAACTCTGAATTAAAAGTGTAGAGAACTAATGATTAAGTCAAATAAATATTAAATATCTAAGATGATGAGACGGCCTTTTCTAAATAAAATGAAAGTTAATTATGAACTTGAGAAGAAAAAGGAATAAACGTCTCTGTTAACGTCTTTTTTTTTCTATTTCTAGTTTCATTTGTTTTAACATAAACAAATTTAAATACTTTATCATTTTATGAAAAATTAAAAAATTTATTATCTTTAGTTCGAGTATATAATGGTCCGTTTTTTGTTGTTTTATGTTGGATTCTAATTACATATGTGCTACACGACGCTTCTAACTCATACACATGACGCATATGGGTTACATTTATCTATTGCCAGAAGCTAAGTAGTTAATCGGACGCAAATACTCGTCGCTGTTAAATTGTGTTTTAATTGCTTTCTACGCTTTTAAGTATTTACGGTCTTTTAAGACTGCGTGAAACTGACGTAATATGGTTTTTTTAGTAAAATATAATCCTCCAATGTCATTTCATCCTTTAAATTGGGTATTGGATTTTAGTAATCATAAATTTCATTTATTGACCGGAATTAATCACAACTCAGGAAATATTAACAGACACTTTCAATTTTAAGCTTATTTTTCTATACAATCCTTTACTTATGTAACCAAAACACTAAGTAAAAAGTTGAAATCTTCAATCAGGTCTATCAATCTGAAACTTCTGCACCTTGAAAACTGACAATCTGCACATCTTGATCTGAACCACTTAAATCGTTGGAGGTAGATCTCGGGTGATGATGAAGAGTAGACATCGAAAAACGGACCTCCTGGAGGTTGGGCGGCGTTGGAGTTGAAAATAAAGCTCAAAGTTGGTGACATTTAAAACTAACAAGGTTAACTCTCAGTTAGTAAGGATTCGTTAGAGAAAAATAAACTTAAAGTTGAGAGTGTGTGTAAATATTTTTGAATTGGAATTAATCTGGCCAATAAATGAAAATTAAGATTATTGAGATCTAATAAACCCCTAAAATTTACTCAATTTTGTGTCTTATTCCGTTTAAAGGGTAAGTATAAAATTTAATAATAAGGTGGCGGGCATGCCTTGATATGGTAGCGGGAAGGGATACAATGGATGAGGTAAAGAGCGAGGTGGCAAAAAAAGATGAAGATGTGATGTGGACAGCAAGAATCAATGTCGTCTTCATGCCGAACTAAAGAACCAAGTAAGAAGGAAATTGAAGAAGCAGGTTGAAGATAAGACTATGTGTTGTGGATGGGCTCTATACACGTGGATGGGCTCTATACACGTGGATGCTACCTTGATCGGACGCTCGTGGTTGAGGTGAACGTTGAAAAGGTGAGGGTTTCAAAAGAATAGCCGTTGAGGCTCATTAAAATAAAATATAAATATTTTTCTTTTTAACAATATATATCTATCTTTAATTTTTACCTATATTTTACATAACATGATTTTAGAAGACGAGTGTAAGACTATTTGTCAAAACTATCAAGTAGACATTCTCCCACTACAATCGTATTAGTCTAGTATCTATATTGTTTTTAAAAAGTTAAGTAATGTGTATTTTTATTATTTATGTTTTCAATGAATTTTATTTGATTATAATGTTTAATTTTTATATTATTGTTTTACATTTACAAAAATTAAATAAATTAAAAAATTTGTTAGGTGCTCGGATCAACTGATTCACAACAGGGTCAGACAATTTGATTAGGGGCTCTATGTATTATGAAGTCAATACCACATATCGTAATATTACATTATAATTTCACATGAGGCTCAATCCCACAACACATAGTCGTTGTTACCACCTTTATTCAAGTTATAATTGATGTACTGATTACGTATGAACGTAATTAATGCAAATGATAATTTGAACGTTACATTCCTTTTAGAGAAATCATAGAAGAAACATGTTGACAAATATTAGTTTTTGGAGGTTCGATGTTGAGCTACATAAATTTTCGGGTGCAAAGCCTTTATTGTCATTTTTGACTTTTCAGAAGCTTACATTTAATTCAAACTACCCCCTCTTCTCTAGCTATTTTGTATTTTAATTTTATTCTAAGGGCATGTGTAATTGTTCGCTTAATGGGGAGGTGTGACCGTCACCTTAACAACAAACACCACCCCTTGTAGATGTGAAAAGGGGCGCTAACCATGACTCATGACCACAACCACAATGAAAAGGGATGTTGTTCGTGTGAAAGAATTTGAACAAAAATGTTTAATGCCAATAGTCTAGTCACAACAACTTTGTATTCATTTTCTTTTTTCTTTATAACATGTTGCACCGACACAATCCCATTACAACCTTAGGTGGGTGTGAGTGTGACCAGAAGTCTTCTTCAAATGACAATTGTATAGCGGCACTTTTTGATTGGCTCACAAAGGCACTACACATGCTTTAAGGTGTTTGTAAATGGGTTATTGGATATTAATAATCCCAGATTTCATTTATTGGTCAGCATTAATCTCAACTCAAAATATTTACAGACACTCCTAATTTCAAGATTATTTTCTCCAACGATCCCTTACTAACTGAGAGTTAACACCGTTAGTTTTTTATTGACGTGAACAACATATATGGACAAAACACTAAGCAGAAAATCAAAATCTATCATCATGTCCATTAATCTAAAACTTCTGCACCCTGAAACCTACCAATTTTCACCACGCGATCTGAACCACTTGACTCGTGTTAAAAAAAGACCTGATGGAGACGGGGCGGCGACTAAGTTAAAAAATGGCTTAAAGTTGGCACCACTTCATCAACAAAACTAATGATTATTAACTTTTAGTTAGTAAGGGATTGTTAAAGAAAAATAAGTTCAAAGTTGAGAGTGTCTATAAATATTTTCTAAGTTGTGAATAATTCCGGTCAATAAATAAAAGTTGTGATTTTTAAAATCCAATAACCTTTTGTAAATCAGTGATACCAAGGTGTTGAAACAATATTCCTTTTAAGTGGTGAAAGATCAAGTTCATTATGAATATATAACATAGATTTTAGAGTGGGTTAATTTAGATGAAATTTATTTATTTTTTATTTAAGGAAAAATTAATTTTAATTAATTCAAACTATTACCTATCTGTTAAAATTAATCTCTACTAACTATTTGACCAGTAGTAATCTCAACTTTTAATTTTGATGCTAATAACGATCACAGTCTATATGTTCGTTAACTCCGTTATTTTTTTATGACGTATCACATAACGTGGCACGTGACATTATGTATAAGATAGTTACAATTAAAAATATAAATATATTATTCAGTTAAATTTTTTTAAAGACAATTTTCTGAAATTATTTAACGTAGCCATTTTGTTTCCAGTTGAGTATATTAGAGACAACGAAACACTAAAGTTGAGTGATATATTAATATTTTTATTTTATTATGTAATACGCCATGTCACGTCACGAGCAACCTCACATGCCACATCACAAAAAACTAGCGTATTAAAGAACAATTAGACCGCGATTGTTATTGATAACAAAAGTAAAAATTGGAGTTAATATTAGTCAAATTATTAATAACGATTAATATTCGCTAATAGTTAATAGTTTGAATTATTAAATTTTAATTTTTCATATTTTAAGTGATACAATTGTTTAATAAAGTTTTGTAGCTATCTTTTTAATAAATCTATAAATATCGATCCAAATTTATAAATAAACTAGTATTAACACCCATGTGTTGCAGCGGGGATGTAAAAACATAAAAAAGTGACGATGAATGTTTGAATCCGCTAGTTGAAGGGTTGATAATATACATAAGAAAAATGAAATAGTTATGTCGTTGTTAACATTCCAAAATATATATATAGTTCAAAACAATTTTTAATTTGACACTATGCGGTAAAAGAAATAACCTTGTGATACATAAAAAAGAATGAGAACGCCAACATTACGTGCCCAAATCAAAGGTATTTTGTTGGACTTGATCTTGAACATCAAGTAGAAGTTAATTAGATAGTTAAATATGTAATTTAGAAAGTGAAATATAAAAGTTAAACTAGAAGATAGGTTGATAGGTTTAGCCGATTGGTTAGTTAGGGTAGTTAAACGACAATTATTTTACTACCAAAGTGAAGGGTATAAACACCCTGCATATATCGTCATTTATATGTTTGTAATAAAATAGAAGTGTGTTTGTGTGTGTACGTTTCTCATGTTTTTATGCTCCATTGTGAGTCCTTGCACTTCAATTGTTCATCCAATATAAGATTGATTCATTTCAAGTTGTTATTGATCTTAGGTGCTTCAATATTGGTTCCAAACTTTAAAGCCGAACTGATCATATTTTCACATGGTTTATATATGCCCCATGGTAGATACTCTGCGGTTCATGATTTAGTAATCTTATAAAGTTATATAACAAAAACTTATACATTTAAATGCATTTTCATAAGAAACAAAAGATTATTAAAGATGTTTAGAGTTGTGACAAAGAAAATGTGAGGGAACAATAATCACAAAACCACAACCACAAGAAGAACCACAAAGCAATGCATGTGAACCCAAAAGCAACCAAACACTATGTCTTATCCCTCCATTTTTGTTTGTTTCCAATGTTTTAACCCCCTATTAATTTGGAGCCTTTCTTTCTCCCTTTATCCAATCGCTTCTTATTGAACATCTTCCATATCATGTTTACCATAGGTAAATGCATCGTGAGAACTACAGGTTGATCTAGGGTCCGTTAATTAACCTCCATTCAGTCGTTCAGTAAAAAATTTTGATTAGTAGAGGTATATAATGCCCTTATTTTCAGATGGTTTGACACTAAGATTATGATTGTGGCTCCTATTGTAACGGACGGTTGAAAAGTTACAAAAGTAAAATAGATAAAATAATTCTTCTATTTTCATATCTTTTTGTATATTCAAACTCGGGGAAGAATATTTATTAATATTGAACTTCTACTAAAGCAGAAAGTTTTATATGTTACAAAAGAATAGTTTGATATGATTATAAGAAGTTAAATATAATTGATGAATCATCAAAACATGTAATTAAAATTACAAAAGTGTTGTCAACTTTTGCCTATTAATTTATGACAAAACGTAGGCATATGGAAGAACATTTAGAGATATGGTATGGTCACGGGGCTTTGTCACTACTCACTCCAAAATCCAAATGGAGGTTTTTATCTGCTTCCTCTTTCTAATAAATAATCACTTATAAATAGATGCTCAATAGAAGCCCACTATTTTCTATTATTAAGACACAAGAAATTCATGTCTACTTTTTTTTTTTTATAAATTGGCGTACAACAGTGTTATATTGTGGTGTACTATATATATTTTTTTTACCTTTCGTATGGACTTATTAAGAAGTTCATTAATGAACCGAAAATAAATATATTCAAAGAACACAATAACTATGGAACCAAAACTTTAATTGAGGTCATAATTGAACCTTTTTATATGGCTTAAAATATTTTACCGGTGATAATATGACGTATTAAACTATAAAAAAGATGATGAATTTAGATAAATTTCTTAGTTATGAAAAAATGCTAGCCAAGAGGGTCGACGGATTTAAGAGTCAAGGAAGTGGTTTTTTAATATAAAACTCAAGAGTATCTGTTGATATCTTTGCAACCACATCGATTGTGGTTAGACCATCCTAATAGTAGGTTTTTGGGTGCTATTTCATATCCATATGGATGTTTTTTGCTTTGCCCCTATTGAAGTGTTTTGTTTTCGAGTCAAAAGTTCATCTCAATGAACTTGTAAAACCGAGTGGTGTGTTAGTTCTATGCAGGTGGGTGGGGCCAAGGGTTTGGAATTTCAATATAAAAAAAATATTGTACGTATATCAGATTGTAAAAGATGATGACGTGGTAATATATTTAGCTGTTCTTGATTTTTTTTATTGGGAAGGTTTATATATATTTTAAAGTATAGTCTTTTTCTGATGTGTCAACTGACTAGTTACTAGTTACGTTTTTAAGTGTCTTTGAGTATTAGTGATACTCTTATAAGAACAAAAGATTGTGAATTCTTATTTGAATCAGTAGCGGATTCAGAAATTTATTTCCATGTAGTCATTGTTCTTAGATACTCTAATTTTGTAGAAGCTAGCGAACATAAAAAATTTCGGGTTCGATCAAGCTAGTCATATAATAACAACACACGATACGTAAATAAAAAATCATCATCATTGCATAACATCTTCATCCCAACTTTCTAAAAAAACTTTCTTTTAATGTAACAAATGCAAGAATTTTTCATGCATCCATCATTAAATCCAAGATTCCAAGGTGATAGGCACATAAGTTTTGTTTTTAGGTTTTATGATTATTAGGTATTTAGTGAGTATAGGCTAATATAATTTACTTAAATCATTATCTTTATGGGCATCGAGTATTTAGTAGGACCGTGTTCAGTTAATCAATTAATTAACTCATGGTTTTTTTTCAAGGGTTTGATTTTTTTTATAACTTATGGAGTCATCATCCAAAAATCTTATTGTCACTTAAAAAACTCGTACATACATCTCTATATACGCACAAAAATTTATTGTATTCTTGTGACTCAGGTTGATACATGGTATATCGGCCTCTGATTTGGATGTTATATACAGATTTATATGTTTTCTTTATTAACTCATGCAACTAGATACTTCGGGCTGTAACTTTTATCTTTATTTCCGAGTATTTATAAAAAAAATACAATAAAGAAGGCTTAAAAATGAAAGTTTTGTGTAGAAGTTTAAGTAAAAAGATTGTCATATCCTTAAATATTAATTACATGATACTTGTCCTTTTAATAAAACCAAATTTATATACTTTAAATTGTGGAAAAAACGCGTTTTTGAATGAAATGGACCCAATTGGTGTCACCTTGGCTTTCAAACGAGAGTTACGCGGATTCTGAATTTACAGTCCCCAACAGATCATCACCTGTGTCCAGAGTTAAATGGCCCCCACCCCATAACTATTTACAAAACTTCTAAACAATTGTCTATATGCTTTTTATAGAAAAGCATGAATTTATATTTCATGTGTGTCTTTATATACGGTTCAAAATTTTAAGTTAAAATCATTAGAATACTAAAAATTTTCAGGTATTCTTAAAAAGTATCTCATTGTTTAGGTTTTCAGCGAACATAAATGAAGAAACGCTTACGAATGTAACTGAGCGAACAAGGCACGTGGCCGTGTTCTTTCATTTATTTAAATAAATAAAATTTGTGTTCAAGTTTATTTGTTTTATAATGAAATATAAACAATTTTTTTATCAAACAATCTATAACGGGTCCAGTAAACATTCAATTCATTAACTAGCTTAGTTATATAACAATAACTAAAACCTATAAAGCACATAAACAAACTTAAAAGTTAATATGTGTATATTTTTCCTTAGTTATATTTTTCCTTTTTTTGAACTACAACGTACTAAAATTTCACTAAACAATATATAAATCCTCAGAAACATAATAAGTGTGTTTCCACCTTAAGGGCACTAACAAAAATTGTAGCCAATATATTATTTCTTTCGAAGCCGAGCCTCTGTATTTTTTGAATTGAATATAGTTTTGGTGATTATTTTTCCTAAACAAATAAAAAATTAAATTAGAATTTCCAATAAAGTACTTTGAGTTTTCTAACCGAGGAAACAAAATTACAAAAGCCTTATGACATGCATTAAATATAAACAACAAATGTAGCTCACGTATCTGTCGTGATTTGTAGTTACTGAATATTTTCCTTAATTACTACATAACACATTAATCACCTAAGTTAGGTCACGGTACGCTTCATAGAAACCCAACCATAACTATAAATATAAGAGACCATTTTGGCAACTGAGCACATTCATGAATACTTCTCTAACTTTATACATTTATATATATATATATATATATATATTATATATATACACACACACACACACACGCTTAATTCATTTAAAACATTTAGTTACTCTCACGCAAGAGACCATTACGTACAGGTATTATTATTGGCTTTAAAAGAAAAAAATTTACTCTTTTATAACAAAATGATAAGAAAAAGAAAAGTAGAAATGATATGTCGCCCCACAAGGACAACTAAGCATTTATTTTGGCCAAAGAAACACACAAATCATTTATACTAAAATCGAGTACCCCATAAAATGAAAACGACATACAATAAATAGTGTTAAATTAAATAATATAAAATATTACTATAATATAATAATAGTCCACTAGATTGACTTAAAAAACTCATATTTAATTGACGAAATGCATTCATCTTCTGACCATATGATAAAAAGGGGAAATTTATAATGCTATGATATGATATGTGTAATTGTTGTCTATGTTTGCAATGCTATATTGTTTGATATAATTATCAATGGGTATAAGCTATGATATGATATGTGTAATTGTTGTATATGTTTGCAATGCTATATTGTTTGATATAATTATCAATGGGTATAAGCTTATGAATCAACTATTGAACACATGATCCCAGGTAAATATGAGTGGTACGTGTTCGATCATTATGAACTTTTAGCTTAGTTCTTCATCAGTAGCACACATTTGGAGAAAAAATTGCTAACTTTAATACGACTATTATCAAAAAGTTTGTATTTAACCATATACCTTACCGGTTTGTCCAATATCATAAACATTTACATTACTATATATAAAAATTTCCAAATCCGTCATTATCACATTGAACCCTCTTCATATACTTTAAACTTGTGTGATGCTTTGAGTGTTGTTTAGCATTCGATTTTTTAAATATAATGAATAAAATGCTTGTTGATACTTATATGTAGCAAGTATATACATAGTGTTGTTGATTTTTTTTTTAACTTTTAATATCTGGTGATTTTAGTTATTTTCGTTATTGTTAAGCATGTGTGGTTTGTTGGCAATTACATATAGTTTAATTTTGTGACAACCTATTACACTTGAGAGTAAGGAGAAATGTTTAATTATTATTTTGATGATTTTATATTCATTATCATACGGTGATAATTGTATAGCTAATATTTATTAATGTAAGAATTTTGTATACGAAAGAATATATATTTTATTAATGTTTTAAATATTCTATGCTTGTTTATTTAATTATGGCGTTCTAGTTAAACTCGTACATCTTGCAATGCTTTTTAGGTGAGCATGTTTATATGAATGATATATAGGCGGCATGAATGACAATGTAAGGACCAAGAACTAAGAAAAATGAGACACACAAAAAGACAGAAGAGGTAAAAGTAAAAGTCTTGAAGAATTATGTTCTCTTGTACGATAAAGCTACACTAAAGTTATATAAAAGAAACCGTATTTTTAATAATAAATATTTGTATATACCAACCTTATGATATTGTTTTGTGGGATTTAATAATAAATTTGGTTGAAAATGTTGAAAAGTGCAACATTACAGCTGATAAAAGAAAAAGATCTGAATGTAATCATTTTCTATAGTTACCTTTCTAGTAACAGTGTGTTTCTAAATACAAAAGTAATGAACTCAACGTTACTTTATGTCATAACGGTAATCCTGTTTTTTTAATAAGAAAATGCTAAAGTAGTGTATTTCTCTTCACACATGATCCATGAGCAAATGTGCAAATAGAATGTTAAGACGATATTCTATAATATTCGGATAATCGTTTGTTTTCAAATTAAAGTACCTTTAGAACCTTAACATAAGAAACTTGCAACATAGAATAATAAATGTCTCTATAGATCATATATTTTCCTACATAAGTTTAAATTTCCATTTAAATTTTTTTTCTTTTTACTCGTAAAGTTTGTGAAAAAAATTCTAGAACATGCTTTTATTTCATTAATCCTTTTAAGATGTATAAACATGATTGTCTTGTACTTATAATCATTTTTTATATATTTTATGAGCTCGAAATAAAACCTCGGTCAATGATACCATCTCGAAGAGACTTGCCTATGAAAGCCCTTGAATTGATAAGGGAAAGTGAGAAACATATAAAGAGGACATGACGATAGGAGAACAAGTGAAAAATCTTTAAAAACAATCAGATTTCTGTAAAAAAAAAAAAAAAGAGTAAAGATAAAACTAATATCCTCAAGTAGAGGATTTAACCCTTTAAGATACCTTACCATTTAAAAGTACCCCCTAAACAAAATTATCATTACAAAGTATAAAAATAAGTACATACACAACCTTTGTTTGTGTTTTGATGACTATATCACACACACCTTATAATAAATACAGTGAAAACATAAATACTTTCCTAAAAATGTAATACCATAATTCTGAGTTTTGAAAATTAATCAAAAAATTTAAGTAGTACGAGGGAGTACTGTTTATTTATGGAAACACTTGTTGAAAATAAAAAACTTTTGATTCAAAAGTTGCAGTATAAAACTCCCCAACTCCAACCAAATCCACCATCATCCTCGCAGTTGCAAAATGCACAAATTCAACAACTTCACTCCTATCTTGATTCTCATCTTCTCATCAATCAATGTAAGTTGTTCCCCAATTCAATCAACACCCACATTGCATCCATCTTCAATTTCATCATCCGATTGTTTATTGATTCAATTGCTTCTTCCATGAGTGGTTTTGCAGGTTCTTGTGTTCGCCGGAAAAGCAGAAGACCCCTTTTCCCCCAAGCTTATCTAATCCGATACTGGAGAAGCAGATCTCCAACGATTTGCCCAAGCCCTCGTTTTTGATTCGAGAAGGCGTCGCCGCTCACCGCCGTGCAGTCGGCGGCGTTCTCCAAACTCGCCGGCGACCAGAACTCTCTCTCCACCAATCTGCCGTCGTTCGCTCCGCCGCGAATCTCCTCTGCTTCCCTGATGTGGGCACCAGCCGGAGAAAACACTCCGGCGATGTGAACTTCAAGGAATATTCCGAGAAGAACTTCACCAACTACGGCACCGGTCGTCTTGGTGGATTGGATTCGTTTAAGAATTATTCAAACGATGGCAACTCGGCTCTTGACTCGTTCCGGCGGTATTCCCGTGACTCGGTGGGTCACAGCGATAAGTTTACCACTTACGCCCGTGACACGAACGTCCCCGACCAGAGTTTCAACACCTACGGCACGAAAGCCACCGGCGGCAACGGAGACTTCAAAGGGTACTCAGAAAACGTCAATGTTCCGAACATGAGATTCACGTCGTACTCAGACGATGTGAATGGGCGTCTTCAGACGTTCAGTTCGTACTCCGAAAAAGCAAACGCCGGCGATCAGTCGTTCGCTAGCTACGGGAAGAATGGAAACGCTGCGGCTAATGAGTCAAATCGTACGGCAACAATTCGAATGATGGGGTCGTCGTTCTCAGGGTACGGTGAGAATGGTAATGGGGCGAACGATTCGTTCACTTCGTACGGGGAAAACGGCAATGTGCCGGAGAATAATTTCAGGAGTTACGGCGACGGTGGTAATGGGGCCGTCGATTCGTTCGCTATTACAGATCAATCGAATGTGGGTGATGATAACTTCAAATCGTACGCCAAGAGTTCCAACGCCGCCAACGAGAAGTTCAGCAACTACGGCAATTCGTTCAACGAAGGCACCGATACATTCGCCGGCTACGGCGGAGGAACCGTAAGCAACCAGAAATTTGGCTTCAAAATGTACGGCGTCAACAACACGTTCAAAGATTACGCCGACAAGAAGAGGGCTTCTTTCGCTACATACGCAACGTCGGCGCAACTTGCAGCGATGAAGACGAAGTCTCCGGCGAGTGGCAAACCTGTAAATAAGTGGATAGAGCCGGGCAAATTCTTCAGGGAGAGAGTTTTCAACGGGCAAGATAATGCCCATGCCGGATATTCGTGATAAGATGCCCAAAAGGTCATTTTTGCCCCGGGTGATTCTCGCTAAATTAACATTTTCGTTCCGCCGACTTGAAGAGGATTTTTCACGCCGACGATAACTCCGGTATGGCGACTATAATCACCGATTCTTTGACGACGAGTGCGAGCGCAAACCGAGTCTCGGTGAGTCGAAACGGTGTGTTGGCTCGGTCGAAGACATGATCGATTTCGCAACCTCTGTGCTGGGTCGAGACGTCGTCGTTCGGACAACCGACAACACAAACGGGTCCGGTAAGTCCGTTAAAATCGGGTCGGTTAAAAAAATTAACAGCGGTAAGATTACAAAGTCGGTGTCGTGTCATCAGAGTTTGTTCCCTTATTTACTTTACTACTGTCACTCGGTTCCCAAGGTTCGGGTCTACGAAGCGGATCTACTTGACCCGAGTACCGGTTCGAAGATTAACCATGGGGTTGCCATTTGTCACATTGACACGTCAGCTTGGAGCCCGACCCATGGGGCTTTTCTTTCTCTCGGGTCGGAGCCTGGGAAAATCGAAGTTTGTCATTGGATCTTTGAGAATGATATGACTTGGGCTGTTGCTGATTAATGGGCTTTTGGGCTGAAACCCTGTTTGGGCCGTGTCGGGTGCAAAAGTGAACCGCTGGTTCGAACAGTAGAAATTTCGATTCTATTCGCTTATATCATTTTCAAACTTTTTTTTTTTTTGTTTTTAATATTGTAATGACTTGTTTGTTTTTTTAAGTAACTTAAGAAAATTGCGAATTAAAATTATTAAATTACATACATGTTTCTGTTAAATTTTGTATCGTTGCTTGTTTAATTTAAAATTACTCAGCTTAAAGTTCTTTGTAACTATTTTATAAAATGGAGGGAGACTGGTTAATCTAGAAACCATCAATGTCCATGATTCGTTAGGAAGTAATGAATTAGGCATATATGGACTTATCTGGTTTTGACGGAATCATGAGTCCGAGCTGGTAAATTGATAAACTGTTAAAACCGTTGGTTTAATTGTAAATTTGATTATGCTATAAGGCATTGGTTAGAAGAGAGATGGTTAAAAATTTAGCTGTAATTTTATGTAAAAGTGGACTTGGTAATTGGTATTGATGAATTTTATTAAGTAGGGATAAGTTAATCATTTAAATGATTGTGAATGAATAGAAAGGAGTAAGGACAATAAAGTTTGGTGATAACTACATATAACCATTGGTAGCAAGAATTATATGATTGTCGTCTTGTAATTTGATAATTGATTTTTGTTCGGTTTATAATTTTGTCATTTTTCTTGTACTTAAATTGACCCCTTACCATAAGCTAAATTATCCCTAATCATTACAATATCTGTAATTGAGTATATTTATTGTTTTGTTAACCTCAAATAAATATACCCATACATTGTACTAGTATTAAACTACGATTTATATACCTTTATAGTTATACTTTTGAAAATTTCACTTTAATGTCATTCGAATAATCTCATCATCATGTTAGTAGATCTTGCTTATGACATATATAAATAAAACCTGTCGTTCTTATTCCTTTAACTACCGACATATATGTTTGACTTATAACATAAGAAGATTTTAACTTATTAAGCTTTTATTCAAATAAATAATAATGGAAACTCGTATTAAGAATAACTATGTTTAGATGACAAAGTTTGACAGTGAATTTAAAAAATAAGCTCCAAAAAGCTACTTAAACCTAAATACCCTTTCCACAATGATAATGCATATATAACCTTTTTTTATGTATGCCATTTAATCTAGTTAAAAAATATTAGGTATAGCAATTTATCTCAAATACTTCTATAGAATTGACAACTAGGAATAAAAGGTTATAGATCACCAAGCATATCTTAACATCTTAACATAAAAAGCTTATAAACTTCATGTGATGATTTTTCACTTATTTTATCAGATGCTAGTTCAGATTCGGTTTCAAAATTGTTTATAACTAAAATCATATGGGATTAAATTGAAGGTGTTGGTTCTTCACTAAAAACCTAAAATTATATGGATTAAAACTGAAGGTTGGTTCTTCACTAGAATCAACAAAGATCAAAAATGTTAAAGATTCATATATTGCCACTAACCTACAACAATTTGAAAATATGTCGATGGGTCATTCCATTGTATCAATCAGAAAAGTAACTACTAAAGCTGAATCTGTCCATCGTCGTGTTGTTTTTCTTACATGTTAGTCAACTCTAGTGTCAAAAGCTTATAAACTTCATGTGATGATTTTTCACTATTTTACAGATGATAGTTTCAGATTCGTTTTCAAAACATGTTTATAACCTAAAATTCATATGGATTAAAATTGAAGGTTGGTTCTTCACTAAACAACCTAAAATTCATATGGATTAAAACTGAAGGTTGGTTCTTCACTAGAAATTAACAAAGATCAAAATGTTAAAGATTCATATATTGCCACTAACCTACAACAATTTGAAAATATGTCGATGGGTCATTCCATTTATCCAATCAAGAAAAGTAACTAATAAAGCTTGAATTGTCCATCGTCGTGTTTTTTCTTACATGTTAGTCAACTCTAGTGTCATATTTAAAATTTTGTCAATTCTGATGTTTTATTCTGAAATTACGTAAATATATATTGTTTATATTAACAAAAAGTTCAAATATAATATTTTAAAATTCTAATTTCACAAGCAATTCGACTGCACATGACACAAACAATAAAAAGAAGTGCCAACCAAATTATAATACTTCACATGAGGAGAAAACATGATCAATATAAAACTACAAATATAAATAAAAAAGAAATACAATTAGAAATGAATACAAACTTATTAAATTACTTGGCACATGGTTTAAACTAATACGTATTTATTTATTTTTTTGTTTTATTTTTAAATGTTATGTGTTGAGCACCAAACTCTTGTGTGGAATTCCACTACGTTCAAATGATTTCAAACCAACTGCTCTCCTTTTTAAATTACAACACTAGTGTTTTAATTATTGATTTTATTTAGCAAACTAAATTTTGTAATCATTTTATTTAAATAGATATTGTGGATATGAAAAATAAATAAAAAGGTACAATAATGCCCATTTAATATGATTTATAAAATAGTAATAATAATGATTAATATTAGACTTTGTAAGTGGATCGAAGTATCAAGGCTCGTAATAGTAATTGTGTTTCTTCTAGAAGTTATGATACAATGACACATCAGATTTTTTTAAATACTCATCTTCAACTTGCAAAAAAATGAAGCTTAAAACAACCGCATTGAATTATTCTAGTACGGATATTTGAAATATGATCAACTGAATTGAAACCGTGTCGTGATCGGTTGTTTACTCTAGGAGCAATGTCCATGATATGAATAATGTTTGGCTTCTAAAAGCATTCATAGTAGGTTTTCCTATATTTATTTTAGTACGTTCCTTGTATTTTAAGAAATAGTTATAAGTGGTTACGATTGAAAAATAAAGAAAAGTTATTGTTTATCTGTATATTTGAAGAATCACTGTTCAATTACTATAGTTTTTTAGATATTTTTGAAAGAATTTGTGAGTGTAGATGAGAGAAATGGTAATGATAAAAGTATTAAAAAAATATTATTAATTGAGAATGAGAGAAAAAAAAAATAATTTTTAATATAATTATATGGATAAAAATAAGAAACCTGATGTGAATGCTCTAATCTTGTTTGATTTGATACCCGTTTGGATCGGGTGCAATCCGGTCGGTAGAGAGTGAAGCTAAGAGTTGAAAGCTAGAATATTATTTTAAGTTCGTCTTAAGATTTATGCGGTTTTCATTTTGATGATTAAGAAGTCTAGCGACGGCTTGTGACTTGAAATAGTTGCATAACTCAAACAACTATTCAATCATTTTATTTTATCTTTTTTTCATTTTTGAAAAACTATATTTATCGTTTTGAACTTTTTTAATACAAATTAACAGTTTTCAAAAATAAGACGGTGAAAAAATATGCTTAAACTTCCAACTTGTTTAAAGTAAACTGTCAATTACCACCCGTCAAGACAGAAGCATCAGCCACAAACCTAAAAAGGTGTTTGGTTTGGCAGACCCACTCAATCCGAACGCTCTGATTTGCCTTTCCATGAAATGATATTTAGTGGTTCGGCTCAAAATTTTGATAAAAACCACGTCGAACAATCCAAAAACATCCCCAAATTCAATGCTTCTTAAACGATAACCACTTTCCGGTAAGTGATCTTACAAATGCACGATCACAATGACAACATGAAGGTAAAAGTTTAAGACAAATAAATGACACAAATTTTGCGTGATTTTGTTGTTCGTGGTAAATGTAACCTTAATAATCCATTCTAACCTTTTATATTCGAGTTATGTTGATTTTAATTTTTTTATAATCGAGTGATTTTGAGGAATTCAATATATTTGGAGTTTTGAGTTTCTTTCCTATCATCTATACATAGCCCATTTTTTAACTATAGAGTTCATATGTGTGAACTAGTGAACTACTAAACTTCTAATGGTACTAGTGGACTAATTTCAAGCCTATATTCGATATTATGCTCAAGTGCTCAACATAGGCTCATTATTTGGGCCGATATATACTCCAGTCCCAATTAAGCGTATCATTATTTATTACTCCTTTCAAAGCCCATAAATTGATAAATGTCTATTGCAAGTTTGCAACAACTTGTTTTGCTAACGTGAGTAATGAGTTATTTACCTAAATCCTACCGAAAGTTTTATTATGCTTGAGATTTTATTAAACACTTCGTTTGTTTAGTTATTAGCTATTTTATCACTAAGGAAACCCAACCGACAGAAATTAAATGAGACAATGACGATTTGATCCTTCAAATAAACAAAAAAGTTTGCTTGGAGAATCAACACGTGTTTATCTCTTTTGTTATTGATACGTTCAGTTTCCTCGCCCCACAGGCTGTGGACCTTCTAAACAAAGTCTAGCGGGTCGTGCACAATAATCTGTCAACGTTTAAGCTTCAAAGCTTTGTTTTTAGTAGATTGGTCTCCAAAAAGGGGTTGCAATGTAATTTGTTGTCTGTTTACCTGCCACGCTAGCGTAATCGTTAGTTTTATGAGATGAAATATAAATAAAATAATAAATCCTCAATAAAATTTTAAAGAAAATTCTATCTGGTTCAATCATCTAAAGTTGCAATTGGGATTGGGGTCCATGAACAACCCTACATAATAATATTGGAAAAAAATTTCGGTTGCTTTTTATTTGAATTTTAGGTTTAGTTTTGGGTTGATGGTTTTTCTTAATAACCCTAGAGAACCGTGTTTTTTACGATGTTGAAACGATGAATTTACTAGTCTTATAAATACAGACACACGTGTTTTAACTTCTACCTACAGACGAAAAGAGTCATCATAAATGACACAAATTATATGTGCATGTACCTTTCTTAGACTAATACTATTTTGTCACGATAGGTTTGAAGGTTTCACACTAACCGGTGACAATAATACTTCAATCAATATAGATTGTGACATACACAATATTAGCCACCATAGATAAGATTAGGGTCACTATATTAGATTAGCTATCTCCAAACGCTGCATACGAAGGGCAAGGGCCTCTCTTCTCTCTGTTAGAATGCTTCATGCATAATCCTTTCTCTCTCGTTTCCTCTTACATTCCTCGTCTGACACCCGACAAACACACCCATGAAGAAGATTTTTTTCACTCCTCCTCTCATGTCCTCAATGTCATCTCTCTTTCACTTCAACCATAAATCCCTCACGGTCATCGTGTTGGAGATGATCTTCGTGACATAGAATTTGAGTATAGATTTGAAATGTAGTGGGACAAACTTTGTATGATCTTTAGCAAAAGAACGGCACTTAAGTTTTCTTTGATATGTTGTAATTCTTTGCTATGAATTTTTATGTATAAAAGGTAAATTCGAAAAATTAGCAATATAGAAGAATTATCACCTCATAGAGAAGTTACTGATTTAATTAAATACATGCTTATGCGAATATAATTTCTCTAAAATAAAAAGAAAGGTGTATATTCTGTAGAAACAGATTTGAAAAACACGATTTAAAATCATGTTTAAAGTATTTATACAGGTATTATTGTATAAAAAAATAGTTGCACAACTAATAGAAGATGACTCACACCATGTTGATTTTCCACCAAGAAGCATGATTACATCGACTACCATCTAGTATATTATAAATAAATAGTTATAATAGGAACAAATGAACAATATTAAATAAAATATTATAATAATAACATAATATACTAAATTAATACGTACTAGCAAGAATCTATTGTATATTTTCTATTTAAAAGGTTTGACTAAATGTCATAATGCCATGTTTATCACCGTTGCGTCACGTTGCAATCATCGAGGACAAATGGAAGTAAGATAAGTCGGACCAAAACGATAATTATATATCTTTGATGATGTGTATAAATCTTACATATAATGTTATATATCGAAAATATATATCCTTTTTAGTCTACGTAACTAGTCTAATGCTCTGATAGGCATCAAGCCCCAAATCAAACATTATAACTGTATGTATGATAATTACATAAACAAGTACGTTTATTTTTTTTTTTTAACTTTCAATCCAATAGAATTAAATTAAACTGGGTGATAGTATAAGTTTGCAATTCAAAAAAATGAAATACAAAAATAAAAGAAATGTTGCATGAGAAAATTTGAAACTATATTATATTTTATATTTATTGCAGTTAAGTGATACAAGCTATTAATAAAAATTATACTCTTTAAAATATAAATGTAGCTAATAACCCATCGGTCCTTAACTTTAAGCAAATCACAACACTTGCCCAAATCACATAAGTTGGTAACTCAAACACACACCATCGGCATCTGATTAAATCGTATGTACATTCAATAAAATATTCAAATTATGATACATCGGATGACGTGCGTCATATTGAAAACCTATATATACAAACAAACAAATCTAGTAAATTTTAATCATAACAAAACGCTATTGAACATGAAAAATTAATAGGTGCAAGACATACCAATTAATCGAATAATGTTGGGGAGCCGACTTAAAACTTGATTCCACTGTAATATCATCCATGAGAACTCTCTCGTGAACCTTCGCTAACATTCGTGGACGCTTTTGTGGGAGTGAAGTACGTAGAAGCAAAAGGAAACGTATGCACACCTTTGGAACAAAACCTAACAAGGTCAACATTGATTGTTTTCGGTGATGTCTATTCTTATAATTATATATGAACTACACCATTAACCTAAATGAAGAAGAATGGATGCAACATATATGAAGAACAAGAATGGAGAAAGTATGGAAATTTTATGATGGGGAACCCTCCACCCCACCACCTCGAAACGTCAAAACCATGACACAAAACTACTACACACAATACTATAGTATCCATATCTAGCCACAACTAATGATGCCAGTACAAAGAGAAGAAACGAGACGAATAAAGACCAAAGTTACGGCTAGTACAAGCAAACTAAAGAAAAGTCAAAGTTAATAACGTCAAACTACAAGTAGGCCCAAACCATAACAAACCAAAGAGGTAAGTAAAGCCAACATTACATAAGGTCTAGTTGCAGCTCATATGTATCACGGTCATGACCAATGACCAGCGATGTAGGAGTCATCTCACAAATGGAACAGAATCTAAATGAAAGAATAGGATTCGGGTTACACATACAATAGAAATAATCATGAAAAGAAAGGGAACAACACGAGCCAGGTAAGAAGGAGGCTAATTGGTCACAATAAATCTGATCAAAACACAAATGACAAAGATTTGTGGTCAAACCCTAAACTACAGAATAATATTAATATCATCTACATACCCTCTACACTAAAAAGGAAAAGACTCTCTACACAAGAAGTCCAAACCTAAATACTTGACCATTGACCATAGGTTTCTTAGAAATAGCACCCCAATCCAGACTATTAGCAAGATAAATAGTGTTCCCATGTAAGGTAAAGTCATATTGATTTCTCTATTGTCTCACTCGATATGCTTTACTTATCTTATTGAGCTCAAACCTCTCATACTTATAATTTCTACTTTCTCTTATACATTTATGCTTTTGTTTCATGCATCTTATATACATAATGACCTGAGCGTCAAAGTGTCCTTGGAATTCTCAAGTTCCGAAACCGTCTAACAAGTTTCTTATGGTTGCACCCCATATGCGTGAGAAGAGGAGAAATAAGCCTACATCACTAATAAGATGAATTTGAACCCAACGAATAACTCTCTTACACTGCTTTTTATTTACTCATCTCTAGCTAAGGAGTTTAGAGCAACATTTTATGCCAAATGCGAACCAAGCTATTGAGAAGCCTAATACAAGAAATAATTGGACCCACAACCATTGTAATCAAAGGGTCGAGTAAAGGAAGCTACTAGTTAACTAGTTTTGAATCTAATCAAGATAATATTCACAATTTAGTTCTATTGAAATAAAAAACTAGCAATACTTTAAACATGTGTGTATAACTTTTTAGATATTTTAATGTAATTGAATTGACTAATAACCAGTGTGATCATAATATCAATCAAACAAATCAAGAGGTGCGGAGCATATACTTGTTTAAGTTCATTATAATCTTTGATATAGAATTAGAGCTGTTCACGAGTCGAACCAGGGCAAGCTCAAACTCGGCTCGAATTTAAACCGAGCCAACTCGGCTCGGTTTGGTTTTAAAACCGAGCTAGAAATCTAGGCTCGAGCTCGGCTCGGTTTTTAACCGAGTTGGCTCGGCTCGGTTCGTTTTGGCTCGGTTTTAATTCATAAACACAATTAAAAAAATCAAATGCAAAATAAATTTAAAATAATACATAACTCATTACCTGTTTATAACAAGTTTCACAAAATATAAACTAGTTTAAAGAAACTAAGTTCAACTTCAACAAAATACAAATAACTTCATCATTATCTAAATTGAACGAATAAAACCCGTAACACACATACAACCAGTAGTATATTTTTAGTAAATAAATTAAAAGTATGTTCGAATAATTTATTCTAATATATAAAAATATATATAAGTATAACATGAAACAATACAAACAAACATTATAGTTTAATATTTTGATAAAAATATTAATTAAAAAATATATTATATTCTTAACAAATAAATAAATGCAATGATATATGTTATATACATAAAAACATATATATTACAAGTGAAACAATCCGAGCCATACCGAGCCGAGCTAACAAGCGAGCTAAACCGAGCAGAGTTCAGCTTGTTTTCATACCGAGTCGGCTCGGTTCGGTTCAGTTTAAAACCGAGCCATTTCGAGCGAGCTTTTTTCGAGCTTTTTCCGAGCGAGCTACGAGCTGCGAACTATTTGGACGGCCCTATATAGAATACCTCATAAGTAATGGAGGTTCCAAGGGGGTAACGCCTTCTTGGTGGGGGTCTGGGGGCAGCGCCCCTGGTAGCGGGGTCCAAGGGGCAAAGCCCCTAGCTGGGGTCGAACGTTGTATTATATTTTGTACATTATGAATACAAGTTTGTATGATCATATGTGTATCTATCTGGCTTTAATTATAAGAATAGTTTCAAACGTCATTAGAAAAGAAAGAACGTTGCATTATATTTTGTACATTATGAATACAAGTTTGTACAATCATATGTGTATCTATCTGTCTTTAGTTATAAGGGTAGTTTCAATCGTCGTTAAAAAAAAATAATAATAAAGAAAGAACGTTGCACATTATGAATACAAGTTTGTACAATCATACGTGTATCTCTCTGTCTTTCTTTGATTATAGCTTCCCTTTGACACTTGAAGCAAGAAAACCCCCAAATTAATCGACCGGAGTAACTGTATCATGTGCGATTGCTTCTTCTTTCTCCGATCAATCAAACGTCAAGCAAAGTGCGAAAACGATCGTCAAAACCCCTTGCTCATCGTCAACGACAACGGTTATGGTACCGCAGCCGCCGCCGGCGACGAATTTCACAATCCGACGACGGAGATGACTTTGATTCTGAAATCATGGCTCAACGGCCACTGGTTCCGTTACCTGATTCTTCTCGTATGTTCTCCTCTACTCATCCCTATCGTATGTGCGATTTCGCCCTTCATTTGCGCCGCTGAGGTCTGTTTCTTCTTCTGCCGCCGTCGCCGTCTGTTGAAATCGTCTCCGCCGCAGCCGCACCGCCGGGAGGATGTTGAAGTTGGAGGAGAGGTGAAACCGAAGGTGAGTTTGTTAGATAGGTATTTGGATGATCAATTAGAGCTTGCGCTTGAGATTTTACATGAATGTGGTGGTGACTTAGGGTATCGGTATGATAATATCGATGATTTTGATAGTAATCGGAGTAATGATCTGTGTTAGATTGACAGGCTTGATGTGGAAGAATCTGTTCATCTTTTGTTGTTTGATTGTATATAGCTAATTTCAGTCATTTGATCAGATAGCGTTATCAGTCCATATTCTGGATTTCTGATTGAGCTTCTTGATTTATAATATAGTGGTTAGAGATTTTAACACCGCTAACACATTGTAAACCTTAGTTTATAACAAAGGTATCTATCGTTTACAAGTCAAGTGGTATAAAGCTATCCATATGTTGTTCATATGTCTAGATGTATGTAATCTAAAACACTGGTTGGTTTCTAGCTTTTTAACTTTTGTTGATGGTGTTTGAAGTAATTTAAAATTTTAGATGAGGGACACATAATTAATTACTCGTAAGATGTTAACATTATAGTCAATTGAGTATATGTCGTGTATTTATTTCATGATTGGTTGAAGATAAACGTGACATTGATGCAAGGAATCCTAAGGTTGTGTAAGTTTCTCTTAGACCCTTGAGGAAACGTGTTAGAGTGCTTGTTTCATTTACAAGAAAAATTGAAAACATAGAGGGATTTTCAAAATACAAAGACCACCTCTTGCTATTTATGCCTCTATCGTCTTTTCAAAGGAAGAAGTGTTTATGGACCTACATCAACAAGAGGTAGAGAGCGTGTTGCTATAGATCGATTGCGTGTTATCAGGTGTTCCGACACATGACACATTGTCTCGTATGAGGTTGAATGTGTGTGTTTTTATGGCATTCAATCAAATTGTGATGGTCATAAGGAAACATGTTAGAGCGCTTGCTTCATTGATTGAAGAAAAATATATAAAATACGAGAGAAAATTGTTTTGAAATACGTGACGACATTTTGTTTATAAACTAATATTTTTGAAAATAAAATATGTTTAATGAACCTACATCAACAAGAGGCAGAGTGGACCAATTGTGTTGACATGTGCCAACACGTCGCCCCATAGTAGTTAGAATGTGTGTGTTTCAACGGCAATTAATCAAATTGCAACATTCGTAATTGACTTATATCCTCCAATATAACAAAGTGTGATGGGCAGCAGCTAACCTCTCGTTAATTCAGGTGGTTCTCATTGTATATTTTTTTCTTTGCAAGGTTTAACGGTATTGATTGTGTTTGGTGTACTAATTCTTTCACGTAGGTTTACAGTTTTGATATTATATACAAGCTTCATGTGATGTCTTATGTTTGGTGTAATTTACTAGTTTTTGTGCTTGTAATTTTTAGAATATTTATTTGTTGCCAGTCCCCTGCAGGCTTTAGTGGAATAAAATTTCCATTGTTGCTGTTCCAAAAATAAATATTCTTCCATGGAAGGTTGCATGTTTCCCCATCCTAGACTTTCTTTTCATTTTGGTTATGAAAAGTGAAAGTTCTTTCGTTTAGTACGAGATCAAATGATTCCCATGAAACATAAGACATTAGGAGTCAAAGCCGCATTCTTTCAAGTCCCAACTCTTCTCTGGGCTATTTGGACCTCAATTTATATCACTGGCCTTAAAAATATTATAAATAAACACCCTCTGTTATTTTGTTAACCAAATGCATAGGGCGGTTCAGTTGTTGGTTAAAAGCAAACTTATAATTGTTTTAGAATTTTATAACCAACGGGTTTCAATTGAAAATTTTTTGGCTAACTTGTGTTATTGGGAAAAATGACTTGGTTAACTTGGTTAACTAAATGTTAATCGCCGTCTTTGAACATGTGTGGATTCAAGCTGATTCAATTAATAAACTACTAGCAATCTTTAATTTGCAAAAGAGAATAGACGACAACTAACATAAAAAGCATATAAAAAACTGTTTTAATATTGGTCCGTCTAAAAAACTGTTTTAATATTGGTCAGTCCATTTGATAATTTACACATTAGCAAATAGTCCCAGTTAAAACTGAGCTTAAGAGTAGAAGTGTGGATAAAAGTAAAATAACAAAATGCGTTTGCCGGGAGTCGAACCCGGGTCTATTGCTTGGAAGGCAATTATCCTAACCGTTGGACTACAAACGCTTGGCTGTGAACCTTTATATGGACTCCCTATATTTAACATTGCATTAAATATTTCTAATTGTTGAGTTTATATGATTGTTTTTTAAAATAAATAATAGGTTAATGAATGATACGGGTGTTGTGCTGCTTCAATAAAAACAAATCTAGGAGCATAAAGGTTGTGAAATGACTACGATTTTATTTGAATACTAAGTTTTATAAGATGTGAGAAGACTCACATTAATTATTTTTTTATTGTGATTTTCGGCTAGTTTTATAATTGAGTTTGGCAAATAGGTGAGACCGTTAGGTCAGGTGTCATAGCAAGCTAGATTCGAGGCAGGACAGTTTTTCAAGGAAAAATGAATCTAGATTGAAACGGTCTATTTTAAAATGTATAATTCGAGTTTGGTTTCAAATAAAATTAGCTTGGCTTAATCAGTTGATTTAGGAAAAAAACGATTGGACTTATCCATTATAGTTATTTATGCAATGTTCTCATAACCGACTCGGATAACAAGCTGGTCATCTTACTGGTCGACTGGTTGTACCGGTCTAACCGGATTTTTAGAACCATATGACATATATATATATATATATATATATATATATATATATATATATATATAGAGAGAGAGAGAGAGAGAGAGATAGAGAGAGAGAGGGGATCAAATGAAAACCACCTTTATATTAGAAAACCATAAAAACCACTCTCAACCAATCACAAAATTTTCTTTTACACTTTTTTTTATTTAAAAGATTAATAGAGTAATTTTGACACCTTTTAATTTTGACAACTATCTTCATTTTGAATTGCATTATTATCTTATTATTTAAATCATTTGAATTCCAACTTTCTCTATCAAGAATTCAACCGTGATTTGGATTAGGCCATTGCATACCACCACATTCCGCCATCTCCATGCGCCATCATCTGAGGCCCCTCGTTGTCGTCTACCAAAACCCTTATCGGCACCACCCATTTTTTGTTGTTAGTGGTTGTGTACATTGATCTCCACCGGTCGCCTTCGAACAACTCTAACGCCACCATTAGTGGTTTGATTAATCATGCAAATCACTGAAGGGATCAAACATCTAAAATAGGAACCAAACTTGCAAATGCAAACCAGGAGAAGGAAGTTGAAGACGTGTTTTGTAAGTTAGGTTACATATATGTATCTTGAAAGACGATGAAGACCTGATATGTAAGTTGGGTTACATATATACAAGTTAAAGGTTGTTTCTTGATTTGCAGAGGCCCAAAACATATGTAAGAAGACGAGATGAAAGAAGACAATTGTAAATTCGAACAAGTTACATATACGTAAGCATCTATGGTGCATATTTGTAAATGTGTGAGTTACATATATTTAAATAGAGGTTTACAAATTATGTTTACATTTTAGATGATGAGACCGAATACAAAGAGACTGAACAAGAACATGAAAAACATACTAGAGCTAGGTATATGTAACCATCTAGGAGCTATATATATATATGTAAATAATCATGAATTGTATGTAACTCATGCATATACGTAAGCAAATGATTTACAATATCTTATTATATATGAGTTGATGATTCTTCTTGCACGTCTTTTCATTCTTAGTTCTTTTTTCAATTTGTATTTACGTATACATAAAGAGCGCATTCACAAACATGTAAACCTATGCTTACATATACGTACTTATAGTTTTTTCAATTAAATTCTCATTCTGTTGGAATATTTTATGATCATTACATATACGTAAACAATATACGTAGCAAGATCTATTAACTTAATTTAAATGCTCATAAGATTGAGATTCGGAATTTATATACATAACATAATGTTACATATTGTTACTAACTGTTACTCAATTTATTACAAAAAATAAAAAAATAATTTTATGTAATGTTTATAAATAAGTTTGTGTTGGAAGAATAAAATTTAAGAGAGAAAAAAGAATAATATTAGGAATTTATTTTGATAGTTGTTTGTTTCCAAAATTAAAAAAAAAGTGTTCATATTCTACCCTTAATTACTAATAATAACTTCTTAATTTTTGATCTAATTACAATAATACCACTAATTAACCCTAATCATTGATCAAATAAATCAAGGGCTATAAAATGATTTTTTTAGTTTTCATTTATAATGTAGTTCTCATTGGATCACTCCCATATATATATATATATATATATATATGTATGTGTGTGTGTGTGTGTATTATATATAGTATATATACTAGGTTAATAACACCCGTGTAATACATAATTTGAATCAATAAAAATAAGTTGAGTAAAAAAGTTCGTAAGTTATAATATTGTTGATAATATTTTGCATATTGACTTTTACATTCTATTTATAATATTATATACATATAATATTAGTAGTTTTTTCTATCAATGTTTATAACTCTAAATAGTATATTATGTGAAATGAAATAAACTTAAATAATAATTTAAATAATAAACAATGCAATTAAACATACAAACCAATACTTGAAATTCATTCTAAATATTTTTTTCTATATAATATTTGATGTTTTGTTGGTAACTATACTATTTTTATCTAATAATTTAATCGTTTTCTATTTTTTATTACTCAAGATAATACAATATAGGTTAACCATGTATGAACACTGTTTGTTTAAAAAAACCAACTTTGGATAATGATTGTCTTTAGCTTTCGTTTATGAAACAATTACATATATACCTTTACAAATATACCTTAAATGCATATATACCCAAACAAAAAATATAATAACATATACACCTAATATAATTTTATAACAAAAATTTTATGCATAGCGTAACCTTAGAAACATAAATCAGAATCACAACAGCAACAAAAACGGGTTCTTTCACCTTTGACAACCGCCGTCGCCTGTGACAACAGCAACATCTTCACCGTCTTCCTCCACCGTCGTCCTCCACCGCCGTCGCTTGTGACGGGTCCTTCGGCATCTCCGATCAACAGCGATTCAACAACCGACGTCCTCCACCGCAGCATCGACGAAAGTTCAGCAGCAACATCTCCACCGACGTCCTCCACCGACGCCGTTCTTAACCGACGCCGTCCACCGCCGTCCTTAACCGTCCTCCACCGCCGTACTTGTTGGGTTTAAAGTTTCTTAATCGTAATTATCAGGTCAGTTCATGCCCAAATTCTACCATATTTACTGCTTTTTGCTTGTGGGTTTTGTTAATTCGTTGAAAAATTGCAAGATTTTTTAGATTTCTGTTGGTTTGTTCTTATGTTTTTGTTGCAGTACCAAATGATAGAAACTAAAATGCATTTTTGATTTATAATTGTTATGCTTTTTGTTTTTAGAATTGATGATTGAATGCGGATTTGACCTGCTAAAACCGTTTAGTTATTTGGAAATGCCAAAAAAAACTTAATTGAGAAAGACATTTATGAAGCCTTGCGATTGAAGCCATAGTAGTTCATTGGATGGTATCCAATGGTAGGATCTGAACTTATAGATGATTTTATACAGGACTAAAGTTATGTTCTTTTGACTGTTGTTTTTTGTAAGAACCAAGTTAGAGTTTGTTTTGGGGCAAGATTTTGTACTTTTATGTTATATAGTTCTAATATTTCTTGAAGTGTATGAATACTCTGATTGTTCATAGGTGTTCAATCTTATTTGTTTGTGATTCTGATTTGTATTGTTTCTTCAATTGATACTTTAATATAGGCGAATGATTCAAGATGGGAGATGATAATACAAATGTAACCCCTACATGGGAGATTATGGTTCAATCACCAACACTAGAGCCAAATGTTGTTGAAATACCATCAAAGCATAAGATAAAACTAAAATACGGAGGCTACTTTCGGTTTGCTAAGAATGCACGTAGGAAAAGATATTGTTTTGGCTACCAAAAATGTATATACATTGACACATACATCTATAACTTTAGTGATTTAATTGAAGAGGTTACAAAGCATTATCCCTCAAATAGGAATCTTGTTATCTCCATTTGTTTTGTTGACAAGTATGCCACGGATCAATCTTTTATCAAGCTTGATTCTCATGAGAACTTCCAATTGATGCTCAACATGTATAAGGTAGAAAAAGAAGTAACTGTTTATGTGACAACGGAAAAAGAGTTAACTCTACATGTGACAACTAGTGATAATCCTGAGAAATCCGATAATGGCGAGACATCTTCAAGGGACCAAAGGTAAATGTTTGTTTTCAAGTGACATTAATATGATATGCACCAAAAATAGCATTAATTATTTATGTTTGTTTTAGGGTGAAGATAAAGTCGATGATGAATCAGAGTATTCCTTAGGCGATGAAAGCTATCATAGCCATTATAGTTCTGATAGTGAATTTAAGATGCATAATTTCCAAGAGGAAACTTTTAGCAAGAAAAGTCCAACCATCAATGTGAATTCGACATTTGACAATGTTAACATATTTAGAAGAGCATTGATTCATTATGCTTTGATTAATGAATTTGAATACTTTCTTGAGAAAAGTGAGCCAACACGAGTCACAGCAAAGTGTGTAGACAAAGATTGTAAATGGAGAATACATGCCTCTCTCAAGCAAGATGGAATTACATTCGAGGTAACTTTATTAGTTTGATACAAATTATTTTTTGTGTTTATAAACTATATGTGGAATTTTATGCAGGTTAAGACATTTGTAGAAGTGTATTCTTGCATTAGAAGCAACAAGGGTGGTAACAAAGTTGCATCTCAAGGATGGATTGCTAGTGTGGTGAAAGATAAGCTAAAATCTGATGGAGATGTCTCTCCCAAAGAACTTCAGAAGTGGGTTATGAAGAATTATAATGTTGATGTTTCGTATGATAAAGTCCGTAGAGGTAAAGACCAAGCTTATGCTGAAATTTTTGGTAAGTGGGAAGACTCTTTCATTAAAACGAACGATTTCAAAGAAGAACTATTATTGCGAAACCCGGAAAGTGTTGTTGACATTGAGTATGAGAAAGATGGTGACAAGAAACTGTTTTTACGGTTTTTTATTTCATTGAGAGCTTGTTTGATGGGATTTCTTAATGGTTGTCGCCCTTATATTGCTCTTGATGCATGTCATTTGAAAGGGAGGTTCAATGGGGTTCTAGTCGCTGCAACAAGTGTTGACGGTAACAGTTCTATTTTTCCGATAGCCTATGGTATATTAGAATCAGAAAATAAAAATTCATGGATTTGGTTTCTTGAGTTACTTAGGAAAGAAATTGGAACACCCAATGGTCTTGTTGTATCATATGACATGCAAAAAGGTTTGGAAGCTGCAGTCACACTAGTTTTTCCAACCGTTGAGCATAGAGAGTGCATAAGACACTTGTCTAGCAATTTCAAGAAACACTTTCGCGGGGACTTTTTTAGTATAACTTTATGGCGGGCTGCAAGAACTTATAGTATTACCGAGCATGATAGATTATTAACTGAAATAGGTGAAACAAGTAAAGAAGCATTGGCGTATATTACCGAGAATCACAACAAAATATGGAGCCGATCCAAGTTTGGGACAACATGTAAGTGTGATTGCTTTACTAACAACATATCTGAGGCATTTAATTCTTGGATTGGTGAATTGCGTTATAAGCCGGTTCTTGACCTCCTTGATTCCATTAGGGAAAAGATTATGGTACGATTAGACAAAAAAAAGGAGGATTCTAAACCAATGGAAGGGTGCGCTAGTACCTAAAACTAAGAGTTATCTACAAAAAATCTCCAAAGTTAGTGTAATTTTATATATTTTGTTCTAACTTAATTGTTTTAAATTTGTGTGAACTTTGTTAATATAGTTTCTATCTTGTATGCAGAACTTGGGTGAGTACGAAGTATGTAGAGGTGGTGAAAATCGAGCCGAAGTCAAATATGGGGAAAGGCGTTGGGAGGTTGTACTTGATGAGGGAACTTGCACTTGTCGAGTTTGGCAAGTTAGAGGTGTTCCATGTATACATGCATCTGCTTTTATTGCATTCATAAGGGAAGAATGGGATAAGTTTGTAGATCCTTACTTCACGATTGAGAAATATAAACTGGCTTATGCTCTAAAAGTTGCTCCTATGCCTACAAAGAAACAAAGAATCAATGGGTGCAGACTGGGGAGATTATATACGCACCTAAAATCAAACGGCCTCCTGGGAGACCAAGAAAGAATAGGATTAAAGCAAGTGATGAACCATAAAAAAAAGACATAAATGTGGGCGTTGTGACGAGTACGGACACCATAAAAAAACTTGCAAAAATTTGGCACCTTAAGATCTTTGAATATTTTGGTTATTGTTATGCCAAATCATTGAATATTTGGTTATTGTTGGTATTTGGATTAAAAAGTTGGTATTTGATTTTGGTTTTTGATTATTGTTATGCCAAATCTTTGAATATTTTTTTGTGATAATGTATGGATTAACGACTTTTCTTCTTTCTTTATTATCTATTTTGTGGGATCTTTTTCATCCTTTGTATAACTATATTACATACGAATCACTTGAATGATGACGCATAAAAACATCTTACACTTTAATAAGAATAAGAGAAATTTTGAGTTATGAAGTATAAAATGAAGAATCATATGTACACTTTAATAAGAATAAGGGGAATTTTATAAATTATGAAGTTTTAATAAGAATAAAGGTAAATTAGTCATTACATAAAGTATTTTTAATGAAAATTGGTATATTTGCCATTATAAAGTTTTGAAAGGTGATATATGCATTTAAATTTTTTGATTGGTATATATGCTATTAATCATTTTTAGAGGGGGAAATATGTATTTCTCCCTTTGTTTATTTGTCATTGCAAAACATACTGCTGATGCAAATCATAAATCTATGTATATTTCTTACTACTAGAGTAACTTCTTCCATATGACAGTGAAATAAAAAAGTTAGATTTATAATTTACAAATCTCTAAATATTTGTTTGTGTACAATACTTAATGTACCATTTGTAAGTTTATTATCTTATCTAAAAATAATAATTTTAACTCATCTTTAGTTTTGATTATATATAACGTAACGTAAAGATTAAATCTTATTTATGAAACAGTTGTGTCAAAATCAAAGTAACTCAAGTTATGCTAAAAGTAGCACCATCTCTTGAAACTAATGCCATGGATTTTCTCCCTCGTCTTTGTGTCTTTTAACACTTAAAATAAAGGAACTGATACACTAATTTTGTATAAGAAACTTTGAGATAAAAATATGATAATAATAAATCAAGTTGTCGAAGGTTCCAAAAGCATAATTAAAAGTTTCAAACAATAAAGTGTTTAAGATATATAATATAGAGTTAAAAGTTTTACAAAAGATTTGTTAATATAATATCTCAAACACAATTTTATTTTTTATATGAACATATTTCAACCCGATAGATTATTTCGTAGCATAGTTTTTCATACAACAAATAAAGCATTTAGCAATTAGTACAAAATATATATAATAGTACAAAATATGTTTTATATTAAGTGATCTATTATTCAAAACTTGATGTCATGTTTTGTGCAATCAATGACACAAATTACTTTTAATTTTGATTTTCAACATTTCTTTTTTAAACCTCTTCAAATGTGAAATGTAGTAAAAAAATTACTTTACTCAAATGAACTATAACCAAGAACGAGATTACATACATTTTTAGACGGGAAATTAAAAATATGAAGGCCTAGAAACATAACACTTGACATTAAAGATATTGATTTATTAATAAGTATAGATAAGTATAGATATAGATTTAATATATATATATATATACTTTATATGTATATTTTATAGTTATATATAAAACTTAACAATAATTATGTATCCAACACTTTAATTCCTCATCTGATCTACCCGTTAAACCCATTTAAATTAAAAAATTTAATAAAATAAAAAAAAATTCCGGTCTGCCCGATTCCCAGTCCTATCGTCGGACCGGTTAGAACAACCGGTTATTGAAGAACAAAACGAGTTGGGGTGGATCCATGCGATGACCCAACCGAATCCCGGTCCGATCAGAATCTAACAACATTGATATTGTGGCGACAGATAGTGGAGGAGGCGGAAATGATAGCAACAATGGTGGTGCTAGTGCCTTAGCTATGTTGTTGTCGGCAACAATGATGTAGCGGCAACCACGACCATTAGGCAATGGAGGCAACGATCGACATGTGGTGATGGAAAACAATGGTCGTGAGTGTGTTCGTCCATATGGACCAATATTAAGTTAGTTGTTTTAAGAGTGGATCAATTTTAACTCATATTGATCAATTATATCATTTAAATAATATTAATTTTTTCTATACGTAAATCAACTCATCTGCAAAGAATCATGATTATTATGCTTACTTGTAACAATTTATAGAATAAAAATAGATTAATCACCAATAAAAAGAACTGATTATTCATACAAGTGTTTTTGACTTTCAATACATAACAAGCTTCAATTATAAGTCATGGCAAACGTGAGTTGGATCACATGTAGAAACAAGTCAAGTCAAAGTAGGTTGAATTGTCATCATTTATCTTATTTAACTAATAATATAATAATAAACATGTTAAACACGATTACAAAGCACTATATTAAATGAAATCCTTCTCCAAACAACCCTTTAACATCAACATGCGTGACCCATTTAATCTTTTTTAAGTCTTTTATGTTTTCTCTAGTTCTAGAGATTTGTAATTTTTGGTGAGGTTGGTCTTTTGTATCTATATTCGATTCATAAATTTGCATATTTTAAGTTTAACACGTTTCTAGAGGTTGGCATGTTACCAAGACGTGGAAGGTTTGTGGCGATGTCAAAAATATTCGATGGTGAACATGGGATTATGATGTTAGTTTAGAAATTCACATTTGATCTACTTATCAAAAACAATCTAAGCTCAAAGTGTACATATCTTATATCTCTAATATATAGACACGCACATGTACATAAATACAAAGACAATAGTTCCGACCCATATCTTATCGCTTATGTCTTCTCATGTTTAGTTTGAACTTCATTTTTCATTTTCAGTATATCTCCATTGTATGGTTGCTTGAATCACAAATGTATATTTTGCTTGAATATATCGTTCTAAATTAATACTTATCAATGTTCATTGACTAGTGAGTTACAGGCGTGCTGCGCGGCGGGATCAAACCTGTTTTTAACAACATATAAATGTTTTAACAACATACAAATGTAAATGTAGACGTAATGGTTAAAATAACATGAAGAAAAAAAATCATGAAACTAAGATTAACAACATTATAGAGGGAAAAAGGAACTTAAAGCTGAAATATTAGAAAATGAAAAAAGAATCAGAAAAAAACAAAGAAAAAAAAAGTAACCATGTGCGGTCATGGGTGCAAGAGAGTGGATTCAAATCCGGTTTAGCTAGTGGTTTGGAGGGCTTAATTAGCGCGTCAAACACGATCATTTGTTATTTACTATGGTTTTAAAGGCGTTCATATAAACAAAATTTTCAAAAAAAACAAATACAGAAGGCTGCCATGTGGCAACCCCTGAATTGTGGATCAATGCCATGCGATAACTGTTTTCTCACAATCTTGTATATTTTATAGACATAATGAAAGAAATATGATTGATTCTTTGAGAGGAAATGATGTGGTAATTTGAAAAGAAAGCCACAATAAAGGCAACCGAACGGGTGGGTGGAGACTGAAGTAAGTTATGTGTTACAAATGTATTAGTCATGTCATATAAGCCCACAATGCTAGAATCTGATATGTGTATGCTTCAATCGCTATGAGTTCAATGATGTTAAAAGCGGATGTCCTAAGTTGAAGATAGAGGAGAGGAGATCAATTGAGGCGAAGCTAACATTACCTATGACTCGATTGAAGTAAGTTGGAATTCGAAAGCCGCAAGTAAGAGCATTTGAGTTTTGAAGAGAAAGCTTAAGTTACACTTGATGTTCCGACATGTAAATCAACTGTATTCCTATGCAAACATATGTCAATGCACATGCATATGTATGTATATGTATGTATTTGTTGCAAGTCATTCATTTGTATTAATTAAATATTGTTCTCGTTTCACTTCTCCTAAATCTATGAGAGGTTGAAATTGCGTCTTGAGTCTATCATAATTATAGTTTATTAATGTTTACATGTAAAACATACGTCTTAGGCAAACCCCTTGCTGATATCAATTTAGTTTTTATAATCACATTTAACAAATTAATTTTTATAAATTTAAGATAGTGGGTAAAATTATTTGTGTGTTGAATGGTTATCATTAAATCATCCACGTATTAATTAAATCGTTTTGAAAACGTTATGCAATGACACGAGAAACGCTTATTTTTCTTTATTCATTAAAGATTTAAAATAGGTTTACCATATGACTTTTTTATTAACAGTTTATTATATTAAATAACTAGGTTAGTAACCCGTGTATTATACGAGTTGAATAAATAAAATAAAATATTAAACAGTTATTAAAACGATATTCTGATATAATATATGATTAACATTACGTACGAGTGATAAAAGGGGTATATCATTTTTTAAACTTCTGTTTAATTTTTTTTGTTTTTTCAAAAAAAGTTGGTTTTTAAACATTTTGTTTCACAACAAACTGCTTTTAAAAAAAGTGTTATTTTTAATAATTTATTTATTATAACTTTGAATTTTAATTTTTTTTGTTTCATAAGAATTTTAGTTTTAAAAAAATACAGGTTTTAAAATATATTGTGTTTTTTAAAAAAAATTATATTTTTTAAAAAAAAAATTGCTTATTTTATTAAAAAATAATTTCTTTAGAAATTACATTTTTAGAAAGATCTCTTTTTTAGTTTTATAAAAAAATATTCTTAATATGAAAAATAATTAAATAATATTATTAGTTATTAATGTGATATTAATTAGATAGATAGATTATTTAAAATCGTGAGAATAGAATGATAAAACGTGTTAGAAGGAATATCCTCTGTTCACTCCACCTTTCTCCTTTGCTTGTGTCCCCTCTAAACTTATGGCGTCCGGCAATTGACAAGACCCTCTTCTTGTCTTTAGTTACTTTTCCACCCTCAATAGTTTAAATTGACATAGACGCCCCCTTTAGTTTTCTAAACTATTTCAGGCCCCTTATATTAATTTATATGATGCTGATTTTGTTGGTTATTAATTAGGACATTACTTTTGCTCACTATTTAATAAGAGAAATGTTCAAATAAAAGGTATTCTAAAACTAAAAAATCTAAGAAGTAATCTCAACCATACACCTTCTTAATCAATGGTTGAGATCAAATTGTAGGAAAAAGTTTGTTAGAGTGGTATTTTAGGAATAGTCACTTTTGTTGATTTTTTTTGCAAGTTCTTTTATTTTTTTAAACATTCATAACTTTTATATATAATATTATTTTTTTATAAAAATTACAATATAAAAACGAGTGTTTTTTATCCTTAAAACGAGTACAATATTGTTACATAAAAAGATAAAAAAATAATTGACGTTTTTAAGCTCATATCTCGTCATTGTGTCTTTTTGTTGGTTAGTATGTTAATTTTGAAACTATTGTGTTTTTTTAATGATGAATTTTAAAAATATAATGATAGAATAACATTGTTGTGTATCTCTAGTATGTAAAATACAATAATAAATTAACAACTAATTAATCTAATACATTAAAAACAATAACAAAATAACTCAATGTCTCATTGTGTCTTTTGATCGTCATTGTGTTATCTTGAATAATATGAGTTTTGAAAAATACATTGTTGAAATAACATCATTGTGTATTTCTAATGGTAAAACGCAATGAATAATAACAAGTTTATGTAATCTATTAAAAAACATTAACAAAAATAACATATTATGTTATCTTCAACACTGTGAGTTTTAAAAACTAGATTGGTGAAAGTATATCATTATTTCTTCTAATTATAAAACACAATGATAGATAATAAGTTTATAATCTATCAAAACAATGACAACAATAACACAAAATAATCTAAAACGTAAAAAACAATGATTAATACACATAACAAATGATGTAAAATATATGACATAATGAATTGATATTTGACACAATGAACGTACAAGACACAATGAGCTGTCGTATTTAACACAATTATCAAAATTTTCTTCTCTTTAAAACAATAAAAGGACACATGTCAAGCCCACAATTCTTCTTAGACTTTTTAGATTAAATATCCTTTTTAGTATAACGCTACCCATTTAATACAATTGAGTGCCAAGTGAGACCAAGAAGTACAATTACAGAATCATTACGGTCTAACTTCTAAAACTATAAGCTACATTGAACTATGATTAATACTTATATAAAATGTGTAGATAAAAAACAGTAGCTGTACTTGGTTTATAAGCTAGTTTTTAGATACATTACTTTTACCTACACAACACCATCCACTAAATACGAGATGTCTCTTACGATTTACTACGACAGTTGGTTTAGTGCTCGAATGTGGATCACACTTTAGAGGAGGTTGTTTGGGTTCTGTCATTTTGTTACATTCATCAAGTCATAACTTTAAATCAAAACTCACTTTTTTATAACTTTCTATGTATGATTTTGATTCTAAAATTACATGACGTGAGTAATTGATATAAAGGTCTTCACAGATGTTTATATGATTAAATGTATATCAGTGCAGTGACAATAATGAGACACTTAGTGTGTTTGAACATTGAGATTGATGTAATTTTCCCATATTTAATAAAAAGAAATTCATATAAAGATCTCAAATTTGATAACATGAGACATGAGTACTTCACACCAATACAAAACATAAAATCTGATTTTTTAGAATATAAAAAACACAGACAACGCTAGTCTTTAAATCTAAGTTTTCTTGTTGTTTTCCTAGTAACCTTTAAACTTCTTGATAAAAAATCAAATTAACTAAAAATATACACATAAGATGAGTACGAATAGTTGAAATCGAAATTTTATTTATTATAAAACGAATGATATATTTATGTGAAATCAGAGCGTATAAATTAAGTTAGGGGTGTTTAAAAATATCTGTATCTAAAATCGAATCTGAAATAGTTGAAAAGCCGAAATTTTAGGTATCCGAAAATTCAGATATCCGAATTTCGGATTCGAATAGTGTTTTTGAGGTTTTTCGGATATCAGAATCATTAAAAATACTTTTTATAAAAATTATTAAAAAATAAATATTAATTAGAACTTTTGGATATTTTCAGGTATTTAGGATATTTTTATAAAAACTTCGGATATCCGAAAACTTTTTTAATAAAAAATGTTAACTTTTTATAAAAGTTATTAAAAAGATACATATTTTTTTTATAGAATTTGAATATCCAAATTCGAATCCAAAATATTAGATATTCAAAATTTTGTATTCAAATTCGGATAGTAAAATCTACTATCCGAAATTTCCGGATATCCAAAATTTGAATATCCAAAGTCATATATAGTTTGCAAACATTGAACTGTTGGAGGCTTCTAAGTGGTAGATTTTACAAACAAAAGGTGCAATTTGTAAATATAGAAATCACTGTTTCGCCCTCCGTTGTGGTTCATACGTTACGCACTCCTAATTCTATTTTATTTTATTTGGCGCCTCGTCTTTGTTCACCACTCCAAAATCTCTGGCATCAACATTCAACGTTCCTTTATCCCCTCCAATAAACCCTATGATCTTCCATCTTCATCTCTGAAATTCGTAGTTCTCCATTGTTAATACAGGTGAGATAACCGCCGACGGTTACCAATGGGAGCTTTCCGTACCGCTGGTAGCAACAACGCGTCGCCGTCGACGGAGGACCGCCGTTTATGGAAGCACGTTCACGATAACGTTCACGGAAACATCTATCTCGATCCTGTATGGTAGCTTCGATCCTATTTTTGTATTCTGTTTTTGTATTTTTGAACTTATGCTCATCTCTGCGGTTATGTGATGTTACTAAAGTTTTTAGTGTAACTGTTGTTGTGATTTAATCAACTCTAAGCTGCGGATTTTGTTTTTTGCGAATTTGTAGCTCGATTGTGAAGTATTTCGGCAGTTATTTGTGGTTGCATATAGCTAATCTTCGAAATGCAGCTCTAGCCGATAACATTTTGCATTTCGAAGACATACGCTGCTATGTGTTGGTTAGTTGAATCAATTGTTGATTTGCGGTTTCTCTTACAGGATATCGTCAATTGCGTTTCTACTTAGGTTGAATCTCTAGTTGGATTCGGTGTGGCTTTATTTAGGATATCATCTATTGAAGTTCTAGTTAGGTTAAATTTCGCTGATGGTGATTCTTATCATTGTATTTCCATTGTTATCTCAGTTCGTTCATTTGCCAGTAGTGTACTAAATCAAATCTGTGAAATGCAACTGTTTTGAATTACTTGAGATCCTTTTGAATTAAATTAAAAGTCGTTTAAATTTTATATAGATGAATAATCAGTTACATTCGCCCTAATTCAACAATAACATTAATATGATTTCACTGTTTGTAGTTCTTATTAATGTATTTCTGTTATAAAACAAAAATTACACGTTTGTTTGTAGTTTATTATGTTTTTTATATGTAAATTGCCAATTACATTCACTATAACTCTATTGAATTGCTTAGCTTATTCTAAATTGACTTTATAACTCTTCATTGAGTTTGTTATCAAGTTCTTCATATGCAATTTTCCATTTACATTCACTAGATTTCACAGTGACATTACTGTTTGTGTTGTAGTAATATGAACGGATAGACTGTGCGTTGAAGGGTCCTAGTGATCATGCTATGAACTAACTCACTAAGTCAAATGATTTGATAAAATTGTTTATTGCAATTGAAGTCTTTGAAAGAGAGAAGGATATAGAGATATTTTTTTATGGCTAAGAATTTAAGAAGCTCTAATCTGTTGTTTCCAGTCTTTTTTTTTTTAGTTAATTGCTAGATCTTGAGTGTTTGTCCTATAGGCTATAAGGTAACTACCACAGCAGCATAGCTGTGTTTGAATCTTGGTTAGTACCTTTTGAATGACTGTATGACACTACCTTTTTATCAGGAAAAGGCAAAGAGTAAAGGGATGCTTGATTCTCTTGGATTTGATGCTTAATAATAAATCTCTGCTCTAGTGCATTCTGTGTGCTGCAATCTGAACATGAATTTGAAATGTTATTTAGATTGATTTTTTTTTTAAATTGTTCTTTGGAATTGCAGCTCTCACTGAAATTTATTGACACCGAACAGTTTCAAAGGCAAGTTTTTCCATTCTGAAGATACTTGTACAAACCTTTCCTTCAAGTGCTGCTCTGCACTTATTTTCTTTTACGCAAATAGACTCACATAATTCTTCATTAATTGGCAGGCTTCGGGATCTGAAGCAGCTTGGTAAGCCTTGACTTATTATTGATAACAAATATCATATTCATTTTGTATTCGTTTTCTGGAAGCTATAGATGTGGGAAGAATGTTCTTTATGATCTGTCACTGTTCTTCTTTATGATCTGTCACTGTAGCTTAAAGTTTCCTTCCAAAGAACTATAAGACGCAAAAGAATCTATAGATTCGGAAATAGTTTTTTTAACGAGCTGTCACTGTAGCTTAATACTTTCTTCCAAAAGAACTACCTTAAGCAAAAACAAGTTCTGTATATGTTAATATTGTTTCTATCTGTAGTTATAATAATAATAATTCTTTCCCCTTTGATAGGCTGCTATATACATTACATTCCGGTTAAGTCTTTGTTTTTGACAGGTTTATCACACATGGTATATCCTGGAGCAGTACATTCTCGGTTTGAGCATTCTGTTGGTGTTTACTGGCTTGCTGGTAATGCAATTGAAAAACTCAAGGCACACCAAGTAAGATATGTTTCTTTATTGCCTAATTGCTTCACTCAACTCTGTTGGCCAATACTTCACTGACATGCCCTGATTGTGTTTGTAGGGCTTAGAACTTGACATCGACCATGCAGATATACAGACCGTAAAACTGGCAGGTAGTTAGGTTTATGTGGTCTAATAACTGCGTTGCTATGTTAATATTTATTATCATTATTATTTAAGTTTACCTCCTTTCGTAGGTTTACTGCATGATGTTGGTCACGGGCCATTCAGCCATTTGTTTGAGCGAGAATTTCTTCCTCAGGTTATTCATGGCTCCACATGGTAATTCAGTAATTCTGAAATTAATCCTCATTGTGCAGCTTCTTAAAGCTGCATTTAAAAACTATTATCACAACATTGATGGTGGTTAAGAAGTCTAAGCGAGAGTACATGCTCATTAAGTCAGCTGCTACCTATGTCTTCTTAGTTATAAAGTTTTTTTCTATATTGCTTACGCAATGCAACCAAATTTCTGCACCCTATTTGTCAATTCCATTGGTTTGTCATAAAACAATGACATTAATATTCTTTCATTAACAAGCTAGTGAAACTAGATTAACTTGGTAGATACTTTTACGTTTAGTCCTAATTTTACCGATTTTGGTATCAACTTGATTTTTGGTTTTTGCAGGACTCATGAAGAAATGTCTTTGAAGATGATAGATTATATAGTTGATGAGCACAACATCGATATTGATTCTGGAAGCCTAAAGAAAGTGAAGGTCATGTCATGGCCATCACCTTCTTTTTGTCATGTCATACTTAAACATAGAAGTCTATCTTGCTTCTTTTTTTATGCATCTCTTTAATATATAGAAGCTTCTTTTATTCTTTTTACAGGAGATGATCATTGCTAGTTCTGAAAATGCTCCAATAAAAGTAAGAAAATGGCAGTTGATGTTATTTCTATATGTTAAGAAGTGATTCTTTTGTATTAAATCTTTTGTCATTTTTTGACCTCTGCAGACTTCAAAAGAGAAACTTTTCTTATATGACATTGTTGCAAATGGTAGAAATGGCATAGATGTTGATAAGTATGTTATTTATTACAGAATGAACTTCTTAACAACTGTGGATCTTGATCTGGGTCATTATTATATAAATCATAAAATCAACTTCTATTTTTTTATTGCAGATTTGATTACATTGTTCGTGACTCTCGTGCTTGTGGCCTTGGTTGCAACTTTCAATTCGAAAGGTAAGAAACTCATGTCATGCAAATCTGTGATCTTATTATTCTGTATATACTCGTTTCATTGATAAATCATGCTTTGTTATAATTTCTCAGGCTGTTGGATACTATGCAAGTCATAGACAATGAAATATGTTATCGTGCCAAGGAATGTTAGTGCATCAACTAAGCTTTTCTTAATTAAAATCATTTATAATGTGTTGTCTTATTATAATTATCATTGATCAGATCTGACGGTCCACAAACTATTTTACACTCGTGCTGATCTGCACCGTACAGTCTACACGCATGCAAAAGTGAAGGTAATTTTAAAACTAACAGTTGGCTGATACGAAAATTCAAAGAATATAATATGTTAATAATACATTTTTTTGAAAACTTTATGTAGGCAATAGAACTCATGTTTGTGGATGCTCTTGTAAAGGCAGATAACTATCTACTCGTTTCCTCATTCATTCATGACCCATCTCAGTACTGGAAGGTAGCATTTTTTATAGAGCCTTTAAAGCGGCTGCAGTTGGTTTTTCACTTATGTTATACAATATCTGCAGTTGGATGATTCAATAATAAAGACGATTGAAACTGATGATGCTGATGAGCTTAAGGAATCAAGAGATCTGATCAAGAGAATTAGGAGAAGGGACCTATACCAGGTTTTTTCTTCAATTAATAATTAAATATATAAAATTCAAATAGTTGGAGCATCACTTTGTGCTTCTTTACTTAATATGCTTTAATTCTTTTTGGCAGTTCTGCAATGAGTTTACTGTTCCCAAGGATAAGCTGGAGCATTTCAAACATGTGACTGCACAAGATATCGTTTGTTCACAGGTTTTTCAACCTTATATCTATCAAAATCTTTATTAGTTACACAGTTACTGATGGTTATTTCTGATTCAGAAATCTGGCGGCATTAATCTAAGAGAAGAAGATATAGCAGTCAGCAATGTCAAAATTGATTTGACTAAAGGAAGAAACAATCCACTCGAAAGGTATAATTGCACAAACTGTTATTTGTTGGTGCTTATTTTCATTTTCTTGCATCGCATAGAGGTTTTTCTAACCTTTCTTTCCCTCTCTGCATGTGGTTTTCCTATCCAGCATAAATTTCTTTGAGGTACATAAAGTTCTCATCCAAAAATACTCTCTTATCTAAGTCATGGAACAATTAAGCTGGCCCAATTTCTCACATTCAGTCCCATCTTAATATCTTCACAAACAGGATTATGATAGTAAAGAGAAATTCTCGATTAGCAAAGATCAGATAAGTCACTTGCTGCCAGCATGTAATCAGGACCTGATAGTAAGAGTGTACTCCAAGAAGCCTGAACTGGTACTACTCTTGATTCTCATAAAAAAAAGTATGGTGTAGGGCTGTAAAGGAGCCAAGCTGAGCTCGTATCGCTCTATATCCATAGCTCGAGCTCGGTTTTGGCTCGGCTCATTCTTTAATTAGTAATTATTTAATTATTTTGTTTATATACATATATAATTATTATATATATTATTTATTTATAATTTTATACATATAACATAATATATGTTATTTGGTTATTTTTATCATAATTACATATGTATAACTATATTAATTATGTAATAGAGGATCGTTTAGGCTTGCTGGCCTTTAACACAGTGGTATACGAAGCTTGGCTCGTTTACTAAACGAGCTTATTTTTAGTCTTGAACTTGTTTAACCTAGGCTTAATTTGAGCTTTTAACGTGCCGATCTGAGTAGCTAGCTAGAGGCTCGGCTTGTTTACAAGTCTAAATAGGGATGTGGAAAAACCTTATCTAACGGGTCAAATGGGCTGTATGTGTAAGAACTTGTCATTTTCTTTATAATTTTGTAGGTTGAAGTTGTTTCTGAAGCATTTGAGAACTTCCAACTAAAGGCATATGGAATGAAAGCCCAAGTACATGGAACTCCTGAAAGGAAGAGGCGTAGGATCTTCTCATGCTATTCAAATTAGAAGGTGAATACATGCAAAATATATACCCATACTACATAGCTTGTTTTTGGTCTTTTGGATAGAATTAAGCAAAGAAAAAGTAAAGAACACTTATGGATATTTTGTTCTTGTAACTACTTCAGCTATAACCACTTATAAGGGTTGTAAGGATGATTGTATGTTAGATATACCGGGAACAAGTCATTGGTGATTTCGCCATGATTTATTAGTTACTGTGATAAGTCATTTTCCAAGGTTTTGAAAAGAGACAGTTTTAACTTGTTACACTTGTTTAAGCACTTATTCCTGTTGAAGTAATGCCACATTCTACCTGTACCAAGTTACGGCGATTCTACTATGATTCTGATTGGGAGGACCTGAACCAACTCTAACATGTTCTTGAAGTGGGTCTGGAGCACTGGTTTGAAAACCAAGTAGTTCGGAATGCCATACGTATCTTTCAAACAAGTTAAAATTAACACCAAGTAGATGTTATTTTCTAAGATTTATGTTCCTTCATTTCTTCTGACCTTAGGTTCTATAATGTATCATTCGAGTAGGCTATCTGCTCTCGACTTGAAAATTATACGAGTCAAATTCAGCTCGAGGTAAACCAGATTGAGTTATTAACAAGCTATGGGCTATTTGTTTGGATACAAGTTATTTGCCTCCAAGTATTCTATAGCCCCTTCGTTTCTGATTCTTCTTGTTTAATGTGTGCGTGGAGATGTCTTTTGTGCTTTTAGCTCAGTATTATTAGGCAAGTAAATGTTGTATTTGTATATTTGTTTGGATTATATTATAACCTGGTGGCTAGAAATATCCTTTATTTAAAGTTAATGTATCATTGTTACAATTTCTATGGAAGGATAAATGGAAATTGCTTTTTCAGAGATTGAAGCAATAACATATAAAGTCAAGAAACCTATAATTTTGCTAATGTTACATATTTGATTATTAAATTTAACAAATGCTCGCAAAAGAAATAGCCACTGATGACCACCAAAACCAATTGCAAACGGTCATTTTTGTAGCACTGAGTTTAATTGTCAACGATACCAAAGGGTTTTTAGCATAACGGCATCAAGGTGTATAAGAAAAATGTCTATTCCTTCTGTACTAATTATTTAGATACTTTTTCTAATACAGTATTAGCGCTAAGATTTTCTCCACAAGCACTAGCCATAGCCTCTTTGAATCCTGATTATCATTTCTGTTTATTAGTTAGGGAAAAAAAGGAAACAATTGATGTTACTCTAAGAGGTATTAATCATTATTTTTAGTTATATTTGTATGAAGGCTTTTAATATAAACTAAAGTGGTGTATCTTCATGATCAATTTATGATGACTATTTTGAATGTACTTTTTTTAACAAAAATATATGCAATTATGAAATCAATATATATTCATAAACTACAAGATTAAAGATTTGAATTTTAAACTATTAAGTGGTAATATTATTTATCAACTTTAAATAAAATAGGAAGCTGATATAAGATCCTTTCATCTTGTTTCATAGAAGTTGAAAATATGGTCTCCAAGAAAAAGCTTGCAAAATTCTGAGCATCATCACTTCTCTTCCCAACAATAATGATCTCCAAAAACAACTCAGTCAACTTTTTTAATGGAACACCATTGATTCAATTCACCACTTTTGGCCTACAAAAGATCTGTACAAAAGGAGATGTGGCAACTAACACTAGGGAGACAATATGGTTGCCTTTTCTTTTGCAATCTTGAATTCTTGTACAAGTTGATTATATATTCTCACTCTTAAATTGGAAGCTTCTTCTGGGAGAAACCATTGTTTCCCAAACTAATAGCACCAAAATACACATTTGATATTAACCAATAACATAAAAAACCTAAAAGAAAGTAGTAGATGATAAATTATTTAATAAACATATGGCATACCATTGATAAATCTCTCTCTGCTAGTCTCTCTGGAGCTTCTTTGATGAAACGTTCCATGTAATATAGAACAAACAGCCCACAGTCGTACGCGTTTCTCTGTTGTGGAACCTGGCTAGCGATAAAAAGAAAGTTACAAAAAAACAATATAGAAATTAATTTCACTGTTGATGGGTTTTTGTTAAGTTATAGGTAATGGATGCTTAATTACTTCCCATTAAAGCCTGCTTGAAAATTTCGTTTTTTCTTTAGTTCTATCTTCTGGAAATGCTAGAAGAATATATGAAAACAGTTTGGTTTTATAAGTATATGAAAAATACCTGCACTTTTCTGTTGATAATCCTACGTTCAATATTTTCCCATATTTCATCATTGATGGGGAGATCTTCTGAATTTCTAAAGTAGCTCCATTCTTCTTTCACAAACCTATAGGATATGAAATATGAATATATATTTTATGTGATCCCACTAGTTAGCAGGTTATTGCTGGAGTCTTGTGAGTTTACCTGTAGAGTTTTCTTACGGTCACCAAAAAACAGATTAAATATAGCATACGGAAATTTAGAAAAAGATGTATATAATAGTACCTTCTAATTTTATCAAAAATCGAACTACTATCATGCAGTCCAAGTGAGTCCAAATGAAAAACAATCGGGCCTAATTCATCTTCCATAGTTGGGATACATATGATCCCTAAGCTCCAATGAGCACTGAACAATCAAGATAAGGTTTAGATATCTGTATGTTTCTATAAATTTATTCCTGTTAATTTTCTTTCATATATCTGGTGAATACCCAATAAAATATTAAAGATATTAAAAGCTTACCTTTCATGAACAGGAAGAAGTATGTAAGCTTTTTCAAATAGGTTTACACCTTTCCACCATTTCCTGAACTTTAGAAACGAATCTTTCCTGTAATTCAGCTAAAAACCAAAGACAAGTTATTCGCCATTTTAAAATCTAACAATAAAAAATATATAAGCAACATGCATCAACATGAAACCTTATGCTCCTACATCTTTTTTGTCATCTACAAAACATATAAATAAATCAGAAAAATAGATACCTTCTGGAGCTTGTTATAGAAATATGTATTGAAGAAATGGTAGTTGCATGCCGTGTTCCCTGGTGATGATTGCTGAAGATATCTAGTCAAATTATACAAGAAATTTTTTGTAATCCATATGTTTGAAGGGCAAATTTCATAAACATGTAACATGAAAATTATATTCAAGGCAACCAAATCCTAAAAGTTTGATTTGGGGACCCATTTATCCGGCCAACATAATAGTGGTGTCTAACATATTGGTAACTTTGACCATGTTGACTTTTCATGACATGGTATACTGAAGCCAGGTAACTTGCAAAATTACCATGAATGAAAACTTACGAAAGTTTGTTACCATTTTTGGGTAAAAATTAGACTAAAGCAAGTTACTTTTTTATGCTATTTGCCCTTTACCTAGAGGTACTATTTCAACAAATTTGCCCATAATGTATATATATAAAAAGTTCATGATTATTGATGATAAACTTACCGTATATAAAAGTTCATGATAACTGATGATAGGCATGCTTCAGGTGCAAGACACTCCATGTCTGCGTAAACAACTTCAACTGGCTCCCGATCATCCCTAAATTAATAGAAAAAAGAATAATCTAATTAAATGGAAAATGCGATTAATAGTTGGTGATGATAATGTGGCGTACCTTGATGGGTAATAGACTTTAACGTCGTTCATGCTGAAAATGAAAATTTAGCTACATCAACTAAATACACATGATGTCTCAATAATATTGATTTAACAATAACCATAAGCAAATAAATGAGAAACTATGAGTACCAGTCACTTAATTTTTCTGCATATAGTGTTGTGTTAGAAACAGAAACACAAGGGTCCTCAATGTCCTCATCGACCAGATGATAAGGTGAACTCTGTCAAACATAAGATTATACAAAATTGAGAATTTGTAAATGTAAACATAAAGATATACATGTATAAAGTGAAATTAAAAAGCATATAAATTCATAAACAAATCACTTACAGGTTTATGCTTCAAATTTTTTAAAGGCTGGTCTTCATCAGGAGCAGGTGTCCTACCAAAAAACGACATATTTAGAAAGAAACCATCAGAAATTTATGATAACCAAATACATATTTAGGGAAAGAGACCCGCCTATTTGTGAAATTTTTTTGAATAGAAGTAGCAGGACAGTAAACTTTTTTATCAGAATTTGAGCCTTTATGCTTCCTGTTATCAGCAAGAGTGGAAGGGCATTGAAATTGTTTTGATCTGGAAGATGATTGTAGACCAGTTCTTCCCCTATTTGAAAGTCGACCATTTTGACTCGCCTTTCTTCCTTGTCGGGGATTAATGAAAGACATCTCTTTTTCAGATGCATTCATAGCACTATCCTGAATAAGATAAACATACATGAATGCTTGTTTTTTCTTTCTCAACTATGATATATAAAACAACTTAAACAAATACTGCAAGTTATCATACATTTTCGTCAATCTTCTTAGAAAATATAGCTGCAAACTTTGATTGTGCTAAAGATTTCTGATCTTTTCTGTCTTTCCCGCATGATGCAACTATAAAACCGAAATTCAAACATACTGAAGGTGATAAACAAATGTACATGTTAACTTGATACAACATCAAAACCTCACCATCATCACTTTGATCAGAAAGCTGTATAGTTTCTTCAAGTTTGAGGCGATCCTGATAACAAAGCATTGATCGAACAGACACCTTAATTAGTTAACTAACCAAAATAACAACAGTTATTTCCAGCTTGAACATATTAGTATAGAAACATACCTAATTTTCAACTAATTATTACACTAGCATGATAGACATTCATGCTATGTAAACGCTAATGAAATCCATAAACATATGGCCATTTTGCTCAATCAATCAAGAATTCATGTATAAGAATTTTCATAATTGGTTAACTCTAACATAATAGGTGGATACTGCATTTGATCAATTTCAGATAAACTGTTGATATCAAATCATAATCTACAAAGGATACGCAATCGGAAACCTGGTTTGCAGTGATTTTGTTTCTTCTTTCTAATTCAGCTTCGCATCTCCGGAGAGTTGCTTTGAGTTTGTCCCCATTATCTTTACAATTAGGACGTATCGTCAGAATGTGACGCTTATATTTGGAAATGGCGTGTTTTAGTTCAGTGTCCGTTTTGTTTTGGTATTCATCGTCTCTCTGATGGGTTTGAGCAGGGCGTTTTGATTTCTCCGACGATGTGATGACGAGCTCCGGTGTATGATCGTCCGATGGGTCGTCTAAAAGCAATCCCCAATTCAATTCGAAGTCATTCTTCCGCTTGCTGCTGTTGATGTTGATGTCATTCACTTCCGCCATGAAATCGGCGGTTCCTCACGGTGCTTGTGAGGAACAAGGGATTGACTGACGAAGGTGTTTTGAAACTTCAATGCGTATACAATATTATTAGTATACCAGATTATTTTTAATAATTTTTAACTTAGTAACCATATATAAAATAAAAAAGAAACGAAAGTGATTCTCATACAGACACAACTAGGTTTTTTCACGCTACACAGCGAAAATTTAGTTGTCTTCTTTCACGTTACACGGCGTGGATTTGATTCATTTTCTCTTCACTCGTCGAAAAACATAAAAACAAATACCAAAACCAATTCATACTTCATAATTGATTTAGTTTTTCATGGTACTACAATGATTACCGCACTCAATATAGATTAAGATACCAAAAAATATACTTGATATCGAATACAAATCCTTTTTTGAAAAAATATATATGAACGTTTTACAAAAAAAAATATTAAAAACAATCGTGTGTTATGTTTCTTAAAAGTAGCTAACAAACAAAAATTATTATGGGAAAACAAAATTAATTAAAAAATAAAACAGGTTTAAAACGTAAATTATATATAATATAAAGAGTGAAAATGAAAATTAAAAAATATCATAAAAAACCAAACTTTTATAGCAAAATTAAAACCACTGAAAGTTCATTGTTCACATAGTTGATCTTTACAGAATCTTAGTTAATTAATAAATATGTTATTACCAACCATTTGGTTGAGTTACAACCTCATGACTTACTCTATAAAAGATTATGAGTTCGAGTTCTACCGGCAGTAAAATATTATTTGTGGGCCGAGTTTTACCGCAATGGGCCTTTGGGTAGCAGATTTTTTCCCGAAATTGATGGTTGGTGGACTTGGGCTACCTAGCGTTGTCTGTGCTTGCAGGCATATGGGGTGCATTTTCGCCATTGTGGTACCCCGGGTAGCTGGACTTTATTAGTTGATTGTTCACAAATATATAATAAATCCTTTTAAATAAAATAAATAAGTAAATAAACAGGTTCAAATACAAAGTGTATTTTTGCTATAAAGTGTTAGAAGATACAATGAGTCAAAAAAAATCACAAAAAAAATTATATCTCACAATCTAAATCGAATTTCAATAAAAAAAATCCGAGCTTTTGTTCCTCTAGCCGTCCTCACTAAGAAAAAAAATAAAAGAAAAATAAAAAAAATAATAAAAATTAACGTTTTTTTATTTTGTCATTTATAAAAGATACAATGACGTCATTGTGTCATTATGAAAGACATAATGACGTTATTGTGTCATTATGAAAGACACAATGACATCATTGTGTTATAAAAGACAATGAATTTTTTTTTATTTTTTTTTCTGAAAAAGGACGACGAGAGGAACAGAGACTCCGAAGTACTTTTTTGAAATTCGATTTAAATTGTGAGATATAATTTTTTTGTTGATTTTTTTAGTCTCATTGTGTCTTCTCATACTTTGTAGCAAAAATACACTTTGTAGAATAATCTCACCCATAAGTAAATGACTAAAAGAACACACGAAAGGAAAAGAATTCATTCTATTCATTTATCACATACATTATACATATGCATACATAGTGTCAAAACCAAATAAACTTTTTTTCATTCTTTATTGTGATTTATAAAAATATAGAGTTGTTTAATAAAATAAGTATTTATTATTTCATGACATAAGAGAGAAAAGAAGATACAATCGATTTTTTCTACAAATTTGGTCATTTTACATCATATATGATCATTGTCATACTTTGTTCTTGGGGGGTTTACCTTTTATTGTTCTTTCGGTTGACATACCTTGTTCTTGGGTTGTTAACCTTTTATTGTTCTTTCGGTTTGACGTTCAACATGAGTTTTCTTTTGGATAAAAATAAGCCTTTTAATCTATTAAGCATCTCCATAATCTAGAACATAAATAAACATACATAGGAAAAGCATTGATTTTCATCTGTTCTCAAGTAATTTACATTCTTTACTTCGAAATAGAAAAGTTAAATTTACTTCATCAATGTGGTGATTTTTGGAATATTGAAGCAACTAATCAGATAAACTTCACGACCTAAGAGCATCAAATGCAGAAACTAGAATCCATATATGCGGTCTCACTCCTCTGCATCCACAGTACGTCAGTACCCTCCGTGCTGACAGACTTTCTCCATGGAAACTTGTTCTTGACACCTAAGCAACGAACGACTCCAAGGACCTCTATTATAGATGTTCTAAACGTGTCGTTTCTTCCTGCACCAAAAATTAATGAATTTTCCATTTCACATGTACAGCATTTTCCTAAGATTTTAAATCAAAAGGAAACACATGAAAACTGTTTTCATAAACAAAGTTCCTCTTGTCATCCTATAATCAGTCCTAATTGAAACCGAAATCAGTATAATTCTTGTTTTGTTTTGTGGATCAGCAAGATGTTTCAAATAAACCACAAACAAAAATATCTACAACACAAAACGCTACATCTCTTCCGTTTCAAATTTATGTACGTCAAACTTCACTACTTTTTAACTGTCAGAATCCCGGGTCCTCTTTTTTGATCTGGTTTTGGGTCTTGAAGGCTCAGGAGGTTTTGAGTCAGTGACGGGTGAGCTGCTTGCCCTTTGACTGTTCTTTGCGTTTGACTTCTCAGACGAATCTTTTGCATTTGACTTTTCAGAAGTCTTCTTTTCTGACCTGGTAGCCCTAGGCGTTGGGGGTTCTGTGGGGTCTAGATTGGATGTTGGTGGCTTTTCGTAATATATGGCTGCATCAAGGGCGTATATTCGTAGAGCAAGGGCTGAAATGTTAGAGATTTTAGCTGCGGTTGCAGGTGATGACCAAAACCACCATTCTTTTCTCAAGTATTCAGTTTTAATCATGTCCTCTAAAATTATTGTTGCTTGTACAATCTGAAACATATACTCAAGTATTAGACTTTACAATAGAGGTGGCAAAATGGGCAGTTCAGGTGTGTTGGTTAGCAGGTCAAATGGGTTTGGGTAAAAAAAAAGAGTGATCTTATGTTCGAATCAGCATCTTTTTGCCCATTTTTTAAAACAATTCTAAATAATCAATTTATCATATGGGGTCAAATAATAAATTGACAGATAACATGGAAAGCAGTTAAATATGCTTTAGATGACTTTTGACCCGTTGGCCAATGAAAGTATATCAAAAAAATAAATAAATAAACCAATTTAGATGCTTCTTTACCAGTTTAACCCACTCGACCCATTTAAATTATACCTAGCTTTCGAATATTTTACCCATTTGACCCATGGTCATGTAATGAATGAGCTAAAATGACCACCTTTACTTAACATCACAAGAAAGAATGGTTTTTGGGAAATATAATGTTCTTTGGTTCATTAGATAGTCAGTTTTTTACCTATTATATTTTGGTAGTAATTACCTGATAAATTGATTGTGCGGACTTCACAAAAGCCCTCCAAGCATGTAACCGATCCAAGCCGCCTCGTGAAGGTCTAAAAGCTTCTTTTGGAAGTGCGGTTTCCATATCAAATAAATTGATTTTAAGACGCCGAAGGATTTCTTGAACCCGGCCAGTTAGTGGCTTCAAAGAGGATTGGCAAATACGCACTGAAGTTCGGGTTTTCAATGATGATTTTCCACCTATACTCTTAGGTTTCGATCTTTCAACCTTTGATGGTGTCTCGTTTGTGCCTTGTTTTTCCGATAGCTGAACATCAGTTGACCCATCATGGGAATTAAACCATACAAACGATGGAATGCCGTTTGACCCGATAAGCCCTATATCTTTGACTTCTTCTTTAAGCGAGCCACGAGTGCAAAACTTAGCCCGTATTTCCTCAAATACAAACGGTGAATCGGATTCAGGTTCATTACGATGATCGCTCAAAGCAGTATGTTTGACCAAAGAAACTTTTTTACATTTTGAGGGTTGATCAGTTTCTTGATGATTTCCACATTTTCCATCATTATGACCTTCAAGCTCCTCGTTAGTTAAATATGTCAAATGACATGAAGAACAATGGTGTCGAGTGGACCCCACTAACTCCAAACAATCACACCGGTACCAGTTAACCTTATTGGCCCCTTTACCCTTGCGGCCATGCTTCTTCATAAAAGAACCAAACTTCTTTTCCAGCGCTGCCCTTGCCTTAGTGTCAAAAGCTGATGAAGTAGAGCAATTACCTTGAATGGGCTGGGGGGTAACATCACCATTTACTCTATTTGATTGCCAATGATTTATGGTATCTTTCAAATCTTTCTCTGTTGCATCATCATCTCTTAACCACCCAACAAGTTCTTGAATGTCAGATTCAGATTCATAACAGGTCCACACAGAGTCACCAGATGTGTACATTTCAGGCGTTTCACAAGCTTTCATTCTACTATGTGGGCCTGACACAAGGATCCGGTTCGGGCTGCTAAGAGCCCAATAGAGTCTTCCAGCTAAATCTCGGCCCATAAACTCTCTTCGAATAATGGGCTTAGCTATTTTCGATTCCAAAGTCGTAATCTCTTCCTGTAAAGAAGAAATCCTATTCTTGACTTCTGATAAAGATTCTTGATCTTGATCTTGATCCCCATGTCTATTTTCATCGTTTTCTTCATTTTGTATCTGACTTTGACCATCACTAGATTTCGAAAAGGACATATACTCCTCTTCCTGACATTTATCTTCAGGTTCTTTTGTTATATTTGAAGCCAAAAACTCCTTTTTGTTTTCAGTTTTCAATTCTTTATAAAGCTTGCGTACCTTCTTTTCCAAATCACCAGAATCAGGATTCAGGTGGTTTCTAACAACTCCAGAACTCAGAGCCTCGTCGCATAAAAATTTGAAAAGAAAAACTCTCTGTAAAACAAAAAAGGTATCAACTTTATACATACGATCATCAAATGCACAATGACTTGCAGCTTAAGAGAAAGTAAATTGCGGGACAAATGATCATGTTCTTCTTTATGCTTACTAAATTATTCAATCATTCTTGTTGGGTTTTGTGGAGTCTTGATTTGGGCTCGTGTTAGAAGACATTACATTAAAGACTTTGTCTGTTTTTATTTAATTGTAGCCTATTAAGATTTTATTGGGGATTAAATTGTAAACCCTAATTTTCTCTATTTATATTGTGTATTGTACTTGTAATTCCTCACGAGTGAGGCATAAAGCAATAAAATTATTACACTGGTTGCAACCCGTGGACATAGGTCACATCGACCGAACCACGTTAAATCTTGCGTGTTCATCTTTGTGATTATTTTCTCTCACAGTTTGATTGTGTTTGTGTGTTGATCTATAACCAAATCCTAACAAAATGGTATCAGAGCTAAGCCTCGTTACACACGTGAGAAACGCTAATTGCGTGAGAAGTAGCGATCTAGGGTTTCAAGAACCGACAGTCTTGCCGCCATAAACCAGGTAGGTCGCAGACCCCATATTTTTTTTCTCGATCGAGCAAAAGAAAGCAATTGTTATTGCTTTGTTTTTTGGGCCTTCATCGGATCTGAGAAAGAAGCCGGAGAAGACTTTTTTGTTTTGTGTGGTTGCTTGCTTGGATTTATGGTTTAGGGTTTAGGGTTGTTGAAGTGAAGGGTGGAATCAAATAAAGGATATTTGTTCTTTTGTTTTTTTTCTCATGCATTGTTGAAGTGAAGAAGGGTACAAAAGTCAACAAGTTTATTCTCGTTCCTTGTTTTTGTTGGTTCAGCGTAGATGAAAGAGGGAAGTTCAGTTATAATGCACATCAACAACTTGAACTCGATTTTGTCAAGACTTGGTCAGTTGGCATCAAATTCGAGGATGACGTTCAGGCTCTATTACTATTATCATCATTGCCTGATAGTTGGGCTAGTACTGTTACAACGATTACTAGTTCCATCAGCGCGTTCACTTTAAATGGGATTCGGGATATTATTATGGGCGAAGACATCAAACAAAGAAATTCAGGTGAATCATCAAGTGAATTACTATATGTTGGCAGAAGAAGAAAGAATAACAGAGGTGGTGGGAGCAAGAACAGGAAAAGGAGTTAATCTAGGGCTCGAAATGATGTGACTTGTTGGAACTTTAAACAGGTGGGACACTTCAGGAATCAATATCTGAATGATCAAAAAGAAGTTAACACCGCAGCAGACTACTCAGACGATGATGCTTTAATCTGAAACATGGGGTCATGGATTCTGGAGCTTCGTTTCATGCTACCCACAGCAGCGAAGCATTGCAAAATCTAAAAAATGGTGATTTTAGAATGGCGAACAATGATGTTCTTAATGTTACGGGCATGGGTGACATGGTTTTAGTTACATCAACTGGTTCATGGATTTTGCAAGATGTCAGGGTGATTCCTGATTTTAAGAAACAGTTGATTTCTGTCGCTTATTTGGATGAACAAGGACATGAGGTTAAGTTCGGAAATAAGCAGTGGAAAGTTGTTAAAGGGAATCTTGTCATTGCTCGTGGAAAGAAAATGGGTTAATTGTATTCGGTCAGTTTACCATATGAAGGAAGTGATGTTCCAGTTCAAAAAAAGACTAAAGTCCAGTTTACAGAATCTCGTGGGCAGAAGAAGGTTTGCTTTACAAGTAAGAAACCTAGAGTCACAAGAAAGATTCAAAGTGAATGTGCATGGAACAGTTCGGGAAAACCGGTTAGAGGATTTCGTAGCAGTGGGAGCACGGGTCGTGCGTCAGTTACAGTTCCTAGACGACTATGGGTTAAAAGAACTAATAATCCATCAGATAAAATCTCTCCAAAGGAATACTTGCTAAATATGGAGAGTGTTTGTTCTAAGGGTGTTCCAGGATCAGGCAGTTTGTTTCAGTGGGAGCCGGTAAGGACGAAGAACGAGTCAGTGGCAGATACAGCCGTGACTGATGTGTTGAAGCTCGGGGGAGCTTCAACGGGCCTTCAGGTTAACTGATGAGAAGGCCGCTGCAACCAGGAAGACGAGAAAGATTACAAGAGGTACAAAAGTTAACAGCGGAAGGCAATTTGAAGATTATCAAGCCTCTAAGCGGTAGATTGTTAGGTTTTGTGGAGTCTTAATTTGGGCTCGTGTTAGAAGACAGTTCGTGGCAAATTAATTGAATTTAAAGACTTGGCCCGTTTATATTTAATTGTAGCCCATTAAAGTTTTCTTGGGGATTAAGTTGTAAACCATAACTTTCTCTATTTATATTGTGTATTGTACTTGTAATTCCTCACGAGTGAGGCAGAAAGCAATAAAAGTATTACCCTGGCTGCAGCCCGTGAATGTAGGTCACATTGACCGAACCACGTTAAATCTCGCATGTTCATCTTTGTTATTATTTTCTCTCGCAGTTTGATTGTGTTTGGTGTGTTGATCTACAACCGAATCCTAACAATTATGCACACACACGCGTGTGCATGCACGCAACCCCTCATATATAGAAAGAGCTACAGTTTGATTTCTTAATGACATATATGATGATTATACTTCGAAATTTTTTTAGGAAGTTAGAAATCTTCATTATAGTGAAAAACACTTGTTACAAAGTCCAATTTAGTTATCAAAACAATATTGAAACTGCTGATATGTTGGAACTCGAAACAACTGTAGGATTCAAAAGTAACTAGAAGCACTTTTGGCCCATTTCAGTTATATGCTATATCCAAGAGGTCAAATAGGTAAAATAAAACCTTAGCCTAATATGAAACGGGTCAAATGGGTCGCCCAAAACCCCAAGTATATTCAAAACCTTGCTACATACTAAAAGAGAAGACTTACTTTAATAGTATACTTTTAGTAATAAATTATATAAAATGTAGATTACTGTTTTAATAGCATATTTGAGAAACAAACCTCTTCAATGCCTAATTCCCAATACTCCATCAACTCCATGGTATCTGCTAATGGGGCCAATTTCTCCAAAATATTTCGGGTGAATTCTTTTTGAAATTTCTTCTTGCCACGTAAGCGAGACAATGCCCGGGTCCCACAGCGGTCATCGTGTGAGATGGGCTGACAAGACATACAAGAAGGGCAATACCAATTGCCATCTGGAATTCTTGCAAGTGGTGGGTCTAAACAATATGTATGATACTCAGAATCACATCTATCACATAATAAAACACTGTCATCATCTTTATCCATCCCACATACTTTGCACACCCCATCTTCCCATGGTGCAGAGGGAAGTGGGCCCTCGATTATCTCAATAACAAGAGAATTTAACTCTTTTTTCCCTTCTTCGGTGGATGAATCAAAGCTATTACCACTATTTGTAATTCTGCTCACAAGGTTAAGTACCTAAGCAAGATGGACCCACAAAGTGAAAATGTTAAATGGACAAAATCCAGTATAAGTAATGACATCAATACCAGAAAAGGGTGAATCATCAGAATGACAAACTTAGTACAAGTCACTCGCCAATATGATAAACGAGCAATCAACCAATCTGACAAGTATGTGTGTGATAATGTAATAAAAAAATTTTGATGCCAGATTGCTTTTAGATGTGGCAAACTTGACCATGAATGGGTCAGTTCTAGTCACACACATCAAACAGGCAAAATAATTTAAAAAGGAAAGGATTAATGGGTCAAAACATGTCCAAATTGTATTTTTAATACAAAACCTCCTAATAGATTTTATTAGATAAAAATTGGACCAAAACTATTTTACCCATTTTAAGACAAGCCCATTTTGACCCATTAACCAACCCATCCGACCCGCCAATTTTTCCACTTATATCTATCATGTTAGAGTGTTTACAAGTATTTTTTTCACAAACCAAAAGTTTAACAAAAAGTTTCACTAGCAAACGGCATTAAATATATATGGTTTTTTGGTAATTATTAAGAAATTAATTTATGCCAGGAGAAATCAACTAACCTCTTCTTCGTATAAGTCTTCGAATTTCTTCGATAGCGTTTCAACCAACTCAATGTGATCAGGTTTATCACGATAAGCTATTTTTAAATTTAGCCAAACCTGAGAAACAATGATACATGTCAGAGATTGACTCCAATAGAAGTTCCAATGAGTTGATTTGATTAATCTTTTTTTGTTAATATTTTAGCTTCATTGCTAGAAGCTGTGTTTGTAAATTTGTAAAAGAAGATGTGATACCTCTCGAACATCCTCAATGAAAGATTCATGTGAAGTAACATAAAAGCCTGCAGCCAATCTAAGATCAATTGTCCTAAAATCCAATGGACGAGAAACCATTGCAGGATATCCAAGTATTCCCGTATCATCAGGATCATTTGGCTTCAAAGCGGTTTTAGCCAAAAGATTAAAAAAAACCCGATCTTCATCTGCAGCAGCCACGGATCTTAACACCACACGACACTGTTTCATAACAGCATCAGATAATGTTCTTACACCACTTTTTTCTTTTTCTTTTTTCTCGGTGGGCTTCTGAGGAATATCAACTCTCACTTTCTCAAGAACTGAAATAACAGCTCTCTGTTTTTTGGTTTAGAACAAATTAGTTATAGAGTAAGTGCTAAAATAGACATCAATAAATTTAAAAGGGCAGGCCAATCTGCACTAAACAACCTTTTCTTTTATATTTCAATTTCAACAACCAACTTCTAGTCTTTTACCAATTTCAGCCACCAACCTCAACTAAACAAATTTTACATGTAAGTTACTGATGTGGCACCGGTTGATGCCACATCAAATACCAAATGCAAAAATTGCTCATACGAAAATACGTAAAAAATAAACTTACTTGAAGTTTAAGAAATGTTATCTTTTAAATGTGTTTTTAGAAATAATTATATTAAATGGCCCAAATACTGAATTGGCACTGATTGATGCCACATCAGATGCCAAATGCAAAAAATGCTTATAAGAATAAAATTTAAAAGAGTATACCTATAAGTGTAAAAATAAAAAAACAGTACTTTTCTAATGTTTATTTAGAGATAATTATCAAATGTCATGTAGCATATTCATATATACTAAAATGATAATAAGATGCCACATCAGCAATTTTTAGAGATACGCAAAAAATGACTTGCTAGTGGTTTAATAAGTGATTTGTTACTAAAATTAGTCATAAAATGTAACTTGGTTGCTAAAACTAGTAATAAACAGTAAGTTGGCGTATACTTTGTACGTATTTAAAGTGGAAAAGTGTAAGAATGGTTTTTGTTTCATGTACTTTGCCTAAAATTAATTCAATAAAGCACCTTTGTGGGTCCTGATGCATTTCCCTTATAAACTTCTTTGCTAATGGAGTGCTCGAGAATCTCTTTGGCCCAATCCGGTGGATTTTTGGCCAAAGAATCAAAAACGCATCTTCTAATTCTCGCCCCCACATTAGTAGGTAGCTTTCTTACTGGTTCCAGAGCCTGGGCCCACTCAGGTGAGTCATCATCAATTACATTTGTCTCTTTTGCAGAGTCTCCGGTGTCGGTTTCTTTCTGATCTATGATAAAGTCAACAGCCTTACTGTTCACAGAAGAAAAGATTTTCTTGGATGCTTCTGCTAAAACCTGAGAATAACAGAAGTTACAAAATCTTTGAATGGTAAGATCTAGTGACAAAAAAAGGACATCAACATAAGAAATCACGATTCTGAGCATGAAGAATAACATGGTCTACAAAACGAAAAATAATTTACTGCTAATGAGTAAAGCCATACATTTAGCTAAATTTGAGAATGGGTCAAGCAGCTTAAAGGCCAAACATGGCATACTCAAGCTGTTATAACCTTCTAAACTGTTTTCTTCAACCAAAATCAATATTAGCATGTAGTGTAGCTTTAGTAATCATATTAGGGAAAATTTTAGAAAGCCCCTACGGAAACTTTTGTTCAGAAAAGTCTGTAAGCCTTTTTTGGCACGATTATATACATTGACTTTAAAAAATATAACGAAAAAGATCTTTTATGCATGATTAAATCCTTTAACTTGAAGGATCATGACGAATAGGGACTTGTCTGCACAGCAAGTGGAAGTCCATAGGGTTTCTTCTGTTTTTAATAGTCCATATAATAACATACTATTTTATAAAATTCATAAGAGAAGACCAATAATGTGATCTTGGGTCAACCTGGCACAACCACTTTTGACCTGTTAAGTCCGTTACCAAAAAAACATGGATGAAGCTCACCATGGCATCAGCCTCCATTGCAGCCACTCCTGTAAGCGAACCACAAAGTGTTCCACCATCACCATACAAACAATGGAACACCTTAGCACACTCACGAGTCATGACCTCTGATGATTCAAGATTACCATCAACAGACAATGCAACCAAAATATATCTTCGGGCTACTTCAGGCCAAGTGAATTCATTCACAGGAAACATATCAAAATTTAACTTTTTGTCACCAACCACAACCTCCACATCTTTTTTCCTCCCTTTTCTTGACTTTGACTCCATCCCACCAAACGGGTCAAATATTTCCTTGACTTTTGCCCACACATCTTCTATTAGGACCTTCAGAAGCACCATGTGGAATTTTGCCAGCTCAACACCCGCACACTTGCTTGCTGCTTCAGCTCGAGAACCTTCTCCTTCATTGTCTTCAACAAAACTTTCACCAGCATTGGAGATGACATCATTGAATTGGGTGTTTTCTTGTGTTTTCAAGATTATATTTTTCTCAAAATCAATCGAAGATCTCTTAACTGGCTTTAAATCATCAACCCATGGATTCATCAGTTCATTCTCCATCACTTGTCTAGAGATTGATGCCTCTAACCCTAGAACTTTATAAAATCGCAAGCAGATTTCATAGGCCTACACAAAATAAAAATTGGTACTTTAGGCATAATATTACAAACTTCATATCTTATTATTACAACTGACAAAATAGAGGTAATGGTTCAAAATGATTATTTTCTTATACGAGCCAAAATTGGTTGGTCAAATTGATCCACCATCACTTATGCCAATTTTTTTAAATAATGTGTCATGATTACCAAAACTCTATTAACATAATAATTTTTTGAAAAATTATAATCATTTCTCATATCATAAGCATTTAAAGGCACTTTGGACCCATTTCCTTTTAGGCAACTTCAAAAAAAATTTTACGCACTTGACCCATTGGAGAAAAATACAACCCAAATGGATCAAAATTTCACCTCTATGAGAAACTATTAGCATAATGTCATTTTATCCAAGTTTAAAACTTCCTTACTCATGTGACCCGTTGGAGAAAAATACAACCCAAACTGACCCGTTTCGGTAAACTTGTTGGAATTGTCACCTCTAAAAGAGCTATTACCTGGATAACATCACCAATTAAATGAGGAGGAAGGTTTGAGGTGACTTTGTTGCCAGGCGGACTTGGTCTCTTGTTTGTTACCCTAAGACTATTTGACACTGCCTCATTTTGTAACCCGTCTTTACTTATAGCCATAAAGAACCCACTTCCAACTGTTTGGGAGCTTGAATTGTGACTTCTTGCAGTCAGAGATTCGTATTTAGAACATGTGGTAACCCCAGGAAGCTGTTCTATTAGTTCTTGTACAAACTCTGCATCTAAACCACATCTATCAAGTTCTAACCATTTTCTCAACAGTTCACAAGAAGCTTCAAGCTCCTTGACTGTCAGTATTTTATCTGGGATGCTGTTAACTGGTCCTGTTAAATAACAAAACTTCCCTAAGGAATGAAAACCATATGATGCATCAAGATATTGTTCATTGACATGATGATTGCAACAAAAAGTCAACACCTTTTTACTGTTATATGATTCATGACACGCATGTAGTAGGGTTTCAACAGCTCTTTTCCAAGCAGATGATGAAGATATGTCCTCAACTGAAAATTCACCGATCAAATCATGATTGACGGTGAGCATTTCAGGTTTTTCAATATTAATGTTGGGATCTGCAGTCAAACAACTTGTTATCTTGTCATTATCTAGATGGGGTGGTGGACTATGTTCTGTAAACATCATGTGAATGTTTGTTTCATCATCATCATAACCATCATGAATTTGTTCACATTTTGTCATGCAGAGGACTTTTGAAGCATAAGGAATTGATTGATTGGTGCATGGGTACCTATGTACTCTGAATACAGGTCCCGAATCACCACCATCTAAAACATCATACACAAAAATGGACCCTGTAAACTTGTCATGCCAGATAGACTGATAACCAACAGGCCAAATTTGAGAGGTGTTGTGAAATGAAACCCGTGGGTCAATTTTCCCAACTGATATAACAAAGAAGTCTTCAAACTGAACTGGAAAACCATCATGAAATGATTTTGACCTGTTTGAAAAAGAGTCAACTTCTATTGAATTCCGGCCATTTCGCAACATATTCTTGTTCTCTCTGAGGTTATTGGCTCTCTTGTCCTTTTTTCTTCTAGAAGAATGTGATCCCTTCTGCAGCACAATAACACCATTACCCTTATCTTCTGTTTCAAACGAATTACATGCGGGTATTAAACCAAGATGATGAGCAACTTGTGACATTGAATCAAATCTAGTGCCATCAGGGGCCAAGTAAATTGCAGAAGTTTTGCAATTAATTTCAGAATATTCAAATTTAACACGCCAACCATCTCCTAGAACGCCTTGTTTTTCAGATATGTAATCTTTCAGTGCCTGCAAATAGACCAAATTTCCCTTTCGTGTTGCAGTTTCAAGATTTATGTGTGCAAACCGTGGCATACTGGAAGCAGTATTTTGAGATGCAGATCCAGTTGCTATGAACCTCGTATCTGGATGGGCCATTGGAGAACTCAGAACAAAACCAAGAAAAGGGTTACACATCAAATCCTGCATTCTATAAACCAAAGCACATCACAATCAGTTCAAGAATATTAGAAAGACAAGATGAAAACAAGAATTTCAATGATAACCATAGTTTGAATCATCTGATGATGCAACACAAAGCCTATAGAAGTATAATCCATTACACCACAAGAAAAGATTTAACCCTTGTTTTCGTAAACCTTGAGAACTGTGACGAGTAACGATTGTGTGGTAAGATAATGAGCAGCAGGGGTAACGAAAGACTATATTTGCATTTGGAAACTTCTGATCCTACCGTTCAATTTCCAGTTCTAGAATAATCCTTAGGGCTAATGAAACACTATTTTGCTGCAAACCCTAGTAACATCAAAAGAAACAAAAGATCTGATCGTCATGAAATTAAATCTAGATCTAGGGAAATGGTAACAATCATTCATACATTAATCCTCAATTATGGAAGCATATATCTATAAAGACAGTGATAATACATCTACAATTATGCATAAGTCAAGTATTAAACTTTACATAGAACAGGAGGTCTAAGAGCTTACTTAGGAAAGCTGGCTGCTAATACCAGCTCTGAATTTACGAAATAACCCTCCTCGCCACCGTCGGCTTCTCGCGGCGGAGATGCGTTAATGTCAAAAAGCCCTGAACCACCGCCGGCGCCGGCAGCCCGCCGGAGCCTCTTCCCACTGCGGCATTCTATCAAACACTCAAAACACTTCCACCCCCTTTGCTCTTCACGGACCCCTAAACACTCTACATGAAACCGCCTCCCACAATCACCACAAACAACCATCGCCCCTTCCACCTCACCGCAAGAGCCACACCGGCGCTCCGCCGCGAAGCCGCCGCCGCCGCCGAATTCTCGAGGGGAAGGAAGAGGGGCTTCGTTAAGATCGATTTCTAACGCCACTGAGCGCCCACTGGTTCCAGCTATCGATGAATTACCCGAACCCGAATGCTCCATCAAAAAAGATCAAACTTTGGCTCTTCCTTCCGAAACCCACAAATTAGTTCCGCTCAAATCATTCAATAAGAAGAACTCAAGACAAGTGAATCTTTGTTACGATGGTCGATTGAAGAAACCCATGAAAAGGACAAGAGTTCAGGAATCGAGAAGGTAATGTAACTCGATTTCAATGATCCCACGAAGCATTTGAAAGAGAGGAGGTTGAATCGGGAAATCTTTGTGGGTTTGAATTGAAATGAATGTGGTTTACGGCGTCGACGGAGACTGATGTCGGTGGCGATTTTCCGGCGAAACGTAACGCAGAGAGAAGTGGTGTTGATGCGGAAGAGAAGATGGTGGTAAAGAAGAAAGCCCTGAAATTGGGTTTGGGTTTGGGTTTTCCTCGACAATCGCAAAGTGGGGATTTCTTGATTTTCCGTTTGTATGGTCAAATGTCCAAATCACCCTTTCCCCGGGCAAGCCTTCTAGTCTATCTACTTGCAATTTATTACACATTACACTTCAAACAGCTTAAAGAAAGTACACAAATCATACATATCAATTTGGTTCCAAAACTACTCAAATTTACCTTTTGCATGTAATTGTCGGATGCTTTTGAGCCACCAAGTGTCGGTGTCATCCAACCACGGCACCATCGATCGCCTTTTGCAGGTGACTGTGTAGTGACTTGTTCTTCCTCATCAAATGCACCGATCGACAAAAAATCCTGTTGATAGTGCCTAGATTCGGTTGAAAAGTTCGATGATCTTCAAGCGGCAACATACGCATAATTATCATGGCATAAGGCGGAAACGGTGGTGACGTAGATACGAATGTAAGTTCTCATCGTCGTGATCTATCACTAAAGGGAATGTGACAATGGCTACCAGATTTGATGTTACTATAAGTTCTCATGATCTCTCTTTTAATATTTGTCACTCTCTCTCTCTTCCCGGAATGGAAGAGAAATAGATATTGAATAAAGGTGTGTGGTAGACGTACAGATACTAAAAAAAGCGACAGATAATATTATGAAAATTCTAAAAGTATCATATGTACCGTTTATTGCCTTTGAAATTTAATGATAGGCTCATTTAAGTTAAAACAAAATAAAACGTTTAAAGAAAAAATAAAGAAATTGATCTTGAAAAGTCTTTAATGACTACTATTTATAAGTCGGTAAACATTTCCTACAAACAGATAATATAATTTATGGCCATAATCAAAGTAAGGGCATGTTTGGGATTCCGGTGAAACTCCTTTTTAACTTCTCAAAAAGAGTTTTGAGAAATTAAAATTTTTGACTTCTCAAAAATCTCTTTCTCCTTCATATAATTTCATATCCGTCCAAGTATAATTTTATCTCCTTTTAACTTTTTTTCTAAAAAAAAATTTTAAAGAAGCAATCTCAAACACCCACTAAACTTAAACAAATAAAACTTGAAACTTAAAAAAAAAAAAAAAACCCTACTATAGAAATAGCACTCGCCTTAATAACCCATGTGATACTCTAGTTTACATTCATGGCCTATTCAAAAACATTAAACAACATAGATAGATAATAACTGCAGATTCATCACGAAAACCAATAAAATGAGACTTAAGGAGCATTAACGTAAAGTAAAACATTAATAATGAAGCATAGGAAACTAAAAGCCATATTACCAAGTCAATTTGTAAATTATTTTAAAATTTACATGCGGTGTCAACGACTCTATACATCATGAAAGAAAAAAATAACAGTTCTAGCTTCATAAGGAAAGCTAACAACATAAATAGCATACCCAATTTCATCATGAAAACAAACATGTTAAATAATACATAAATGACTTTATTTATAAAAGATAACTAGTGTTTTCTCTGGCGCTACGCGCGACAGAGTTTAGTTGCTTTCCCCTATCTAAAGTGATGCGACTTTGTTCATTTGGCTCGGTTCATCGGAAACCCCAAAATCGAATACCGATATCGACTGTGATAATAACTATATCGACAACGATAATGTTCACTCATAATCGGTTTGGTTCGTCGATTCGTTGCAGTATGACAACAATAACTGCAATCGCTATAACTTATAATACAAAAAATTCACTGATGTTAGATGCCAAAAAAAAAGTGGTCAACAAACAAAAACACAAAAATTTATTGTTAGCACCTCACTTACACAACCAAAATGCCAATTCATCAATGTTTCATTTCAAAAATACAAAAAATAAACTTGTATGGTTAAAAAGCAAAAATACAAAACTTTGTTGTAACACCTCACTTGTTTTTTTATATAGATATATAATGTGGCATTATTTAAAAAAGATAATGTAAAAGTGATCATAAATTAAGCATAACCAAAAAGAGTTGAAAGGGTTTTAACTTCAAATCAATAGAATTGTTAGCTAGTAAACATTGTATCAACACCCAAAAACCACTTACATAATCGTCGAGCAACCTTAATTTTACGAACAAAGTGGGGGTAGTAGGCATGTGGGTAACGCAACTGCCCGCTTGAATGTCTATATAATATGCGGCAAAGTGAAAAAATATATTACCTTCCTCACTAAACCTAAACGAGCATTCCAAATAATATGGTTGGAAATTTGCATAAACGAAGGATTACCTTTTTGTAGCAGTCGGTTACACAACCAAGGTAATATGAACTCTATAACCATCTTGTAGCGAATTTTATTACTTTCTCATTGGATGTTTTAAAAAGTATGAATTGCAGGTCTTTTCATCTAAATTGGGTGACAAGTCAGTCATAACCAACACAAGTAAAAAATTAACTCCTCAAAATAATATGTAGGAGGATTGTTTTGCATCTTACAAACATAATGATACAGGAGCATCTATGAATTTAAATTTAAATATTTATTCAAATTAATTATCTTTTATTTTGTTTGTTTAGTTTATCTCTATATTAGTTTGTTGGTGTTTAGTATACATAGAGGGTTAGGTTAATATTGGTTATTAGTTTTTGTTGATTTATAAAATATAAAGAACGTTGTTCTTGGAACCTTTGGTTCAATCTATTGTCTTTTTATTTTTTTATAATATTCCTGATTTCAGACTAATAGCAAGGGTGCTCAAAAACCCATAATCTAAAGCGTATCTGAAACCGGGAAAAACAGAGTTGAATCTTTTTTTAGATATTTTAATTAAATCTTTTCTGTCTCCAAAATCTCTATCTGGATTTCGAATCTTGTTATTTATTTCAAATATTTTTTTTATTCGGCTATCCATCTTCTATGAATAAGATTTTAACTAGATAATACGTAAATATGGTTTTTCTAACAGATGTGTACTTTCTAGTCACTTTTATCCATTCTAAACTCAAAAGGCTAATGTCTTTTCTAATTGATCACTTGATCCAATAAATGAAAATAGGATTCGATGACCGATTCTTTGATTCAGTCATCTTCGACTCTTCTTAAACCTAATCGCAGTATCAAAAAGAGCAAATAGGTGAGAGAGTTTCGAAGAGCTGAAGTCACATTAGAAACCAAAAAGGCAGGAAAAAAATAAACATGAACAAAAACTTAAAAGAAAATTTATTCAGTTTTATTTGAAATTCCCTGGCATACTCAAATCCGTTCCAAATACCCTGGATAAGGAGGAATGTCTTCATTTCGGCTTGGATCGGATTTCGTAAAGGTTCATAAATTTTACTAATCTAAAATCCAACCTGAATAAACTGTTATTTGGTCTAGCGAACACCCCTAAGTGATAGTGACAATGTTGAAAATTTGGAATCATTTTCATACGATTATTGTTTAAATCTTTACAATTCCTAAATGCATCCAAAGATAGGCGAAGAGACAAGGTGTTTACATTATTTCAAACTGCACAAAGACAACAACATTGTTGACTACTTGTATGTGTTAATATTAACTAGCAGATTAAACCCGTGTTTCACCATAAATCGATTGTGAATATATACGAGAACGTTGGAATGATAGTTTTTGAAGTTATCTTGGTTTTAGTAAGTTCAAAGATGCGTAGACACTCGGATTCATGTAAATATCTACACATGCTTTATCAATTTGTTGTTATACCTTCATGATATTCTTACCAAATATATGGTATTTTGATTGGTCATAGATATCAATTAAAACAGATACGTTTAAAAGCGTCGAACAAAAACTATTATCAAATATAGAACATTGTACTAAGATTAACGATATGTTGTTATTAAATTTTAACATACATAATAATATGACAAAAAACAATATTAAATTACATCTAGTATAGTAACACAATGTTATTATTGTTATTATTATTACAAACCTTATATAATACTTATTATTACTATTATTATTATTATTATTATTATTATTATTATTATTATTATTATTATTATTATATTTATTATGCTTATATATATTATTATTGTAAATCTTTTGTGAAACATATTAAATAATATTTCATTAACTAACAAATTTAGTCAAAACACTACAATTATTAAATACATAAAATGTCTAGAAAATACTATTATTATTGTTATTATATATATGAAACTATTTAATAGTTGTATACTTAACTATTTAAATAAAAAATACTTAATTTAAATAGTATTTAGTTCAGTGTAATTTAAGAGTAGAATAGTTTGTCGTTAAAAAAACATTTAGTTATAAAATATAAATAATAAACATAAATTTAAATGTCAATTCAAAGTATTATAAATAAGATAATATTTAATCTAATGAATTAAATAATATCATATTATTAGATAATGTATTAATAAGATGTATTAAATAATTTATTAACTAAAATGGATTTATTAAATAAGGACAAAATCGGAACCAGTACATAAAACACTTGTACCCTAAGCTTAAGAAGTTATATTAGTTATTTTAAATTTGAGTAAATTGACAATTGTGTTATTCACTTATCCTTATATACACATTTAAAGCGTCGAACAAAAAACTATTAACAAATGTATAATATTATATTATGATTAACGATATATTGCTATTAAATAGTAAGACACATAATATATGACAAAAAACAAAATTAAATTGTAACTAGCATAATAAGATAATGTTGTTATTGTTATTATTATTACAAACCTTATAATAATACTTATTATTGTTAATATTATTTTTATTACTAATATATTTTATTTATTATTATTGTAATTATTTTTTAAAACATATTAAATAACATGTCATTAACTAACAAATTTAGTCAAAAACACTACAATTATTAAATACTCAATATGTCCCTAAAAATACTATTGTTATTGTTATTATAAATATAAAACTATTTAAATAAAATAATACTTAATTTGTAGTTAGAAAAATATATATAGTAAATATCAAATGAATATATTATAAATAAGACAATATTTAACATAGTAAATTAATTAATTTCACATTATTAAATAACGTATTAATAATATTTATTAAATAATATAATAATTAAAATAAGTTTATTAAATAATTTTTTTTACATAAAACACTTGTATCTTATGTTTAAAAGATTGTTTTAGATGTCTTAAATTTGGAGTAAAATAACATTTTTGTCCCTCACTCATCCTTATATATATAGTGTAGATACATATATGAAAAACTAATAAAGGAAAAATAAAATTGTTTTAACAATAGAAATAAAAAATCAATTATATCCAACTTAAATCAGTTTGAATTAAGAGTATGTAGAAATGTATATAAAAAACAAATCCTCACAAGAGTATATTCGGAATTTCACAAAACAATATATTTTGAAAGTTATTAGAGAAAAAATATGCTTAAATATAATTATACTATAAAAAATTCAAAATCAAAACAATGGCCTCAACTTTTATGACTTGTACATTACTACTAAATAAGCCCAAAGAGTAAAGATAAGAAAAATATAAAACACAAAATGAGAGTCGAACCCGACGATCTTTATGAGTGCAGATTGCAGAGTGCCCAACCAACCCTGTCATTTTCGTTGCTGACATTATTTTCCATAGAGTTGTTTTTTAATATTAAATAAAATGTTGTTTGGTAGTATAATGCTCACAAGAATTCCGGGTTGAAAATTAATTTTTACTCTTTTATTCAAAACAATTTTCATATTAGTCGCATTAAGTTCACATTATAAACAACCACCGTAATTAAATGGGTAAATTGATTTTTTTACCCAAATTCGACATGGTAACAACCATATACGTCTCGTCTGTTTCACCAAAAGTATATGAATAAAAAAAATATGGCATCGACTATCAATAAATTTCTCTCGAAGATCATAACTTTGGTTTATATGTATAATATAAGTATGAAATTGCAAAAAAATGGGCTATAAAAACATGAATGAAGTGGTCATTCTATACATCATTTATCAAATACATACCATTAATGAAACTACTAATCAAGAATGAAAAAGAAACAATATCTACATTGTGTTATCGTATTCACCCAACTATTTATCGTTTTACAATACCAATTGTGAAGACTCACAATCAAATGGCCCAAAACCAACTAACAACCGAACCAATTGCCAAACCGATAAGCAAGAACACCACAAGCACGATCCTAGCCATCTCTGAATGCTGATATTATGCAAGGCGAGGCATATGATCATCACGATTATGCTGACTATAAAGTAAAGATTTGCGCTTTTTCTTAGACCAACTTCATCTTGTGAGTATATAGCTTTGGTAAAGATTCTTATAATAGATATCAAAACTCGTGTAGTCAAAGATGTATATAGAGTAACATTTGTAAGTGTTGCTTAAAGAATGCATGAGCTAAGTAAACGAAATCCAACAAAAAATAAGCATAGAATTTAGGTTCTAATTCATGAATTTTGATGCAATTACAACGTGTTCAATAAACACCGCTTTTTCAAAGATGCATTCTCAACCACCCTATAATCAAGATGAACCAAATTTACTATAGTCATGATACTAATTTCAACTAGAATTAGGCTCCATATCCAACCAATACAGATGCAAAGAAAGATTGGACGATTCAGATTAATAATTAAGTTTATTCAAATGAATAAGCAAGAAAAAATTTCAACCATATTTGTTCATGAAATCAAGTTCCAGTTTCGCGCATATGTAATCCATCCCGACCAGACAAGTCAACTTGTAATCGTCTTCAAACAGTCAACATTTACATAAAGTTTGATCTCTACAGATTAATTTGTGGGATTAGTGATTAATTATAAATCTTGATCATGAGCAGAGATAAAGGATTTGCACAGCAAATCCCATTATCAAGCAACCTAAAGATCAAATTGGGTGTTCCCAAATCCACTAATATATCTTGTTATCCACCATGAATCATCATAATCCCAATTCAGTTGGAATATCAACCAGCGAAACCTAAGAAGGTTTCACTTTTGAGCTCAATGAAGTCAAAAAGATTTAGATTAGCTAGCTAGAACATGAATACATAATATAATTGAGATCATTGAAGAAATCAAGTGAAAACCCTAGATACCCGAAGCAGCAGTTCCGGAAATAATAGCCTGCATAAACCTATCGGGCATTTCACCGGCGGACCCAATAACCCCTCCCTGAACCAACGTTAATCCTCACGAATGAGTTCGATTTGTGGGAGTAGAAGACGATGAAGAGGTAGGAGAAGTAATCGACGGCTGCGATGAATTGAATGTGTTCCATGGGATCATGTAGCCTGCTCCGAGAGTGAAATAATTTGCGCATGCGAAATGGTATGAGTCTTGGGGGGTTTTAATCATCCAAAATACACCAAATTAAGTTCAAATAATCGTCCAAGATGGCGAGGATGTTGCAATCAAGCACATCGTGTAGGATTGCATGTAATTATTGGTTGAATCTACAGATTTTTCGCTTGAAACTTCATGGTTAACGTCGATCCAACGTCCTCAAATCACCATTGATTGTGCCTGGGGACTACGGGCTACGGCTTCTTCGTATGTACTCCCAAAGAATGCATAGGCCATCGTGACATAAGGATAATTGACTTGTTTTCAGTGTTGGTTTTTATATTCAAAGGTGATCTTAATGCTAAAATTTTGGCAGCCCACAAACTTTCAAGAGAAGCTAGCTGACTTTCGTTTGATCAACACAAGGTTAACTCATGATAACTCAAAAATAAGAGGAACATTTGGGTATGTGGATCCTGGGTACCAAACGAATAGTCGGGTTAGCCCATCTGGTGATGCTTATAGCTTTGTAATAGTGCTTTTACGACTTCTTTCATGACGATAGTTGGTTGATATATACTTACCAAGACCAATGCCCGTGGAAGAATGATGAAATCCTCTTTGTTATGTTTATGGATTCGTTACCAGAATTATTGGCAAAATCCTGTGTTGATGGCTATGCAACGACATAAAACATCATTAACGTGTATGAAGCAACAAAAACGTATGCATAAATTATATTGTAACAAAATACTTATTATATCCACATAAAAGAAAGAAATATTTAAAATTATTCAGATATATATAGCTCCAAACAAAAAATAACTGAAGCTATACCTTTTTGACATTAACTCCGTTAAAAGTCGAGTTAGTCAAGATATTAACATAATATACAAATTACCAAACATCTACAAAGTGTTCCTGAAAATGAACAGGGCGTCTAGCGATAGCAGAAGCGTTTTTTTCGTTGAATTCATGTAAAATTCTGATCAACGAACTTGCTTTTTTGCTAGCACGAGAACCGCCTTCGGTGAGTAGGGAATATAAAGGTCCCATTAGAGACGAGTTCGATACTAAAACGCGAACCACGTCAGCCCCACCATGTGTGCACATTGCAAGCAACAACGCAACGCAATATTCTCTTGACGCTATTGATGTCGTTGAACCTATGACACCAAGGATAACATGAAGAGCTCCACAACTTAAAATCGCCATGGCTCCGTCGGGATTGTCAGCCAAAGTGGCTAAAATCGCTAAAGAATCGACTACAAGATCTTCGCTTTGATGCGAAGATCTCAATAGGTTGATTAGCAACGGGACAATCCCGGCGGCAAGCGCTTTCCAGTGGTTTTCAGGGTACATCAGCAACCCCAAAATCGCTACCAATGCATTCTTCTTGCATCGATCAGTACCGTCTAGTACCAACTCCATTAGAACGGGAATCGATCTCGGGATTTTCCCGATGATGTCCCGATACTCGTCCACAGAAGCGAGATAAAACAAAGTTCCAGCCGCGTGCTGGCGGGCTTCCATTTTAAGCCCGTTTTGTGCAACCTCAAGAATTAGTTCCAAGCCTCCGTTTTCAACAAGTACTTTCTTCGTCTTCGAGTACTTCGAGAGATTCAACAAAGCCGCAATCGCGTTCTCTTGGATCTTTGGATTCCTAACACAAATCAGGTCCAGTAAACTAGGAACCACACCGGCTTCAACCAAACAAGCCCGATTAAAAATGCTTGATTTGCTAAGCAGCCGAATCTCGTATGTAGCTTTGTGTTTGGCTTCACTTGTGCCAAACACCAAACGGTCGGCTAGAAATTCGATAGCCATCTTTATGGCCGCCTCTGCCGCTACACTGCCGCCTGTAGCAGTATGAGTAACATCCCGATTACGGTTGCTATCAGCTGGTCCCGCCATTGAAATCCCCTTCTCGTGACAATATTGCCTAATAATGCTTCTTATACACAAGTTTGAAACTAAGTTACAACTGTTCACCTTCTGTCCTGTTTTTGGACAAATCAAATTACCCGAACCGAACCATTTCTCGATAGAAGATCGATCATAGGTGTGTCCGGTTGTTAGAGTCACCGGATCTGACATGATCTCCAAAGAAATTGGGCACCGGAGATCATCAGATGCAATAAACTGATTGCAACTGCAACTGTAACTGTCACGGGGAACAGTTGTTTTGTCACAGTCGATGACACCGAAAACTGTGCATCGGCTGTAGATCATCAGCCCCATCAAACTACAGAGGATACCAAGATCCGATTTCTTGGTGGCGGATCTTTCCGACCCGATTTCAGAATCCAAGAACTTGATCTCTTTGTTGCACTCGCTCCAGCTTGAAATGCCCAAATAATCAAGAACCCGTTTCAAAGTGTTCGGATCCGGAGCCATATGGAGCTCCAGTTGATCCAAACCGGATCTAAGATCCTCCAGGATCAGTTGATCTTCCGGTTGGAGCATAAACTTTGACTTCAAAGCATGATTCTTTACCAAACTCATCACTTCTTTCAAATCATCTGAAACGTCTAGTGAATCTAATGGCAGTACATCTAGAGCCACAGTAATGGATCGGAAAATGGCCCGGAACTGAGCGGATACCTTTTGGGATCGGACCAGCATCCATACCCGGGCGTCGGGTCTTGTGCAGTCCTCCAACAAGAACCGGAGCTTCTGGAACACGAAATGGAGCTCCGAGAGCGAGAGAAGCATCGCCCGTGACAGAGCCACTTGGTCTTGTCGGATCTCTTGGAGGCAAAGGAGGATGTTCCCGACAAGACGAAGTGAGTCCCTAGCGGTTCGAGCATTGGTGTAGACCTTTTTTGATTTGTATGAAGAAATGGTGTCGGAGAGAGTGATTAGAGATGAAAGAAGGGTCGCCGGAGACACCGATTCGCATGGACGAATCGCCGGAGAAGTCAATATCCGGCGAGATGATGAATCGCACATGTTGATCGTTGAAGAATCGTAAAAAGAATGAAAGGAACACAACAATCAGACAGATCAAGATTAGGGTTTTGAGGGAATTTGCAAACGGATGTGAATGAAAATTGAAAAGTGGGGGGTTTGAGATTTGTTTTGTTATGGGGTGTTGGATAGGTTGAGAAGATGTGTGCATTTATAGAAGGGTGTTGTTGAGGTGGACACGTGGTGTGAGATGATAGGGTAATTGGAATATTGACTTTCGAGGACGAGATCTAGAGTGGAGCACGTGGGATTGCATGGGAGAAGGAAAAAGGCGGCTTCGTGGGTAGTTCACTTCGAGGTTTCAAGGGTACGAGATTGGATAGCCGACAAAATGATGTTTGCGTAAGGACCCTCTAGTATGGATTTTCACACATTCAGCCCTTTTAACTCTCTAACTAATGAGTTTCACCGTTTGCACTCATGGTTTATTGTTTGTTCTATATTTTTTGAATAAGTAGTTTATAGTCAGCTGACTTTGTTTAGTTACTTGTATAGTTAGATTACGTTAACTTGCTTGCATGTGAACTATGTTTGACGTGTTACTCGTTACATTGCATTTGATTCGTTTGAATTTAAATTTATACATTAATGGTCCGGTTAGACGCATTCAATTTAAGTTTAGATATTTGTTTGCACTAATAACGGCCATTCGGATCCTTTACTGCATAATGCACTAGTTCGTTGAATACAAAGTCTTAGCAACGGTAAAAAAAAAAACCGAGACCGGCGAGCATACCTGAAACCCAAAACATTCAGGACACTATTCATGTATGGGATTGGGTATGAGATTTGTTTTAATAATTTTCGCAATCATATATAGGATTAGGTGATACTGGGTCTGGTTTCTCGAAACTATAAACTCGTTTACTTCAATCATATACCTAAAACTTTTAATTTTTTATTCTATATATTTCTTCCTTGCCCTTGTACAGGGTTACTTTGTTGTAGTAGTTTTATTCTATGGACATCAATTTTTCTTCTGGGTATTGTTTTATTATGTTTTTTTTATATGTATGTGAATGATATTATTTATATTGGGTAAAAGTATGTACTTATCTTTCTAAATTTATATTATCATCAAATTTACATATTTCAAATACTCCAAACAATTTTATGGTTATTTTGAATGCTATCTTAATGTTATATTCGTTATATATATAAAATCATATAAAAGTTAGAATGGTAAAAAAAATATATATACATTGAAATTTCAAAGGATACTTTTAAACAACTAACGGGTATACTCGATACCCGAAGGGTACTGGCTCGGGTATATGATAAAATTTTACAACTAGATATGTGATTGAGATTACCAATACACAACCTATTATCATCCCTACATAGTTTGCATATCTGGCATGAAGTTTTTATACCCTTGATTGGAACAAAAATATCAATTGATTCGTCGATTCTCATAAAAATAAATGAACAAAGTTCCATCGTTGACAAATGAGAATTTTATGGAAAAAAAATGTTTTTATCATTGTATCATATTCAGAAACTAAGTGTCTATAAAGTATAATCTTCTACTTTGATACAAAGGTTAAACTGCTTGCATGGTTTGAATTTTCTGTAATGATCTAAATCTAATCAATGTCAACCATATTCAAAGGAGTAAATGCCATTAAATATTGTTATCGTTATGTAGTTTTATTTCTATTATCTGGAGGTACCTTGAAGCATCCTGGGTAGTGCCCAGTTTAATATTTAGTAAATACATGCATCAATAATTGAATGTGAAATAAATAAATTAAATTTTGGAATAACTAAATTGTATTATATTAAATGCCAGATGTATCTCTGAAACATCTGGGTATTCTCCCCCATTAATTTTGAATTTTTGGGCATATTTGAGGACGATTACTTATATCAATGAAATAATTGACGCCAAAGAAATTCATTAAAGGGTGAAAGCTAATATACTTGAGAGTTGTTATTTTCTCTTAAGTTTACATGATTAGCCCATTTCAGCAGTAATTATTGAATTTGAAACTAAGAATATAATAATTCAACATAGACGTGCATTATGGTGGGTATTTCTTATCACTGATACGCGTAAACGTGTGTGCTGAATCTGCTAAATGTTTGTAGGTCCACATAAATAAATACCCGTCTTGTTCATAACCCATTCCACTAGAGTTGTCATTTATCCATTCGTAAATCGAAATGCAGACGTTTGTGAGCCAACAGACCTCAACACACAACCAAGGGAGGAAAATCTCACAGATGGTCCATTGCGAGTCCACGTCTATGGGCGGTTTTCAGGCTATCCTATCCAACTGTAGCAGATAGCCTCAGGTCTCGAGGTGTCAAACTCCGTACGGGGGTGTTTGGTCAACTTCAGTTTAGATGGAGGGAAGAGGAGGCGGCAGCGACAGCATATGTAGTTACTTCAATCTTTTTTCGATCCACAAATTTTTAATAGACAATGACACAATGTCAAAAAATATGAAAACCAAGGGGACTTAAAACATGGAAAAAAAGTTAGATTAGAACCGAGATTTTCACTAAACTAGAGGGATGAAAACCGTATTTAAACCTCATATGTTTATTAAAGTTTTGAAAAATATAAATTTGTATAATGTTATTATTGTTATAAAGCTTTATAAACTCTTATAAAACTGAAACTTTAAAAACCTAGAAATTTATAGAAGTAAACACAAGTCTACAAAAACAAGAGAACTTCAAACATTATTTATCTAAACATATACAAACTCAAAGTTCTATACGTTAATCATCCTAAACATATCAAAATACAAAAAAACAATGATCCAAACATGAAACAAGTTTAAAAAAAAAACAGGTCTGACCTGTACATTCAATCAGGGAAATTAACCCTTTGTCGTCCATATTATGCAAAACAAACCAGCAAGTTGCCCCATTCCTAATCTTGCCTGTTTCATGGCTTTCATTCTTATACAGTGAAGTCAGTCCTTTTCAGTTTTCATTTTTAACCTCGCCTGGATGGTTTAAAATGAAAGATTATCATCTGAAAGCATAAATCTTAAACCAAATTTAAATACAACGCAAATTTCACCTTTATCTTGACAACCATCATGTTCAAAATTTAATATTATATGACACAAAACTGTCTAAAAAAACATGGTGCAATAGCGTCTAGATTGGGCTTAGGTCCTCTTGATCTTAGAGAACGTTCCTGTTTCTGAGAAATATGTGCTCTGAGTTCCACTCCCAAGTCTATTAGCGTCTGCCTGTGGATCTATCAGATCGATACCCTGCACAAACAAACATCAGGTTACTGATTTTCAGGTCAAAATTATAATTTTACAAATTCAAAACCAAGAGACACAAACTAACCTGCACAGGGGTAAAAGCCAAACTTGAAGTCAGTCCGGAGGTAGCCCCACCACTACTATATTGTTTATCCTTGAACCTGAAGATTTCAATCAAGCATATTCGATAAGAATACAATAAATCGAACTTAAAAAGAGAAAAAAAAATACATCATCTTTATAATTTAAAAGGCATACTTTTTGGCGACTTTCGCAGCAAGCTTGCTTTGACCAACTGATACACGCAGCTTCCCGTTTCCAGCTTGACCAAGCATACCATATCCTTCTCCTAATCCATCCCCTATAATCAAGTTTTTCGAAAAGACGCACTATTATTAGAAATGATACGAATTTAATAAGCATAAGAGTATGTTAATACTTAAACACAGCGTATTAAACACTGTTAAAAAGCATTGCCCCCTTGACCAGTTGAATGTCACGTGCGCATGGCATGGATTTTTAATTAGTTTATGTTTATTTTAAGTTTGTTTCTTATGCAACAAGTAGGAAGAATAAATCATAGTAGGTTGTTAGTATCTTCCTGTTTCATTTCCTTTAATTTGGGAGTCAGTTTATGAACGTTGCAGAGTGGGTCAGTTGCTATTTATTTCTCATTGTATTTTAGTTATTTATCGAGTATTGAGAATTCAGAAAACGCTTGAAGCTTTTTGAGCATACATGTTCTCCTATAGTCCTCTGTTGTTTGCTTTGATTCTCATTAACCACGTAACAAGTGGTATCAGAGCAAGGTAGAATGTTAGACCTGCAGTTGATTGGTGGCGTGAAGAAATTGAACAACCAGAACTACAAACTCTGGGCTACATATTTCTTCGTACCTGCAGGGGCAAGATTTATGGGAGGTGGTTCAGGGAAACGATACCGTGTCACCTTCGAGAGAAACAGCAGATGGAGCGTTGAGAAAATGGAGAGTTAAAGCCGGGAAAGCTATGTTCATCTTGAAGACGACTATCGAAGAAGAACTCCCTGAGCACATCAAGGATGCTGCTAGTCCGAAGGCTGCGTGGGATACATTAGCAGAAGTCCTGACCAAGAAGAATGACGCTCGACTTTAGTTATTAGAAAATGAGTTGTTGTCAATAACTCAAACAGATCTGACTATTGCCCAGTATTTCCATAAGGTGAAGACTCTGTGTCGGGAAATTGCCGATCTTGATAAGCAGTCAGTTATCGGAGAGGCTTGTATGAAACGGATCATTATTCATGGGTTGAAAGCAGAATACATGAGCTTCATGGCTGCGGTCCAAGGTTGGGCTACTCAACCTACTTTCGGTGAGTTCGAGAATTTGTTGGCTAGCCAAGAGGCTTTGGCCAAACAAATGGGAGGTTTGACAGTTGGTTCTACATCAAAAACAGAAGCAGAGGCTTTATATGCGGAACGGAGCAAAGGGAAATACAAGCCGGGCCGTAATTATCGTGGGTCAAACCGACACCATGATAAAGGAAGAAGCCATGATCATAGTGACAAGAAGAATGGTGAACCTGAACAAGGGGACTCAACTGGCGACAAAAAGTATCATCGGAACAGTAAGAGACTTCCACTTAAATGTTATGCGTGTGGTAGACGAGGGCACCTAGCAAAGAATTGTAGATCCACTCAAATGGAAGAAAGTAATGTTGCAACAACAAGGAATGAGGAAGGTTGGGACCTGAGGAGTTTGTCTCCCAAACTGAAGATGTGTATGCATTCACAACCACTACAGAACGTCGAGACAATCGATTAGATGACTGGATCGTTGATTCGGGGTGTTCGAATCATATGACCGGGAACAAAGAGAAATTGAGCAATTCGAGCAAATATGGAGGTAGTCGGGTTGTAGTACTCGCAGATAATTCCAAGCACTCTACTGATCACATTGGTGATGTGATTTTTCCCACAGGAGATCAAAAGCAGGGGTTAACTTTAAAAGACGTATACCATGTTGCAGGAGTGAAAAGGAACCTGCTCTCTGTTCCTTAAATAACAGAGAACAACTTTTACGTTGTTTTTGGGCCCAAGGAATCAAGGATGTGAAGATCTACAAGGAATTTGAGACTTCCTCAACACCAATTCTTCAAGGTCGCAAGAATGATACGGTATATGTAATGAACGCTGAGTCGGCGTATGTTGAACGTACAAAAGGAAGCCACAGTGCTGATATATGGCACCAAAGATTGGGCCATGTAGGCCTTGATAAGTTAAGCCTAATGGCTGACAAGAGTTTGGTAAATGGTCTTCCAAAAGTTCACGTAAACAGGGATATAGTTTGCTCTGGATGTCAGTTTGGTAAGGCGACTCAGCTCCCGTTTTCAAAGAAGTCGGTGTTTCAATCGAAGGAAGGACTAGAGCTTGTACACTCCGATGTCTTTGGCCCAGTGAAGCAACCTTCAATTCAAGGTCTGCGATTCATGGTAACATTTATCGATGATTTTCCTCGTTATGTTTGGGTTTATTTCTTGAAGGAGAAGTCAGAAGTCTTTACAAAGTTTAAGGAGTTCGAAGGAGATGCAGAGTTATTAACAGGTAAAAAGGTTCGGTGCCTAAGATCTGAAAATGGAGGTGAATATCTTGCTACTGAATTCAGTGACTATTTAAAAGAGAAGAGAATTCGGCGTCAGTTGTCATGTTCAAATACCCCACAGCAAAACGGGGTCTCTGAACGTAAGAATAGGCATCTGGGTGATGTAACAAGGAGCTTGATACATGACAAAAATCTACCAGGCAGGTTCTGGGCAGAGGCAATGCGTACAGCAGCATACATTATCAATCGAGTTCCATCTCAAAGTCTACATTACACTTCGCCTCTTGAAAAACTAACCAAGACAAAACCCACTGTAAGTCACTTTAGGGTTTTTGGTTGTGTGTGTTATGTTTTTATACCGAGCCATCTTTGTCGCAAGATGGAAAAACAGGCTGTTAGATGCATATTTATAGGCTATGATGCTGAGAAAAAAGGGTGGCGTTGCTGTGAGCCCAACACAGGGAAGGTGTATGTGTAGAGAAATGTGATCTTCGATGAGAACTCGGCATGGTGGTCAAGTGATAGTCAAGTGCTACCAGATTCTCAACAACTCAAAGAAGATCTTGAGCTATCTAAAGTACAGCTTACCTTTGATTTTTACTGATGATAAAGAAAGTAATCAAAGTGAAGAAAATAATCTGCAAAGTTCAGCTCCTGTTGCCGAAGAGAGTAGTCAAATTGAGCCAACTCTAAGACGCTCAAACCGAGTAAGGAAGCCTAATCCTAGATATGCAAATGCTAATGTGGCCTTGGTTGAAACCAAATTACTTGAACCTGAAAGTTATGAAGATGCTGCTAGTAAAAAGGAATGGTAGTTGGCAATGCAAGAGGAGATGTCTGCTCTTTTGAAGAACCAAACCTGGGAGTTGGTGCCTCGACCTACTGATGTAACTCTAGTTACTTGTAAATGGGTTTATAAGTTAAAGAAGCGAGCCGATGGGTCCATAGACAGGTTCAAAGCACGACTTGTTGCAAGGGGGTTTACACAAGAGTATGGTTTAGATTATGAAGATACGTTTAGTCCCGTGGCAAAATTAACAACAATACGAGTTTTATTAGCAATTGCAACTAGTAAAAGATGGAGCTTGTGGCAGATGGACGTGAATAACGCCTTCTTGTATGGGGATCTCGATCATGTCATCTACATGGTTCAACCTTTGGGATTTGAAAGTGAAGATCATCCGGAGTATGTGTGCAAATTAAAGAAAGCTATCTATGGTCTAAAGCAATCACCACGAGCTTGGTTTGGTAAAATTAGTGAGTTTCTCGAACAGAATGGCTTTAAGTTAACTAATGCCTTATTTGTTAAGAAGGTTGATGAAAAGATTGTGGTCGTCCTCGTTTATGTGGATGACCTGATTATAACAGGAGATATCGAGGAGGAGATCGCGCAACTTAAGGCTAATTTAAGTGTTCGGTTTAGGATGAAAGATCTAGGAAAACTTAAACACTTCCTAGGATTAGAGCTGGAGTACATAGGTGATAAGTCGATTCTGCATCAAACCAAGTATGCTAGTGAGTTGCTGTACAAGTTTGAGATGATAGATTGCAAGCCTGCTCCGACTCCAATCGATCCTAATGTAAAAATATATGCAGAAGAAGGAAGAGAACTGGATGATCCCTCGATTTACCGGAAGATAGTGGGAAGTCTAATCTATCTCACACTAACCCGACCGGACATTTCATTCGCGGTTGGTGTGATGAGTAGATATATGCAATGTCCAAGGAAGCCTCATCTTATTGCAGTAAGAAGGATCTTAAAGTATGTGAAAGGGACTGTAAAGTATGGAGAATCCTTCAAGAGGGAGTTTGAGCCAAAATTGTCTGGGTATAGTGATGCTGATTATGCAGGTGATTTGAACATTCGTCGTTCAACCACCGGGTATGTTTTTATGTATGGGTCGGGTCCAATCTCCTGGTGTAACAAACGACAGCCTACGATGTCACTTTCTACTACCGAGGTAGAGTATCAAGCAGCGGCTATGGCTGCTCAAGAATGCACCTGGTTAGTCCTCCTGTTAAATGAATTAAACCAGAAGATTAACTACCCGGTCAAGCTTTTATGTGATAATACTTCAGCGATTAAGCTAGCTCAAAACCTGGTATTTCACGCTCTAACTAAGCATATTGAAGTGCGCTACCACTTTATTAGAGAAAAGGTGCTGAAAGGAGATATTAAAATAGAGCAAGTTGATACAACTAAGCAAATAGCAGACATGTTTACAAAGGGTTTGTCTTGTCCTAAGCTGATGCAGTTCAATAAAGATATGGGATTGATGCAAGTAGGCAATGAGAGGGAGTGTTAAAAGGCATTGCCCCCTTGACCAGTTGAATGTCACGTGCGCATGGCATGGATTTTTAATTAGTTTACGTTTATTTTAAGTTTGTTTCTTATGCAACAAGTAAGAAGAATAAGTCATAGTAGGTTGTTAGTATCTTCCTGTTTTGTTTCCTTTAATTTGGGAGTCAGTTTATGAACGTTGCAGAGTGGGTCAGTTGCTATTTATTTATCATTGTATTTTGGTTATTTATCAAGTATTGAGAAATCAGAAAACGCTTGAAGCTTTTTGAGCATACTTGTTGTTCTCCTATAGTCCTCTGTTGTTTGCTTTGATTCTCATTAACCACGTAACAAACACAACATGCAACAAGGAGCCATGAGACATAACTTGAAAATATATTTCCATGCGATTAAAGAAATTACTTACCCAATGAGCTTTCCTCAGGCACTCCAAACTGCATTCTGTTTGCCAGTTTCCGCATGTCCGTAATGGCATATCTAATAAAAAAGGGTGAAAGTAAATTATTAATAGAGAGAAACATATAGCTTTCTACCAAAACCTGCTATTTGATTTGTGGGTTGACGACCGTAATTCTTTTTCCTACATTTGAGCATTTAAAAGATGGCTTTTTCCCCATTTTGATCATCACTCATACTATTTGTAAGTTTAAGGCAATTGTTTGGACTTGCTGTTAAAAAAATATACTGTCTGGGTCATCATTAAAACTCTTTATGATGACCCAAACGGTTTAAACAGGACAAAATTAAAAGTCCAATTTTTTTTTTCAATTTACACACCTTTCCTTCATTTTCCTAAGGCGCCGACCACCTCGTTTCTTCTTAGGTTCAGAGTCAGGGACCGGAAGTGGTTTAGGTTGCTTTGCAGGAGGTGGTTCTTGCCATTTTTCAATCTTCTTACAAATTTCTTCACGATATGCTCTTCCTTGTTTTCCAGAGGGGTCACCTCTGATAGAGTCAACACGTGCTGCAAGAGTTGACTTTGCTGCCACAAGACGACATGCACGCATCTTGAGAGCAGGCGGTGTAGTTTGAAAAACCTCTGTCTGCTCAATGTAACCAACACGAAACTGAGATGTTGCAGTGGAAAAACCAGCTAAATTTTTCTTTTTAGCGCCTAGAAGCTGAACATTACAAGCTGGCATCTTTGCAAGCGATGCAAGTCCACCAGCAGTCCCCATGAGTTTTGCAGCAACTGCACTACCGACAATAGCAGAAAGATTCGGTGCAATGTAGCCCATTCGACTTTCAACGAAATCTAGAACCTTCTTTTTTGCTGCATCAAGTGTGAGGGCACGGTCACATGCTTCAATGGTCTTCTGGAGGACATCCTCAGGAAGCGGTTTCCCACTGGTGGTTGACGCTGTAACAGAAACCACCATGATGACGGCTGATGGTAGCAAACCTTCTAAATCCACAAGGGTTAAGTCAACTTCATTCCCGATCTTTTTTACCACACGTGCATAATCGATTGGATGGTGAACAAGAGACTCGAGTTCAGGAAATTTGAGACGGTATTTATCACGAATGAAATTGTGGATGATAACAATTTCGTTCTCTATGTCAACAGACAATGTGTTACAGTCCACAATTAGTTGGTATTCAGGATCATCTTCCAAAACCATGCCTTGATTTGACATGTTTGAACCTTTCTCAAGAGCATCCTCAACTTTCTGCCACATGAAAATGTTATTAAAAGGACTTACAAAGCACATTAAATTCCTTTCTACGAGAAAATATGCTTATATGAGACGCTCATAATCATGGATGTTGGAAAAGCAAAAGGTGTACAATATCATATGTCACCTTGAGTATGAGTGGGTTAGACACTTAGACAATGGGTATTTTCTAATGATGGGCGACTCTCAGCCCATTAGACCAGTTCAATATGTTCCCTCTTAGTTAAAATTTTCTAGGGATAATGTATGTGAAGGTCACCCATGTACTACGCTTTAATTTCACAATGGTTGTAATCCACCCAAGTATGTATATGGTTTCATTTATACCAATTTCAGCCAAAAACATACTGAATTGGTATAACCATATAACTATTAGACAGCTCCAAAAATCATAAAGGAGTTTTCACCATACAGAAATTTTGGCTTGAATTGGTATAACCATATAAATGACACCATATGCATACTTGGGTGGCCTATAAAGTAGAGTCAATTTTCAATAGATGGGCAGCCTTGATAAAAAAGTTAAATAAGTCGAAATTACCACCTATAATATAAAGATATGAAAACAGCATATTTCATATAGCCTTCGCAAGTAGACAAAGAACCCAGTAAAATAAATTCTACTGACCTTCATAATATCTGTATATCGTTGAGTTTTCTGTAACTTCGAGACACTATCCAGGTCATCATAGTTGAGGGCTTCTATATCAGCCAAGTCTCCATCAACATCCTCTTCCATGTGCTCTGCATCCCCATTGTCTTCATCCTGTTGAACAGAAAACATAGAAAGAAACTAATTAGTCAACAAGTTCTGCAAACCAAGACAGAAATTTAAATAGAAGTATACATATTTCTGGAGAAACATGAACCCCATTTACACTATTGAATACATAACACTAGAATTTAATATTATATCATGATTCACTATGCTCACCAAATTCTCGTTATCATTGTCAGAAAGATCCTCAAGATCTGCCAGAAACGAATCTTCAAGATTTGCCTGAATAATAAACATACAAATGGTTAGAACATTTAACGGACCAAACAAGAAACGGATCGTAATCAAGGCAATTGCTACAACAAGGGATTCGGGATTATATACCATTAATCTTTGACAGGTGCAATCAAGATACCCGAATAAAATTCAGAAGTTCAGCTGCTTTCAAATCTACAGTACACTGTCCATAATAAGAATTCACACCTTTTAGAAAGTTCAACTACAACAGAATCTAAGTAAAAAATAAGCACGGTGTTTATACTCATGGCTAAAAACATAATCATGTTTTACTCACTCTTTCTGGTAAAAAAAAAAAGAGAGAGAGAGCTAATTTGATAACCTAGTAAGACCAATAGTTTCAAATGCGTAATCGACATCAATTTTGTTGAATATTTGATACAAACACATTTCTACCAGCAATTATGTTCCCCATAAACTACCCTGAAACTAAGATTATTCGGAGAAAAATATTTGGAAAATCCACGTTGATTTTGAAGGTTGCGTAGAAAATTGAAAGCCGAAGCAATGAGTGTTGGAGTTTAGTATACAAATCAAAGGGTTTAGTAATTAGGATTTCAACAATCACAGAATGATCTAGGGTTTGAACGGCCAATTGTTGAATTAACCCTAACCCGATTAATAAAAAGTAAAAAAGAAAAGCATTAAGTTGAAGATAATAGAAATTAGAACCTATGGACGGAGTTGGAAGAGGGGGCGATGGCTGTGAATCGTCCGGCGAGCAGAGACGCCTACGGTTGAGTTGGGTTATTCTTATTGCGAGACCTTCTTTCTTTTACTTTCGTTTTCTACTAAAACTATGAAATTGCATCCTGCGGTTTCAACGTTTCGTTTTAAATCCAAATGACTAACTTCGTTAAAAATTTCAGTTAACTTTTTTATGAAAATGATTAAATTGTCTTTAAGAATAAAAAATAAAAAAAAATTTATAAGACCGCTCACATCATCTTCTTCTCATTTGACTCCATAAATTCTCTCTCTCTCTCTAAATTGTCCTTAAAAATAAAAAATAAAAAAATTATGAGACCACTCACATCATCTTCTTCTCATTTGACCCTATAAATTCTCTCTCTCTCTCTCTCAAATATAAACATACACACAAACACACTCTCTCATCTCTCCATTTGACCCTATAAATACTTGGCTTTGCTAATTTGGTGAAATCTATAACAAACACCCTCATATTTGATATTTCACTATTCTTCTTCTCTCTCTAAAATTTATATTTGTCTGTTGAATGCCACCGTCTGGTCGGCAACAAGCCCTCTGATCCCTCATTATTTCTGTCTTTCTCCGTCTGTGTTGTCACACTCTGTTTTCTGCTCACATTCTTTTCTTCTTCATTACAAAAAAGTCCACCTCCATCTCTCCCTATTACTATTATCTCATCAACATATTCAATTCCATCTGTTTCTTTCTTCACTTTTAATCACTCTGTTTCTTTCTTTCTTTGTCGTTCTGTCTGTCAATACCTTAGGTATGTCATTTCTTGAAACTTTTTCTTGAATTAAAATATAAAGTTGAGATTTTTAACTGATTTGGGTGTCTTTTGTGTGTGATTTTGCAGGAATTAGACGCCGGTGCAGAACATCTTAGCGAAGGATGTTCACGGGAAGTTGTGGAAGTTCCGGCATATTTACAGAGGGACCCCTCGTCGGCATCTGTTGACCACCAATTGGAACAATTTCGTCAACCAGAAGAAGTTACTCACCGGAGATTCGATCATGTTTTTTAGAGCCAATAACGGTGATCTTTGCGTCGGAATTCGGAAAGCGAAAAGGGGTTTGTTGATTCGAATTCTTGTGGTTGGAATACTGCGGTTGGTGGGTGTGGGAACTCCGGGAAGGTGATGGCGGAGTCGGTGGTTGAAGCTGCTAATCTAGCCACCGCCGGCCGGCCGTTTGAGGTGGTGTATTATCCTCGAGCTAGTACGCCGGAGTTTTGTGTTAAGGCGTCGACGGTTAATGTAGCAATGCGGATTAAGTGGTGTCCTGAGATGAGGTTTAAGATGGCTTTCGAGACCGAAGATTCATCGCGAATTAGCTGGGTTATGGGTACCATTAGTTGTGTTGATGTTGAAGATCAGTTTCGTTGGCCCAACTCACCATGGAGGCTCCTGCAGGTACAATCTTTAATCTTCACTCTTGGACCTTTGATTGTTAATGTTTAATGTTTGTGTTATTTAGAAGAACCTTGAAATTATGGGGATCTTTGATCGTTAATGCTTACTTAGGATAGATGAGAGAGTGTGTTTGTGTGTGTTGTAGATGTGAACTTATGGAGGTCAAATGGAGAGATGAGATAGTGTGTTTGTGTGTATGTTTATGTTTGAGAGAGAGATAATTTATGGGGTCAAGTGAGAAGAAGATGATGTGGGTGGTCCCACAAAGTTTTTTTTATTTTTTATTTATAAGGGCAATTTAGTTATTTTCACAAAGGGTTAACTGAAAAAATTAACAGAGTTAGTCATTTGGATTCAAACGGGGACAAAAATGACACATTAGGGGGCAAATCGAGACTTTAAAACTACAAGGATACAAGTGGTTAAAATGAAAAAATATCAAGTATACAAATGGTAATTTACTCTTAGAAAAATGCTATTGTTTTATTATTATTTTTCTTTATAAATGGTTTTCTAATCTTGTCATAAGGACTGATCAAACCCCTCATGTTTTCAAACATGTTAAATAAATTATAAAAAAGTCTAGAAATATAGTTTTACCATTTGACTGTTGCTAAAATCCATAGATGGGTAAATGAATCATTAGTAGAGCACCTACAAGAGTATTATTTTTATGTGAAATAGAAACACCGATAGTCTTGTCATAATTAGAATTTAAGGGTTTTCATTATCACCAACCTCTAATGTGAAAAATAACTTTGTAATGGGAGATTGCAAGGCATATTTTTGCAATAGAATATAAGGTTTTTGGTTTTTTTGTGTTTGGTTGGTCTAAGGTTTACCCCATCATGTTTGTTTGAAGGAATAAGATTGCAAGGCATATCTTTGCAACACTTCAAAGCAAAAATATATATAAACATATTACTTGTCCTAAGGGGACATTAGAGTTGGTAAGGTGGTCTTTCTCAACCAAATGATAGGAGTTATATGTCTAATGGTACCCCAATCAGATATTTGACTGTTTGAGTGTAACATCTAGTTTAAAACATTAAAATAAAAAAAAACACGTTAATTATCTCATTTTTATAATAGAATATAATACAAGCAAATTAGGTTTTGGTAATTCAAAATACAATACATTGCGTCCTAACTCTTGATCAGATAAAGTTGCCCAACTTATAACCCACAACTCAAAATAGGCCTTGCGATGAGACGCTGACATTCCCCATGCTGCGGTTCCCTCTAATCTATTCCCGGGTTGGGTTAGGGGAACATCCGAGCATTAATAGCCACTTTGGTTGACGAAAATTTAGATACTTCTGCATATGATGGCATAACAAATGACAATCCACTCCAACAAGTTCGTGCATGTATACACCATAAAGACCAAGTTGATTGCTTATCGACATCTAAATTATGACAACCCACTCCAGATTTAACTATCTTTTCTCATGAGGCGATTCTCTTAATTATATTTGTTTGGTGGGAATCCACGTAGCTACTAGTCCATGTAACAATGCAGATGAATCATCATTCTTTACGATGACATCTCCTGATAAAGTGCCTCCATAGCCACTAAATTAATCTCAAATGATACCAACAGTTGGCATGCGTTAAGCAAAACAATGCTTAAAACAATACAAACCAAATAATAATTTCAAGGACGAAATTTCTTTAAGTGAGGGAGAATGTGACAACTCCGGTTTTTGGGCTCGGAAATTTTTTTTTTTGAAACCCATGCGGCCCGCACACTATATGGGCTTTGACCTATTAAACTGATATGGGCCTTGGGCCCAATACCTTAATAGGCTTAGAATCCGTTAAAACTTGAATGGGCCTTGGCGCACAAACCAAAGTGAGTTTGTCCCAATTAAATAAAAATAATACATAAAAGTTAAACATCAATAAAACCTAAAAATTTATCAATGATGCCAAATAAGCGCCAATTATAACTAAACGAACCCATAACGTTTAATATAACTTAAGATCGTCGGCAAAATCTAACAAGCGTAACTAGGTAAATTATAAAGTATAAGACACTTAAATTAAATAATAAATAGTAAAATTATACGTTAAAAGCTCGTAAATATATAAAAGCTTGAAAGACCCAAATTTTTATAAACAACTTCTTGCACCAACTAATTATTAAATAATATGTTATAACTTTTGATTATTTAATTCAAAATATATAAAATATAAATAAATAAAATCCATGTTAAGTTATATCATATCTTATCAAATCTAGATGGTTAATCCTATAATATCCTATTTTATCCTAATAAATCTCTAATAAGACAAAAACTAATTGTAATACTTATATAACCTTATAACATGCATGCACACTACCACCCATGACACACCATACATTCATACACAAAATAAAAACCCAACACACACTCATATACATATGTGTATATATATATATATATATATATATATATATATATATATATATATATATATATATATATATATATATACACGCGACACACATATTATATATGTTAAAATTCATACAAGCCCATGTCCAAGTTGCTTACCTAAATAATTATAAACAAGCCTTGTACATTTTAATAAAAATCTACTAATATATGTATAAAATTAAATATATAGCTTATAAAGACTACTAATAAATTTATAGAAGTCTTGTATGGTCAAATCATCTACAAAACTAACCAATGGATATCAAGTCTTCTCATGCAAGATCTTGGTAGCTTGTACATATATAACCAAACCAAGTCTTACACTATGAAACTTCAAATTATTTAAATACATGAAAAACTTTATAAAAACTTTTTTAGAAACAACCTTTAGTCATATCACCACCCTAACCAACCTATGAAATCTCATCAAATCCATCCAAAATCCTAATTACTGAATTTTCTACCCAAAATCCAACCATAATCTTTCTAAATCCAAGACTAGTGTGACCCACTCCCCTAATCTCTTCTTCTTCTTGGCCATTTCATGCAACACACACACACACCACACTTCAAAACTTTTTAAAACACCATGTTGAACTCTCTCTAATTACACCATTAAACAACCATCTAAACCCTTAATGCACCGGCATATTTCAAGCCCATTTGAGGCACTAATCGACCACTACAAGTGGTCATCTCAATATCCACAAGGCCACCATAAGTTAAGTTAAGATCACACACACTATCTACACCATAAACTTCCACAAACTCTTTTATTCTACTCCTTCATGAACTTGTTCTAATCATTTGTTTTAAACAGCTTCTTGAAACCATATCCAAGTCTCCATAGCATCCTTGAATCCCTATCAATCATCCATCACATCAAGGGAACTCAACACAACTTGCAAACACGCGAAATATCGCTTGTAATCACTTCTATTACACAACCAACCCCATGACACCCCCAACATCTTATAAACACCTAAGATATCATATTTTTTAGTAACTAAAAAAATACAAAATCTTTTTCATAACTCTCATTGGTCACAAGGGCGGTTTTGAAAAATATAATGCACCCGAAAAACCCGGTTTTCATAAAAATATAAAAGTATATTATCTAAGTTCAAAGACTATGGTATAAATATTTCTGGGAGTTAATAGTAACTATCTTAAGTTAAAAATAAAGTTTAATGATTTAAGCATGTGTATTTCACACTTTATAAATAATACAAAAACTTGAAAATAGGTGATTTTGAAAAAATAAAGAAAATAGGTTGGGGATCTAAGTTACTGAAATTATGGGGTTATTTAGAAGTTACTTATGATATGAAAATGTTTGAAAAGGGAAAAATCAGACTAAAATACTTAGAAATCCAAAACCGAAATGGACACTTAACGGAACTAACCGGTAGATTTAACGGAAATACCAAATATACATAAAATATGAATGTAAAAAAATTCCAGTATACTCAAGATGATAAGAAATGCCTAAAATTTTAATTTCATAATTTATAGAGCTTATTTTCTTGGCAAATAAAAATATAAAAATTATTCATTCTAAAATGGCAAAAATTCATAGAAACGAGTCCTTAAGCTAAAACCATGAAATATAAAGAACCAAAAAGTTATTCTAAGTGGATTAATGTGTTATGTGACCAAAGTGTGACCAAAGTGGACCCGAACCCAGAAACCCGTTAAAAACCGAACCTCAAGCGTTAAAACACTAAAACCGACAAAAACAACTTAAGATATGAAAATAAAGTAGATAATGGCCTAATAATTATATAAATAAGTTAAAAATAAAATCTTAATATTTATGGAATTTTCTAGGAATTTATACAAAATTTACCGTTAATTTAAGTAAACTAACGTTTCACTAGAAAGCAAAATAATAAACAAACTTACAAAAACCCTTAAGCTAATGAAACTAATATTTCCAGTATTATGACCTTAAAGCATAGAGAACAACTTAAAAATTTAATGAAACCATTAAACTTACAAATAGATTATAAAGAGCACCCGAAACGCGACCCAATCCACGTTTAAATATAAAATGACCTAAGCACCAGCTTTATGACCACAACATTAACACTACAGATGCTAAATAATACCCAAATAATTTATAATTGAAATATAAACCATCATATGGACCACTCAACGATTCCAAGTAAGAAAACTCTAAACGTATCTCCATAAAACGTTTAAACCGGAAACAAACTCTTGAACCCGTTAAGAAAGACCTAATGTCATAAAAACTAACTTAAAATAGTAGCTTATCTACTTGAAACAATAAGATCCATCATAAATAATTAAAGTGCAAAATTTCAAACATTAGGGTTAAAAGTGTCAACTTAGCAAAGTTGAGGGACTAAACTTGCCAACTAATTTAACTTTACTGTTTTGGAACTGAATCATGCTTATAAGCACTGCTTTCCTCTGAATTCATGATACAATAACCCAAAATTAATCAAATGCCACGTTAAGACTTCAAAACTTCAAGACTTGAATCAAATTACGCATAAGACAAATCTAAACTTAAGGGTTGGGCCTAAATAACTAATTGATACAAAGATAATACATATGAAATGAACCTAGGAACCTTGCCGGTTGGTAGCATCCTAGATCCCGAACACTTACCTCAAGAACAAGCTAAGGTGAGTCTCAAGAACCCTTTTTACTTAAACTTTTGGGTGAAATACGTACTATTTAAAACTTATTTTATGGTGCAATATTACATGCTCCTATCCCCAAACATGAGTGCAATCATTAACTCCATTGGGAGCCACGTGGTTTGTAGATAGTACTATTTGGGGAGTTCCCCGTACACAATGGGCCCTTAGAACAGGGAAACCCCCCCTATTTAGATTCAATAACCGTTGTGTCATAAACTAGTACAGATTAACCGTGCTTAGCAGGGCACGCTTAAGCCCATAACAATAAGGGGTACGGGTTAGGGGATGTTTTAGCAATCGGGAGGGTCACCCGGGTCCAGGTTTGATTGTGATACATTCTGTCGTACACCAATAAATTTATTTTACTTACTTATATCTATGTATGCTTATGAATACTATTACTGTGAAAACTTGAGCTCACCAACTTTATGTTGACACATTTTGAGTATGTATTTCAGGTATTTGTTTGATTATAAGGGGGAGTCTTGACCGGACTCCCTAAGCATTGGATTACAACTTTGAGAACATGATTACATTTCTATTGAAGGCTCACTTTAGAAGAAGTGTACAAGAACCTAGACTAGCCATACAAGAAAATGATTTTGAGGAATAGACAATAATGACCCTATGTCCTTTGCCTAAACTTAGTTATACACATGTTAAGTTGTAATAGAATGTACTTAATTTATTATTGTTCGTGTAAACCAATGGCTCATTTTTATTACATACATGGTTTCTGCTGTGTTTGTTGATATTCAGTCGTCACGATCAACCCCCTTTGTCGGGGTGTGACATTAGGTTAGGAGAACATTCGAGCATTAATAGCCACTTTCGTTGACGAAAATTTAGATACTTCTGCATATGATGGCATAACAAATGATATGTCATCATCATGACATCCACTTGGATAATTTTTTTTGCCATAGTCATATTATGATATACGGAATTACCTTTGGTCTAAAGCTTAAAATCTCTGTAAGAATAGGCCAATATTAGTACTAGACTAGTGGGCTACAGTCCCAAAAGACAAACGTGTAGTAGATTGGCTCAAGTGCGTAATATGCCAGTCGAGAGTAAATCCCATCAATGGGTATGGTAGAGGAACAAAAGTGGGCGACGACGGTGTAGAGCTGTAGCTATAATGAATGAAGCTCACACACATTGGCTGATTTCACAGTGCAATATGATTTTTCTAATAAATAGTATTTTAATAAGATAAACAACAACAAGGTAATTTTTTTATTTACTCTTTAGACTTGAATGTGTTTGTTAAATTTTGTGACTCCTATACATACAAGATTGAGGTCAATTAGTGTGTTGGGAATGCCGTTGTCATTGTAAAAAGATGATTATAACCGCTAAATGAATGAAACATTATAGCTTTAAAATGATCAAGACATTATACTTCGGTTACAAATTTCTTATTATTATTAATTTTCTTATCACCAATTATGATTGTTTATGGATAACTACAATTTTGTTGCTAAAGAAACCACGGATCTAGTGTTTGGACTTGAGTAACTGCATGGAGGAAGAAGGGAATTCTCTTGTTAGGAGTCGTCACAATGGTGTAGTGTTGTTTCTCGTATTCTTGATCCGTGAGAAACACGGACAAATTGTTAAAAGGTTCACAAGATTGAAACCCCACATACACTTAAATATTCAAGTCAATATACCACAAAAGATGAACAAGTATGAATATGTATGAAAATATCACAAATATATAATCATATAAGAGGGAAAGTGGACCACCTAATGGGGTGGCTGGTAACTGGTTTGAGCTCACTAAATCAAATCCAAAATTTATGTACCGTATACAAGTTCATTAGTTTAATATGATTCAGCCGCCTAGCTCCGATACATCATGCTAGACTCATCATTTGTTATTGTTAGCAAGTAACCTTGCATAAATCATTATGTATTAAGTATTAATATAGTAATACGACACACTAGAATTCACAGATATTATCTTCATTTAAATTTAAATTAATTCAATTTAGTTGTATATTAGCTGGTCAATAGTTATTATAGATTTACCTAGTATTTCTCATGGTTGTTATCTTTTGTAACTTGTATTTAATCCTTCTCCTCATAGCAATACAATATAATTCAGTTTTTCCCATCTCTTCAATCTTCTCTGAACCTTGTTATGGTATCAGAGCTCGGTTCACAGCCTAGCTTTCGTCTTCTCCATCTACCCCTCTAGCCACAATGAACCCAAACGATTCTTCTCTCACGGTTAACACCATAAGCACCCTCACGATGGTGAGTTTTCCAGCCACTCTCAAGTTAAAATCCACCATATATTTGGGTTGGAAAACCCAGATTGAAGCACTTCTCCTTGGTCTGGACCTTTACAGATTCATCGATGGTTCTTATCCTGCTCCGACCCCAACCACTGCCGCCGACGGGTCAAAAACTCCCCACAAGGATTATGCTCAATGGTTCAGGCAAGACCGACCGCTTTTTGGTGCTTTGGTTGGAAGCCTTTCGCCTGAGATCGTGCCACTCATCACTAATGCTACCTCCTCACAAGAAGCATGGAAGATTTTATCTAGTACCTATGCGTCTCCATCTCGAGGCCATATCAAACAGCTCCAACACAGGCTCAAACAATCTACCAAAACTCCCAATCAAACAATCACTGATTATATGCAAAGCATTAAAACTGTGGTCGATGAACTTGCCATTCTCGGGAAAAAGATGGACGAAGAGGATGTTATTGACATCATCCTCCAAGGTCTCGATCAAGTCGCTTACAAACCTCTGCTCGATGCTATTCATGCTAGGGATAACCCAATCACCTTCAATGAACTTCACGAAAAACTTATCAATCATGAACTCACTCTCTCCCAACAAGTTGTCACAAATGGCCTACACCAACCAGCTTCTGTTTTTCATGTTCAAAATAGACCCCAACAGACCCATCGGCAATCAACCAAACCATGGCAGCCTCCTCAACCAAGCAACACCGCTGGCCTACTTCTCACGCCCCCTTCGGGTCCTGCTGCATGACCTTTCTTAGGCAAATGTCAATGGTGCCACCTCAAAGGTCATTCTCTTACCAATTGTGATTCCTTCAAAAAGCTATATCCATATATTTCCATACCAGTGTTTAACAGGAACTCCCAAGCAAAGAATGCTCAAGTCCACATGATGAACACTCAACCAAACACCACTGCCAATTGGCTCTTCGACAGTGGGGCTTCTCATCATGTCACCAATGACCTTAACAATCTATCCCTCCATGCCCCGTATGATGGTAACGAGGAACTTGTAATCGGTGATGGTTCGTCTTTGAAAATCACTCATATTGGCTCTTTAATTATTCGCACCTCACACACACCCTTCATTCTTACTAATGTCTTGTGTGTTCCCACTTTATCTCGTAACATCATTTCTATATCTCGTCTTTACCTTGATAATAACTTTCTAATTGAGTTATTTTCTTCTATGTTTGTAATCAAGGATCAGTACTCGAGACTCCCCCTTCTCAAAGGAACAACCATACGAGGGATGTATGAACTCTGCTCATCTCTCTCTCCTTTCGTCTTCACCGTCCGCTCCACCGATTCTGCTCTCCGGCACCACCGGCTTAGTCATCCCAACAATAAAACTTTCAAGAATTTATCATATTTTATTAGTTCTATTTCATTTTCAAACGATCATTGTAATTCTTGTCGAATCAATGAAAGCCACCGGTTACCATTTTCTGTTTCTACACTTACATCGCATGCTCCTTTAGACTTAATCTTTTCTGATGTATGGTGTTCACCGGTTATTTCCTTTGATAATTACAAATATTACATTATCTTTGTTGACCATTACACCAAGTACACTTGGATCTACCCATTAAAACAAAAATCCGACTCATGATCAATTTTCATCCGCTTTCAAATTTTAGTTGAAAATTACTTTCAAAGAAAAATCAAACAACTATTTTCCGACAACGGCGGAGAATACATTAAGCTTCTTCCGCACCTACGCTCATGTGGCATCTTGCATCTCACTTCTCCCCCACACACTCATGAACACAACGGGTACGCCGAGCGGCGCCATTGTCACATTGTTGAAACCGGCCTTTCTCTTCTCTCTCATGCCAAACTCCCTGTCATCTTTTGGCCATTTGCTTTCACCACCACTGCTTATTTAATCAATTGCCTTCCAACTCCAACTCTCAACAATGCTTCACCTTATCATCGTCTCTTCGAAAAACTCCCCAACTACACCAAATTACGCAGTTTTGGATGTTTGTGTTACCCGTGGCTTCGTCCCTACTCCCCTCACAAACTCCACTCCCGTTCAACTCCATGTATTTTTGTAGGCTACTCCCCATCTCAAAGTGCCTACTATGCTTTTGACCCCATCACAACTAAAACTTACTCTTCCCGACATGTCATTTTTGAAGAACATATTTTCCCCTATGAAAAACTCACTGCTACTTTTACTATCCCAACCAATTTAACTGATTGGCTCCCCCTCACTTTGCCGTTATCAAGCGTCTCAACCCCACCAAATCCACCCACTGCCTCACCACCCCTATCTCAACACACTCCTAACCCTTCATTGATCACCTACACCAGGCGATCAAACAGATCACCACCTTCTACCTCACCACCATCATCTCCTACCCCTACACCCACCCCCCCTTCTCCTTCCCCCACTTCAAACCCCCCTTCCGTTTCGGCCTATTCCAAACCAAACACTCGACCAAATCCCAAACCAAATTCTCGTTATCACAACTCTCAATTCATGCTTTTTAACAATACTCCCGCCTACTTCGCAGAATCCACTACGGTTCTGCATGCCTTAAAACATCCTCTCTGGCGAAAAGCAATGTTGGAGGAATTTGAGGCTTTAGAACGCAACCAAACATGGACACTTGTTCCATCCACTTTTGCACCTAATCTCGTTGGTTGCAAATGGGTTTACCGCACAAAATATAAACTGGACGGCTCCGTTGATCGCCTAAAGTATCGCCTGGTCGCCAAAGGCTTTCATCAACATCCTGGAATAGACTATGTCGAAACCTTTAGTCCAATCATCAACCCCGCCATACTACGTCTCATTCTCTCCCTCGCCGTCTCTCATAACTGGACTCTCCGCCAACTCGACATCAACAACGCTTTCCTACAAGGAACGTTAACCGAGGATGTTTATATGGCTCAACCCCCCGGGTTCGTCAACCCTTCTTTTCATAATCATGTTTGTAAGCTACAAAAGGCTCTATATGGTTTACGTTAAGCCTCCCGCGCGTGGTATGATGAACTCAAATCATACCTGCTCTCTCAAGGCTTCAAACCAACTATCTCTGATTCCTCTCTTTTCACACTCACAACCGGTCAATCCTCCATTTTTATCCTTATTTACGTCGACGACATAATTGTCACGGGTCCCTCTCCTACCCTCCTTAATCACTTTATTCAATCTCTTGCTTCCAAATTCTCCCTAAAAGATCTTGGCAACCAATCATACTTCCTTGGTGTTAAAGTCATACCTCACTCACAAGGCCTCCTACTCTCCCAACATAAATATATCCGTGACATTTTACTCCGAGCCAAAATGAGTGAATCAAAACCGATATCCACACCTATTACTTGTTCCGAGCCGCTTTCGTTGCATGGTGGAACACCCCTTTCCTCACCCACTGATTACAGAAGCTTAGTTAGTGCCTTACAATATTTATCCCTCACAAGACCCGACATTTCCTTCACTGTCAATCGGTTATCTCAATTCATGCACAAACCTTCTACGTTACACTGGGCTGCTCTCAAACGCCTTCTTCGATATTTACATGGTACAATTCACCATGGCATCTTACTCAGACACTCATCTCCTCTTCATCTCCATGCCTTTACCGATGCTGATTGGGCCGGTGATAAAGACAACTATAGAAGCACCACCGGATACATCGTCTATCTCGGGTCGAATCCAATCTCATGGAGCTCGAAGAGACAAAGCACACTCGCTCGTTCCTCCACTGAGGCTGAATTTCGGGCTGTTGCTGCAACAACAACAGAGGTCTAGTGGCTAAAATCCTTACTGTCCGATCTCGGATTCAGCTCCTTGTCAACTCCAACCATTTACTGTGACAATCTCAGTGCCACTACTTACTCAGCAAATCCAGTCTTCCACTCGAGAATGAAGCACTTAGCACTAGACTTCCATTTTGTAAGAGAAAAAGTGCAAGATGGTTCCTTACGGGTCATCCATATCGCTGGCGACGACCAATTAGCTGATGCACTCACAAAACCACTACTCAAACCAAGGTTCCAGCTTCTATTTTCCAAGATTGGCCTTGTCTCTAGACCGTCCATCTTGCGGTGGCATAATACGACACACTAGAAGTCATCGATATTATCTTCATTTAAATTCAAATTAATTCAATTTAGTTGTATATTAGCTGGTCAATAGTTATTGTAGATTTACCTAGTATTTCTCATGGTTGTTATCTTTTGTAACTTGTATTTAATCCTTCTCCTCATAGCAATACAATTTAATTCAGTTTTTCTCATCTCTTCAATCTTCTCTGAACCTTGTTATGTAGTACCTCGGCTGCTTTAACATTTTGAGATATTAGATATTTGGATTCTAGTATTATTCACATTATCTTTTAGGGTATGTATTATGTTTATAAAAGCCAACTAGAGTGCACTTCAATTAGATTTGTGAAATAAACAAAAATCTTCAACCAGACAGAATTAATATACTTAAATACGTTGGTCTTGAATTTAATTGTGAACCAAAAATGTCTTACCGTTGATAAAGTCATGAATAGTTGAATGCCCTAAGCTTAACACATGTATCTTGGATTCTTGGTAGTACACCATGCTGAATTGCTTATATGATTTCACTGGTAAATGACAAAATTGCCCCTGCTTATGCAACTCCATGACCCCATTTGCCTCTCTTGGTTCAAATGATAGAAACAACTTTTTGGAAGCTAACTGAAATTTCCAAATCCACACACACCCACAAAACCCCCATTTCTGAATGCTCACTGATGCTTCAAGAACACCCAAATTCTAAAGATATATTTATGCATTGCAACAGTTAGATTCTACTAATGTATCAAAGAAGCACTTACAGCTTTAAGTATGTGAGGTGAGTATGCTAAAACCATCTTTTTTATTGTTCTGATTGCCAAAGATTTTATTTTGAAATTAAACTCTGTCTAGTTTCATTTTATCTTGGTATTATTTTAAGTGAATATTTTGGACTTTGATTTATTTATGTGTTTTGAGTTGATAGGGTTTAATACAATAGCAAACTAACCTCTCAAGAAACATTCTTGTTGAAATCTTGAAAAGGTTTAAAGCTTCTTGTAGCATTCGAATCCGCTAAAATGCGCTTGATTGAACCCATTATCAAGCAGAACTCCCTTTCACCTCCTACCCATCATTCTAGCAATTCCACTTTGTTTTTTGCCAAAAACATAGTGATTATTATAGTGGTTATGTTTTTTGTTTGGGGTGTGCTCCACTTTCTTGTGAGATTTATCATGAACAAGATAAGATTATCCTCAAATTCTCATCATCAATCCTCAAGATTTCAAGAAAGTGGTTATAGTGATGGTGATGGGGATGCTGCTGTTTATCAAAGGCAATTGCAACAACTCTTCAGTTTACATGATTCTGGCTTAGATCAATCCGCCATTGATGCTCTCCCGGTGTTCGTGTACAAAGAATTAACGGGGTTTAAAGGACATCATCATTGTGCTGTTTGCCTTTGTGAGTTTACAGAAGATGACAATCTGAGGCTACTTCCAGTATGCAGCCATGCTTTCCATACTCATTGCATAGACACTTGGTTGCTCTCAAACTCAACCTGTCCTTTATGTAGAGGAAGCCTTTTTACACCTGGGTTTTCTATTATAAATCCAGTCTTTGACTTTGACTTTGGCTTTGACCATGACCACTCATGGGAAGAAGATGATGACCAGCATGAGGTTTCCAATTCAAGCAGCTTTCTTGATGGGGCTTCTGGTAATATCAATCAATCTGAAACTGAAAGGGTGTATCCAGTTAGACTTGGGAAATTTAGAGCCACTAGTGGTGAGAAAGAAGAAGATAAACTAGAGTTGGGACAGACCAGCAATGGAAATCTTAATGAAAGAAGGTGTTACTCAATGGGATCTTATGAGTATGTAGTGGCAAACTCAGATTTACAAGTGGCGTTGTGTACTGATAAGGGTAGATTTGGAAACAGTGATTTTAGAACTGAGAAAGATAAGAGCAAGGGGAATAATAGCTCCATTGAAGAGGGTAGAACTGGAAAGGAAATCAGCAATGGAAGTAAAGGTGAGAGCTTTTCTGTTTCCAAGATTTGGCTTTGGTCCAAGAAAGATCATCATAAATTTCAAGATTCTTCAACACCCATATGGTCGTATCCTCTCTCTGTGTAAGCTCACCATGCTAGTCAAAATATATGAAAGTACTTGTATTTTTTTTCTTGATTAGTTATTCATTTAGTTTTCTTTCAAGATTTGGAAACCCTTAAGTAGATCAAACTCTTGCACAATGTATGTTAAAACGTAGTTGATCAAGTGTTCTAGCTAAGGGTAGACCGTCGTTTAACACTTTGGCGTATAATTAAGTGTTGGAACATATAACGAAATCCAAATGGACTAATATGCTGACTTGTGGTACTATTCAAAATGTGAAAACCACTTTAACTTTTCTTGAAAATTGGTAGAGTTACAAGGGAAAACAATGGTGGGATCCAAGAAAAGTGATGGTGATGAGTGGCATTCATTAAATTAACAACAAAAGAGTTGACATAAGAGTAGTACTCATGACTTGTAGGGTAATCATATATGGATTGAAAGAAATTCTTCAACCACTAGCTTTATTTTGCATCATATGTCTTAAAATATAACTTTGTCCCCTGTTTCATCTGTATATCCTGTTTATGTAAAAATAGAGAGATTGTTAACAAGCATCAAGTATAACTGATGACAAAAATATTAGCATCCAACAACATATTACCTCTTGGAATATGACTTATGTATAGAGTATAGACATCAGATGACTTGTTTCTAAAGGTTGCTTCAATGTCAATCGTTTGTGGACTTCCAGGTCACATTTAGAAGTCAAACATTGTGGTCAACACTCAATAGGCTACTATAATATGCAACAATAGGCGGATATATATATTTTTTGAAAGGCTAATGGATCAATGACGAGGCACTCACCCAGCCGATCATCTTCATTACTTGAGTATGAAACCCGAGACCATACTCAGAAGGAACTTACCTTAGGCGAGAAAACCACTAGCCTAACCTGAAACCTTTTTTTTTTTTGTCACATGTGAGACTTGAGCCTAAGATCTCCCCCTATTTAATAAAGTATCGGGATACCCCACCTCAACCATTTGGGTTGAGGATCGTTGCAATAGGCAGATATATAGGACCGCCCTCTCATGTTAAAAAACTTTTTCATAATCTCAAGGAAAAGCTTGCATAGTTTGAATCAAAGATTAAGAAATATGGACCAAATCCATCATAGGTGTTGATACACCATCACAACTAATTAAGATAATAAGTAACTATAATTATCTGCCAATTTAATGTCACCTTGCTAAGTAAACTTTAAAATTATTACAATTTATAAAACATTTAAATCGCTAATAATCACCACAACTTCGAACAACAAAGCACATTCAAACATTGTACCAATACTATTTATAAACTTGGGTAGTTGGGAGTGAAGTGATAATAAGATCATGTTGATTCTGATTATTTTGGGCTCAACTTATTAGTTTAGGAGTAGCTACAATAAAACCAATTCTATTTGACTATTACTTTTTTTAAATCATTAAATTTCATTTTCTTCAAAATATTTGGATCTTGGAAAAAAAATAAAGTACTTAATTAACAAGTTGGTTACAATGAAACAGAGATCACAAAGACATTCTTGATCCACAAGCACATTTTTATTTTCATAGCATTTTATAATAAATATATATATGCCACCCCACCTTATTCACGAACACACCACCCTAAAATACTATTTATTTGAATTATTAATTGGCCCACCAATGTAATATATGGCTTTATCACTAGAAAATAGTTTCTTAATTTACACCCTGTTAAATAGTTTGTCCATTGTTTTTTTGGAATAAATAATTTATAATATTTAAAAAGACACTCTTTGAAATAACTTATTGTCATATTAAGATGTAGAAACAAAGAAACAACAAATATTTCTGCAGAAATTTAATATTCACTTTTCATAATAATGGCAGCTCCTTACAAATACATCCCCCCTCCAATGCTGCAACATATATGATATATAAAACCCTACTACTATACTCATACAACATTGCAAATTTACTTATCACAATGAAATAATTCCCAATACCCTCGTTTTATTGCATAGTCGATCAATCGCCACGAACAACACCACGAGAACGAGACCTCATCCTGCCATGATGATCATAAACTGGATTCCCATGATCTAATGGCTTTATGACCATTGATTCAGCTTGTTCTTGAACAGCTCCAAATACAATCTCTTTGGTTTGCTCTGTACTTTGTTCATAGTAGGTTTCAGGCATGGAAGAATAATATCTGTTGTGATGTTGCTGCTGCTGCTGCTGCTGTGGAGGTGGTGGTTGATAATGTTGGTCCCATCCGCTGTAAAGATGACGACTTTGACGAAATTGTTGTATCTTTTCAGCATCGTTTGTCATAAAGGGGTATGTTTTTTTAGGAGTCGGGGATCGGGTCTCTATAGATGGGGGAGGCTCGTCCCCGTCTGGGATCACATAGCTATCCTGAACAGGCCATGAGTTTGACCCGTATTTGTGGTCTTGGTGAAATGGTGGTTGGTTTTGGTAGTGATAGTTGAGTTGCTTCCTTTTGAAGCCCGGGAAGATGTTTGACAAGATTTCTGAGAATGATGAGGTGGCGTTGGCCATGAGTTTCCCGAGAGATGCAATGAAACCTTCTTGTCTTTCTGGCTCGTTTTCTGACGGAATCAGTGGCGGCCTTACTGATGATTTCTGGTATGGTGGTGTTGGAACAATGTTTGTTTTCATTGTTTTCTGGGATTCATCCTTCAAAAAATCAACCATCAGACAGGTTTAATATGATCACTGATTTTGAAATAGGTACAATTCGACATTGGTGGTCAGACAGAGTAACATTTGACTTCGAAATTAACATGAATTTCAGGAATTTGTGGGAAAAGATTGTTATGTAAACATGATAAGTATTATGATTTGAAATACACTGACAAAACTTTACCATCAAAGTCAAAGTATTGACCTTTGAGGTCCAACATAGCTACTTTCAACTTCAAATTTGACATGGTGTTTCAAACTTAAAGAGACCAGTTTGCTATGTATACTAGCTTTTATAACAATTACTATAAACAGGATGACATCGGTGACAAATAATCGAAGAAACCAAACAAAAAATGACATCTGAAATTTGAAGAATGCTTTATTTGACCACAAAAATGTTTGCCAGTTTTTATGGAGTCAAGAACCTAGTACTTACCGTTTGACTGGAAATCATGCTACCAACTCTGCGTTGCAGCAAAGCAAGCATGTAACCAAAGAAGCCTGCTGCAACTAAAACTGCAATCCCTGCAACAAGTTTCACAATGTTTAATTAATGATCAGTTATCACCAGGAGTCAAACTTCCTTCCGAAGCTACATCTTCCATCAAACTGCAAGATTTTTTTTTTCAAATAATATAAAAGGCCAATGTCATGCTACAAATAAATTAACGGCGTATTGATCATGTTCGGCTATTTCATATTTTTTTCCAATTTTTATACAATTATCATTAAATCAAGTGATATGTCAAGCATTCAAATGGATATCAATTTACCAATAGGGAAACCGCTTCCATACTGATAAGCGCAATCATCAAATGGTAGTTGGATCTCACGGATGGCTTGGTTTCCTCTGTCTATAACAAGAAGAGAACAACTGCTTCCAATGTAAACAACATCAAAATCATTTGAAAATCGAGCATCTTCACTTGGTCCGTCTACGTGGCCCCCGCGGCCCACTTTCCCGCCTCCCGCAATTGTTGTCACCCCTATACCCAAATTTTAATAATAATAATAATAATAATAATCAGTTTTATTCATCCAAACACTCAAAAACAGTTTATCTGCTTCTAAAAAAGAAATAAGAAGATAAGTTGCTATAATAAGCAATCCCAAGCAAACCCTAATATAGATCATAGGAACACATGTTTTCTAATCAATTTTGGACAAGATTTTCATAGCAAATGGTTGCAAACAAGAAACAACCAAGTATATATGTAAGAGAACAACACCACGTATGCTAAAGAAAAATGGTTCGACGCCATTTACATTAGTTCTTCATCTTATGGGTCACATTTTATTACCTGCATCACTTATTTTCCTAATTGCCATGTTTTCGGTATCAGCAATGTATATGTTTCCTTTGTCATCAACTGTAAGGCCTTTTGGGTGGTTCATTTTAGCTTCTCTAAGCTTCCCGTCTACATGACCCGCATAACCATCTGCTGACCCAGCAACCAATTTCGGTCTACTATCTGAAAACATTCACTTTTTTATCACAATCAAATATAGTGACATGTAGATCATACAAACAAAAAGTGAACAATGATCAATGCCAAAGTGATAAATACACACAACAGGATCATCTTACAAAAGGGGGAAAACAATGTGAAATAAATGGGATCAAACTGCATTATTATTAAAACCCACAAAACGAAAATGCTAAATAAGTGAATATGCATAGTAACTTACAGAGTGACAAAGAGGAAGAGATCTTGTACAGATTGCTATTAGCAGAATCAAGAACAAGAAGCTCTCCATTAGGCAAAACCTCAACAGCATGAGGTTCAATCCCAAGCTTACTTCCATCAAAGACCGTATCAACAGTATATCCACCCTCAAATTTCATCAATGGCCGCCCAGTAATTGCTAAAACAACAAAAACCCACAAAACAACGAAATCAAAATCACCATTGTCGGTAACAATTGCAGCATTAAATTAAAGTATAGACCAGATTGACAAACAATTGAGCATAAACAGCACAGTAAATTGTTAAAGCAACAAAAACCCACAAAGAAACAAACTCAAAACCACCATTTGTCGGTAGCAAATGCAGCATTCAGCGAACAATAAGACAGAATTGACATACAATCGAATGCAAACAGAAAAAACCCACAACGATTAAACCAAAACAACACCATTATGGGCGATTGTTGCCATAAATAAATGAAAAAAAAACAGAGATCCATTACATGGTCTTGTAGTAGTTTTGAGCGACCAAGCCCATTTCATCAAAGCAGAAGCAACATTTGAGAAAACCCCATTAACAACCCCTGCAAAAAGCGTTAGTACAAGTGAAAATCAAATACAGGAATTGCAGATCCCATGTTAAGAGTTGAAAAAAGATTGGTGCACACTCACTTGGAGGTGGAGCAGCAGATGATACAGCAAGCAAGAGCAGAAGAGAAAGTGAGAAGACAAACACAACATTAGCTGCCATTGTTGTGAAGAAGTGAAGAGAATCAGAGTAGAGGGGTGGTGTGCATTACAGATGAGGTGGAAGTTGAAACCCTAATGAGAATCTGAATGAGTTTTGTTAGTTAAAGATTGGGAAAAATGTGTGCTTTTTGATATGAAAAGGAGTGGGGTTTTGGGGAGATGTGTGAGAGGATAGAAGGGGGGTGGGGTTGCAAAAGACAAGAAATGAGCAGAGGGAAGGTACTATTGCTGCCGCTGGTGGAAGACAGTAGTTGGAGTTCAAAATAATATGTAGTAAATTTGTTTAATGTTATTTTGTCAAGTATTGATATTTAGTGTTTGGAAATTGAGAAAGAAATGTAATCAAGTTTGTAAACTGTTTTAATTAAGTAATTAAAATTTTTTTTGTTCTTATAAAGTAATTATATTTTCGTTTAATGTTTTAATTTTGTGTAATTACCAGGTCATCAGTTTATCATATTTTTTTTATTTTTTTATTTTCTTTTAATGCTTAGATGGATATTATTTATATTAGTTGGATTTTATAAAATCAAAATATATCTTAAACCCTAGATTAAAAAACATGGATCATTGAATACCGACTTTTCATTGTTCTCTTTCAGTAGGAGCCTTCAAAGTTCAAACGACGATGATCAACAACAACGACCGTTCGTTTCTAGATCATTCAATCAAAGCATTCAAAGGAAAAACGATAATGAGCAGCCTTCCGTCGGAGCCTTCAATCTTTGCCTTAGTACAACCGACAAACAACAATGACCGTTCGTTTCTAGATCATCCAATTGGAACCTTCAAAGGAAAAACGATAATGAGCAGCCTTCCGTCGGAGCCTTCATCGAAGCCTTCAATCTTTGCCGTAGTACAACCGACAAACAACAACGACCGTTCGTTTCTAGATCATCCAATCGGAGCCTTCAAAGGAAAAACTATAATGAGCAGCCTTCCGTCGGAGCCTTCATCAGAGCCTTCAATCTTTGTCGTAGTACAACCGACAAATGACGATGTCATGAGCAACCTTCAATCGGAGCCTTCAATCGTTCCCACAGTACAACCGTCAAACGACGATGTCATGCGTAACCTTCAATCAGAGCCTTCATCACCTCCAGGTTAGTGATCTTATGTTGGTTTTTTAGTATGCAATTTTTTATACCTTCGTCATTATGTTCGGTTTCGGTGGTTTATCTTGGTCGATTATGAAACTTTTCTTTGATATCTTCACATGAATTTTTTATTTGATATGCTTACATTAGTAGATCCTACAAGTAACATGGAGCAGATTATGTGGTTTGTTGACTTTTTGAGTTTTCTATATATGTGGATTTGTGTATAACAGTATATACTTTTGGAGATTTATAAACTCTTTTTTGGCTATTTATATTCAGAAAATGATGATTTCTTGAGTCTGCTTTGTTATGACAATGAGAGCGAAAATAACGATGATATTGAAAATGATGAAGAGGTTAATCAATTGAAGATTGGAGTTCAAATGAAAAGGATGATGATAGTGATGGTGTTGATAATATGGAGCGCGGTATCGTATATCCTAGCTATGATCCTATAATTAATTGGAGATTAACGAAACCTATTCTAGGAATGAAGTTTCAAAGTCCTACACAACTAAAGGAGAGTTTAATTGATTACGGAGTTTCAAATGGTTACCAATTAGAGTTCATAGTAAACGACTATCATCGGTTGTTAGTGGTAAGTGGAAAAGAAGAAACTGGGGATGAAGAGGATAGTGATGGAAAAAAGAACTTTAGGACATGTCCATTTAGGCTTTGGGCTTCAAGGCTTACAGGTGAAGATTCATTTCAAATAAAAACACTAAATGAGGAACACACATGCACAAGAAAGTATTCTTTAGGCTCTCTTGTCACATATTCTTGGATCGCAAAACGATATTTCAAACAAATAGTTGAAAATCCGGAAGTTAGTTTAAGGGATATGCAAGCCGATATCATGAGAAGGTTCGAGTGCAAGGTAAGTATTGGTCAGTGTAGTAGAGCAAAAAAAAAGGTTTTAGATGATTATGAAGGTGGTCTAAAAGAGCATTATGCACGAATTTCGGATTATAAAACCGAAATATTAAGAACTAATCCAGGGAGTACCGTCAAGATGGTTGTGAATGAAATGGAGAACGGTGACGTTTACTTTGGTAGTTACTATATATGTTTCAAGGGTGTTAAAGATGGATGGATAAATGGATGCCAAAGAGTTATTTGTTTAGACGGGTGCTTTCTAAAAAACAGTGGTCAACTACTCTCGGCGATTGGAAGAGACGCCAACAACCATATATTTCCTTTGGCTTGGGCCGTCGTGTCTATAGAGAATAAAGAAAACTGAGAATGGTTTCTTAATCAAGTGAGAGATGACATTGAAATGAATGGCGGAATTGGACTAACTTTGATTTCTAATCAACACAAAGTATGCGATTATTATGGTTTTATATAATTATCGCATTTGCATTATTTATTGTTTTAAAATAGTGGCAAATTACATGCTTTTAGTAAGTATGATTCTATAGCTTTAGACAGTAGCCAAACACGTAGAAACTATTAGATTTCATGGGCTACATTTATTGATATATGATCCTTCTTTATGATCGGGATGTTTAATAATTGAGCATCCGTTTATTATTATTTGTTATTTTAGGGAATTATAAAAGCCGTAAAGGATGTGTTTCCGTACGCTGAGCACAGACAATGCACAAGGCATATTTATGCTAATTTTAAGAAAAAATTTCGGGGACTTCAGTTTAAAAATATATTTTGGAAAGCCACAAATGCAACAACTAAACAATATTTTGATAAGAAAATGGAAGAGTTGAAGAGCATTAACAAAGAAGCATATGCCCATTCCTTATATTGTTTTGTAGTTTTAATTTGAACACATCTAAAATGTAAATGCCATTTTATGAATAAAATATGTATGTGTGTTTTACGCTAAAAAGGTTAATTACGATCCCCAAAAAAAATTAAAACATTACTTAAACTGGATTATTTAATCAAATGTAGAATGTGATTTTTTTAATTCTTTTAATTGAAAATACATATCATTATCTATATTTTTCTACATAACATTAAAGATTAAAAAATTTAATGAAAACTGACACATCATCAATGGTTATCTGGAAACCTAACAATTACATATGATTGAAACATCAAATCAAACTTCAGTGATTTTAAAGAGACAAAAAAAGTTTCAGTGACTTAATTGGAACAGTTTTTAAACTTGGTTACATTTCTACAAAGTTACCCCTTTAGTGTTTTAGTTAAAAACAAATAATTTAATTCACAGGTTTTAAGAGAGTGTAGGTTAAGATTTTGAAATTTAGTATTTTTATTATAAACTAATAACGTTCATTGTAATATGGATGGAAGATTTTTGTGAGTGTTAGGGGTGTAAAGGAGTCAAGCTGACCTGCGAGCTATTCGGGATCTGTTCGGCAAAATTTAAAATCGTACCAAGTGTAAACGAGTTCTAGCCAGAGCTCGAGCTCATATTATGGAGCAGAAACTTAAACTCGTTTGACAACACTTTCATTCTTGAACACTGATTACTTATTTATTTTGTCAAATAGTGCTTCTTTTTCCTATTAAGTTTTATGTATAACTGAATGCTATGTTTATTATAATAAAGAGAAAAAATCTTGTCACTAAGTTGGTTACTCAAATTGCTTAATAGAATTAAACAAGTTTCGAAACTAAACTACATTGAGTGAATGACTTTTTGTGGTGGTGGTTTTTTTAACTTCATTTCTGTTGGTAGCAAATCATATCTTGATATTTAATGCCACTGGTATACCTGCATTTTCATATATTTTAATTGTTTAAAATTTGGTTTCGTTTCATAAGATCATACCCGGAATAACAAGCTATCCAATTCTCAAATTGACAAATCCAATTTTTGTCTCGTGTATTAAAACAGCGCTAATAAGGTGATATTACACAGAGTTAATATACATGCTTATGAGGGTTGTGTTAACTGCACATCCTCTTTATTTTTATTTGTTATGCCTCTTTTAATTTGTTACATCAATAATATTAATCTTTTCCATAAAAATTTATGAGTATTACGTATAATCTACCAATACTTATAATCTCTACATGTTGAATATTGACAACTCAATAGACTCGCATCAAACTAACAAATGAACTTAAGCTGATCCAAGATAGCTTAATTTTTTTTTTTCTTTTTCCTTTGATAGACGCCGAACAAAAATTAGATCATTTTCAAATCTTGTCTTCATAATGAACGTTAGACTGTCTTTATATGATATATCACCTTCTATGGCTGCAAAAAGCATCAATGATAGTGGTCCGCTTAATAAAATAAAATAAGAAGTTAAATTTATGTAGAATTTTTCATTTTATTAACTCGAAGTTTTTATTTAATCGATCTGATACAGTTTACTTGTGACACCCTACATAAATCCTACATCGACTGTAGACAGGAGAGATTCCTGGTTCATAAGTAATGTCTGGTATCTAATATCATCAACGCATTTTGGGCGTATTGGCTGTGGATAAGAGAAGAACTCACGTGCTCAGGTGGCAGCAATCCAGGGATGGGTGACCTCCCTGGGAAGTTTTCACCCGGGCAACCAAAAGCAAATCCGTGAGCTTCTCGTGGGCAAAGCGGATAATATTGGTGGTGTGAGAGGCAGGGTGTTACATTACTAACTAATTTGTTTATGCTTTCATTGCAGATCAAAATTATAAAAAATAATAATAACAATTCAAAGTAAATTAAAATGAGTGTAAATATCAGTGATCTTAAGAAGAAGAGATGTAAAAATATCATATTTATACCTTGTAATCCTTGTTATGAAACTAAACCACAATCACAATAACCCTTAAGAATCGCCTAGTATTTGATAATATATTTGTACATAAACTTCAACTATGAGGATGACATTATTTATATTACTATATAAGAGCATTCATAATCTGTTCTCCATATGTATGTTAATAGGTGGCCGATATCATAAGGGATGGTGTGAGTGATTGTAAGTGAAAGAGGTAGAAAATTTATGAGGATTGTATTATGTTTTCCCATATTTGGGGAAACATGATACAACCCTTATAAATTTTTTTAAAATATTTTTGAAAGTGGTTGTTAGTAGACGGGAGATAAAATATAATGATAAAAGTATGAAAAAATATTATTTAATTAAAAATGAAAGAAAAAAATAGTGATGTTTAGTGTAATTATAAAAATGAAAATAAATAGTGAATGCTCTAAAGAGGATCCTACTTCGCTCATGCACCGTCTTTTAACCCTCCTACCGCCGGTAAAGCTAGCAGTCTAATCTATTTGTACACAACTATAATTTTACTTGAAATTTAGGAAACCTAATACATGTTCTTAAATAAAAGGTACAAGTGCTTTATGCAATTATTCTCTATTGTCTCTCGTGTAATTAATTTATTTTAATTAATACATTATTTAAATCATGTTATTAATACATTATTTCATTATGTGAGATTATTTAATTTGCTACACAAATATTATATCATTTGTAATGCTCAAAATTTAAATTTAAATTTATAAATAAGTATTATCCTATTTAAACACTTAAGTATATAATTACTAAATATTTTTAAAGTAATAATAATAATAATAATAATAATAATAATAATAATAATAATAATAATAATAATAATAACAATAACAATAATAATAATAATAAAATCAACTATAATAAGTATTTAAGACACGTCAAAGAAGAGTGGAGAGCCTCAGTAACACACGTCGCATCGTGCTGGCCAACTTACTATCTATACTACCTTATAAAACATATTTTTAGAACAAAATAGACATTTCATTTAATTTTAAATCACAATGTGAACATGTTGGGTATTTAATTTTTTGGTTAGTATGATTAAATTTTATTATTTAATGACATATTACTTAAAGTAAAATATTAAATATAAACATTAATAAACTATAAAATAAATGTATGTTCTAATTTAAATTTAAATTTATAAAGTTTCTGTATTTTATTTTGGTTTTTATTTTATGTCAATTTTGTTTTCTTTAAATACTTTTGGGGTAACAAAATGTTTTTGTTTTAAATTTTTTAATAATCGATTATATTTAAAAAAATATTTTATAAAAGTAATTTATTTCATAAATGATTAATATGATTGTTTATTGATATAAAATTGATTAAAGAAATGAATGAATAATGTAAACAAAGAAAAAATTACATTAAAGGTGGTTGGTATTTTTACAATTTGTATAAATTTACTAACGATAGCAAATAGTGCTAGTCTGGGATGGTATAACTACCACTAGTATAGAATAATGGGAGTAGATAATATTCTTATATAAAATACAATTCAAGGTGTTTAATTTCATAAACTTTTTAATCTTATTTCTATTATAAATCTATTTTTTTGTGAAATTATATCCTTATGTTTCATAAAAAAATAAAAAGACTTAAGTTTTAAGAGTATCTTAAATATTTGAACTTCAAAAACTCACTTTTAGTTTAGAATATTTGCATTACATTAACATCTGGTATCTGACTATACCACGTCTTGACGTTTTAATTTTAATCATTTATTATTTCTTATGTATATTTAGTATATGAATTTACTTTTATATATTACATACACTAGAGTTTAAAATATAAATTATATATAAAAATACAATACCTGAAAATACAACTTGAAAGGTTAAATTTATAAAGCATTCAAAACTATAACTGTTATTTTACAAAACAAGTCTTTAAATATACAAAAATAGTGTTTAGGAAATAAAATTATTCTCAACTCATTTTTGAAATCTATACTTTGCGGTTGTTTATTTTTATGTTAATAAAACTAAATAACTCTAAGTTTTGTGATTAAGAAGTAAAACCATACAAATTATTTTTGCATCAAAATAATTTATTGTGTCATATAAAAAAAAAATCGACCACTCCCTAAAAACCGTCAAGATCAATCAAAGTAATTACTTTTACTTGAGTAACATAATTGCACATAAATTTATATATATATAAATTTAAAAAAGATTAGTTTTTATACAACCCAATAACTATTTCTTTTAAATGCATAACTTGTAAAATAAACACAAACCCAAAAAATGCGAGTTTAACAAAACCATCAATATTATGGCTTTTTACAACGGCAAGTGCGCTTCTTTTTCTTTTTAATCTCAAGTGATTAATAATATATATGCATATATACATGAGCGAGTAAAGATCCTATCCCGCTGCAAAACATGAGTTACCCACTCGTATGATAAGAAATGAAAAAAATTCTCTCTCTAACTTCATGCACCAAACTTAACATCTTTTTCGTTTAATTATATATAAAAATAATTAGTTTATGATATTATTAATGGAATAGCTTTTTAAAAAGAAAATTTTCAAGGGATATTTATAGATAGAAGGGGCTTTATGGACAATGTGCATAATGAAAAGGAAATATGAGTCTAATGAGTGCACCTTTTTTAGAAAGAACTATGACTTGGGTCAAGATCAAATAATGGCCAATTGGCCATGTCCAAAGTTATCTGTAATTATAGGGTCAACATCCATTTCCTCCTATTCTCATTATTTGCTTCAATATCTTGTAACCAATGCAATTGTGGTAATATTAATAAACACAACTTGGATCGTAATTCAGTAATAAGAGTCGAAGTCGTTTAATTTAAAATTTGATAGAAAGCAGTTTATGATGTAATTTAACAGTATTTTTTTTTTAATTATAACAACAAACAACTGATGGATGGTTAAATATTTAGTATATATTAGAGATCTAGTCGGATAAGAAGTCAAAATACATATTTCTAGCATTGGTCAAGGAGGGTTGGCTTTCAACCCATTTGACCCATATAATATGTTTACCTTCACACTAATTCCTTCATCCAACCCATTTCTTTTGTTAAAAATCGACCGGTTACAAGTCAGTACGACGAATGTGAAGTGTCATATAAACCAAACGGAGGTCTTTACTTAAAATTCTTATGCAGCAGCCAGAATTTGTGTTCTTTGCAAGCAAAACAACAAATGTTATCAGCTATACATAATTAAATAATAAGCATTTGTGTTCCTTTAAAATCCTCACATCTGAGCGGCATGCTCTCTGGAGATTTACTCCATTACAACCACCACCCCATCCAACTTTCAAGTCAAGTATGCACACCAGACCAGGTTAAAAGATTTATTCATCACAAGATTAATTCTAAAAATTAAAAAAAAAACAAAAACAAAAACCTTTTTTTCTTTGCTCCAACAGAAAACTGTACATGTTACTACTATTACCTTAGAAAATGGTATCAAAAGTAATCTGAAATCGTGCAGTGTTACCAGGTTTTGGATCTGAAGCATTAGCAAGCCCTCCCAGCAATTTGATGACATCAGCAGTGTCATCAAGGTAATATTTAGCTTTACTAGGTTTTTGTCCTACCGTGCATGCGAATATTTCTGGATTTGAAGCTGCAGAAGCACTTAAAACCGTGCTGCGAATGCTTTCAAACATGTCTTCATCTGATCTGTCATCCCCTATGCATGCTACAAAATCTGGAGCCTCTCCCTTTTCCACCATTCTTGATAGTATTTTCTCCGCAACTAATCCTTTCGTCACACCCTGCAGATGTAGAAAAATAAGCCCTTTGCTTTTGTTGTGTGTGATTCATGTGATCTAGTTCAAATTCCAAGGTGTTGTTTCGTATGCATATTTGAGACACTCTTTCCAAACATGATAATGGAATGCAATGGATCATTCAAATCCGTACAACCAAACATCCACAAGTTAACTGGAAGCATACCTGAGGTTTGACTTCAACAATGTGTTGACCACGTTTAACCACAGCCGGTTCATTAGCAAGCACGTTTTCTAAATGCACCAACAACTCCTTAGCTTGGCAAGAACCAAAGTCAGGATCAGCATCTTGGTGGTGCCAAACCAGACCACTTTCTTTAACCTCAATGCTGGAACCATCAGTTGCTTCTGTATACAGTCTCATAACTGGTTCAGCGATCTCCTTCCACTCAAGATCAATAGCCGGGATGCTTGATTCCCACTCAGAACTCCCACTCCATCTACAAAACCAAGATTAGAATTAGTAAAAAAATTTACATAGAGATTATGATGTTAACTGTCTAATAAATATTAGAATAATACCTTGTGAAATAGCCATGTTCAGCGGCTAAACCCAGCCTTTCACAAGGAGCAAGCCACTCACTTAAAGAGCTTCTTCCCCGTCCACTCACAATGAAAACCGTGTTTTTAGGGTCATTACAAAGTGTACTCAAAATACTAATTAGTTCTTCACTAGGAGTCTTTACAATAGACGATTGTGGGACAAGAGTACCATCATAATCAAGAAATATAGCCCGCCTGTTTGACTTCTTATACACAGAAACAATATAATTTGGAGAAAGTTTTCTGAAACTTGGAGAAAGAGACACGACTCGAAAACCAAGCCCAAAACCGATACCCCAACAGCGTTTATTGTAGTGATCTTTTGATGCTCTTTCCAAATCTTGCATAAAGATACGGGCCCAATAAGCCACATCATGAGAGCTTACGTATTTGTAGTGCTTTTCATGTCTTAATTTCTTCTCTGAATCTTTCATTGTTATAGAAGAATTTATAGCTCCAGCTACAGATTCAATGTCCCATGGGTTGACCCGTATAGCACCACTTAAAGACGGTGAACACCCAACAAACTCTGAGACAACCAACATACTTGACTTATCAAAATGAGGCGAGTGTTGTCTGCACACGATGTATTTATACGGTACTAAATTCATTCCATCCCTAACAGCATTTACTATGCAACAATCAGCCATCGAATAATAAGCTGACTTTTCATAACGGGCGACGGGTCGGTCAATTAGAACCACAGGTTCATAATCAGGTGAACCAAATGTCTTGTTGATTCTATTTACAATTAAATAGGTTTCCTGTTTTGCTTCTTGTACGTCTTTTCCTGTACTTCTTGCAGGGTTCACAATTTGGATTAAAACCAGGTTACCTTGTAGCACGGGGTTCACCTGTAAGAGGTATTCGAATGCTAGTAACTTGAGACTGATACCTTTAAAGATATCCATGTCATCAACCCCAACAATCAGTTTTTTGCCCTGGAATCGTTGACTTATCTCATTGACTTTACTTGTTGTGATTGGAAGATTCAACACGGATTCAAGACGACCCATATGAATGCCCACGGGTAAAATTTTGATATACACTGTTCGACCAAAGTAATCGAGTCCGATATGTCCTCGTTTGGATTCATAATCCAGGCCCATCATTCTACTGCAGCATGACAAAAAGTGTCGTGCATAGTCAAACGTGTGAAAACCGATTAGGTCACAGTTAAGAAGTCCTTTAAGAATTTCATCTCTTACGGGAAGAGTTCGATATATTTCGGAGGAAGGAAATGGGCTATGAAGGAAAAAACCAAGTTTGACCCGACTGTAACGTTTTCTTAAAAAAGTAGGTAGGATCATAAGATGATAATCATGAACCCAAATATAATCATCATCTGGGTCTGCAACTTCCATAACTTTATCTGCAAATACTTTATTAGCAGATACATAGGCCTGCCAGAGAAGGCGGTCAAACCGGTCAGCATGGTCAGCGCAAATAGGAAGCATGTAATGGAAAAGCGGCCATAATTGTTGTTTACAGAAACCAGTGTAAAACTTTTTGTGAAGGTCATGAGGAAGAAAAGTGGGAACACAATTGAATTCTTCTAAAAGCTTCTGAGCAACTTCTTCTTGTTCACTAGGATCTACTTCAACCTTGAGTGAACCTACATACACAACCTCAGTTTCAGGAGTAAACCCGTCTTTTAGTTGCCAATAAAGCGAGTCTTCGTCAAAACTGAAAGTCAACTTTAGGGTATCTGGGTCCCGCTGAACATGTAACGGTAACATATTTGTCACAATGATTTTTCTCTCGCGACAACCAGAGGAGATGGTATCTGAATCCCCATCATAACCGTTGATAATTCCAGGTAGGGTCATGACCCGTGGAAGATTTCTTGGAGTTTGAGGGATATCCAGTAGCTTATCAGGAGCTAAATCCAAAATATTTGCAAAAGATTTTGATGCCATTATTTGTATATCGGTGCTTTTTAATCATATAAAAGCATGCCCTCAAAAGGTATATCTTGTTCAAAGATCCTGAGTAACATATTACAAAAGTGCAAAGGTGTGAGAAAAGACAAAGCTGCAGTAAGGTTAAGAAACATTTAGATATTAGCTATTCAATATCCAGAGTATGAGATAGTGACGAATTGCAAAAAATAAATAACTAGGTCCTAATGAACAAAAGACTTTTCCATATCACAACAGGATAACAAGCAAGAAAGATAAGCACCAAGTTAAATATTTTGGAATTACAAAGAAACAGCTCAAACAACATATATATAAGTCACATCAAGCAAATTCTTAAAGGGAAAACAGATTCAGAAACATTTACGAAGTCAAATTCCCATATCGCATACATAGAAGGCTGGTCAATCCTCGTAAGGATGAGAAAAACTGAAACAGAAGTTAACACTTGTTATCACCGGACTTTATAATTTTAATCTTCCCAAAGTGTAGGGTTATGTCAACACAACAGTCAGAACATCCAAAAATGAAACGAAACAAACATCATTCTTTTTGTGGAAGATACCATAGACGGGTGCATTATTAATTTCAAACAATAAGAAATTATTATTGAAAGAAACTACAAAAGCAATCAATATCTTCCTACAATCACACCCAAGCATCAACTTCTAATCAGGTAGCATATCCTACAAGAACACCCAAATTACGAAAAGACGTCTCTTTATTTTATTCTACAAGCAGTAAAATGAAACGGTTAGGGTTAGGTTTGTAGTTAACCTGTATAGCGTGATTTGGAATTGAATAAAAATAGTTATAAAACTCGTTGCGTGTGGTGAGAATTGAAAATGCAAGAGCGATCTTCTTTCTTCAGGATGAGCAATTTACTGGAAAAAGAATTTGAAAAACTGAAGAGCAAAATCAAACAGAAGTGAAAACCGAACAACAGATGATGATGATATAAGAAGAAGTGGAATGATTGCAAACAACGTTTTCTTACTGTGAAATGAAATGGTTGATGATTCAAGGGCGGTAGAGAGTTGGGGTTGGAGAAAAATAACGTTTTCTTTCCTTTTCTTTTGTTTTAGAGAAAGAGAGAAACAGGATAAAGTTGCCACAACACCAACACTTAACCCTGGTTAGTTTACTGCCTAACCTTGGTTTTCTATACCCTCCTACAGTACAGGATATCATATTTCAACTTACAAGCTTTCATTCCATTCACCATTGTGCTTCCCACTTCAAATTAATGGCTTGAATATCGTTTTCATCCATCCATACTTTGATTAGATACGTCGTCTTGTAACGTGTATGAGATAAACATGATATGTACAAAACATACCAACACTGAACTGATCTCAACCTGATTCTAGTTATGTTAAAATTTTATTTTACTTTAAAAATATCATATGTATAATGTAATTTATGCCAAATTTATTAAAATAAAATAAGTCATGAGCTTTAAAAAATACTTTGAGGTTTTGTTATCATCTTCAAATTTTCTTTTATCAAAGACGATATACGATAATATACCGTTGGTTATGTTGTAGTATTATTCGTTTATGACTTTTTAATCAACATTTCAATGTGCTTCACATACATTAAATGTATATATCATATCGTATAATCATTATATATCTACCTTTTTTATAATAAAATAGATTTGCATAATGAATTTCTTGAAACGACACATCAAAGGGCATTTAATCTGGGAGGGGCGGTATAAATTGATTCTTGTTTATTTTAATTAGTAAATTTTTTAAACATTTGTGTGATTGTATATTAATTGGGAACTTAACCTATAGAAGAAAAGGATTAGGCTAATTCTATTATACAACATTATCTCTTGGGCACACTTATAATTAAACAAAAGAATAATTAAAGAAATAATAAAAAGTAGGTAGCATCCAATTGTAGACAAGCAAAGACTAGTCATCCCTGTTTCCATTGACTAATCCCTAAACCAATGAGATTATACCACACCCACTCAACAACTATCTATTATTTTATTGAGTTTGTGTTATTTAAAATATTTGATTAATTAAACATTTTTCGAAATTTATTGATATCTAGATCTTTTAATACTATGTTTAACAACGTAAATTATCATAAACATGTTGAATCGTAAGATGCCATAATATGTGTAAAAGGAACTTGCCTCCCATAAAGAAATCCAATGATGAATTGTAATTTGATGTTTGTTTGTAAGGGGTGTAACTAACGAGCGTTAGAGATGCTTTAGTGAGCGAGTGACGAGGGGATAATAATAAAGGTAAATCTATGAATGAGGGAAGGAGTCGAGTGAGCCACTGGTCTTCACCACCTTCCTTTCACGCATTGACTTCGTCTTCCCTCAAGCATGGTCCATAATATAATGTCATAATACTTAAGACACCCCAGGGTTCTCGAGCGACAGGTTGTTCTCGCGGATGGGAAGTTTTCGCGCGACAGGTGGTTCTCGTGCGAATGAGGATGATGTGATGTGCAGGGTTTGCCTACTTGAGGTTCTCACGTGAGAAAGTTGCTGTTGCATATGAGTTTCGTGTGTTATGCTGCTATGTATGATGTGTTATCTTTTCATGTTTAACGATTTTAAAACTATATGTTTTATGATTTAACTTTGCTTGACTATGTACGAATGTAAGTAAAGTATTATGTAATGAAGTGAAAGATAACAATAATGAAAAGTGGAATGTAATGAATGAATGAAAGTCTTGCAAGCAATGAATGGAGGTTCACAACAATTGAGTTGTTAGCTCAACTGTGTGCGGTTTAGCTAACCCATGAGGATGCGCACATGGGTCAATCCTTGAGATTGACCAATATGTACGAAACGGGATCCTTGTCGCTTGACCCCAAGACTGAAGTCGCCTTGTGCACAACGATGGGGCATAGCATATGACATGATCTAATTGAAAGTGAAAGATATTAATGAAAGTTCGAAACGTTCGAAATGAACGATGATGATAAGATAATAATAATTATTATCAAGATGTACGTACGATGTGTGATCATGAACGAAAGTAAAGGTTATGTTTTAACGAAAAGTAAAGTATTTTAATTATAAACTAGAACTCACTCAGCGTCGCTGACTTTGTGTATGCATAATAGTTGGCAGGTAATCGTTTGATGTTGAGGAGGTGCAGACATGGATGCATAAGCTACCGGAAATGATTTAAGTCTGGCATTCACATTTTTGGAGAACGATATTTGTAAAGATACAAAATTTTGAGATGTAAATGATTAACATGATGTTTTGTCACATTTTTAATTATGAATGAAAAGTTTTAATTCCACTGCAAGTGATGTGTTGTAAATATTATATGCGATAACGGTTCAATTGTAAGCGTCCTGAAAACGAGGTCTTACAAGGTATCAGAATGGATACTTTTATAGACCATGTGCCCCGTGAATACCCTTGTGATGTCTAAGATGTCAAAATTTCCCTTTATCATTTAAATAATATAAATATAGTAACACGTGGTCTTGATTCTTTTATCTCCAAATCTTGTTGTAACCATCTTAGTAGTAGTAAATTAATTGAAAAGGTAATTAAAAACCTCTTTTAAAGTATCTTAAATGTTCCATAAATAAATAGAATTTTAAATAAAAAATAGTACCACAACTTTTTTTATTTAAGTTGGCGTGTGTATGGGTAAAACGTAATTGGGTTTTGCTCCTATATAACATTGGCCCACATAATGTTGCGGGTTTTATTTTGTCACATGTTCCTGTACAATCTTGTTAAACTTTGCTTTAAAAACACATTATTATTCTCCTAAAATCCCTTCCGAATATCCGATACAAAATATATAAAAATCAAACATAATATTTTCATGTGACATTACACATTTAACCCTGTGTGTATTTCCCTTCAAAATAAGATGAAACATGCGTCCTTTATCTTCCTCATGTAAGGGCGGATTTAACTAAAAAAAACGAAACCTTAAACCGAACCAACATATAGAAAATCGGATGGCCCTCGGTTCCAATATTAACCATATTTTGGTTCCGGTTTGGTCTTCGGGAATGGGCTGGAGAAAACCGAGCTAGACCGGCCCCATAAATACTTTAGCTAAAAAAAAAGTTGTCACCTAATAAGAAAGTCAAAACCGATTTGAATATGGAAATAAACCTATTGTTTGACTCTTGGAAACATCAGAATTTCTGAATTTGCAAATTACAGATGGCAGCACACGAATTGCCATTTGCAAATAAACCTACTTTTCAACTTACAAACGACGGCAATTAGGAATTAAAAATCGATTGGTATCTACAAATAAACCTACCGTTAAAGTGTTCAATAAAGCATAGAGTATAAGTTGTGAAATTAAGTAAAAAAAATAAAAACCTTGATACTACCGCATATATAAAGTCTTTTGATTATCATGATAGATCAACGGATACAGATCTGGTTTAATCCTCAAAGCGAAATGAAATTTTAGGACCCTTTCCTAAAGCCAAGCACGTTTTTCAATTCTTACGTCTAGTATGTTTTATTCCCTATGTTGCTAAACTTTAGTGTCTAACTTGTTAGAAATTAATCTTGATGTTTAAGGGTGTATGCGGGTGAACCAAAAAAGATGAGGATGGAATTAGTTAACATGTAAAATATGTTAGTCAATGTAAATATTATAAAAATATTGAATATTTTGACTGTGAATTGTCTGTTATCCAGCTATATTTGAGCTGTGATTTTATAGTAATTAAGATTAGAAATAGTATAAAAGAGGGTCATTGTATAGAGTTTAAAGTGTGGTCTTTTGTTCTCCATATTAATAAAAAAAGTCGTGGTAGTTCCCACAAAATACCGAGTTATATTTGTTTTTCTGGGCCAATATTCTAACATCACTTGCCAAACTAAACCTCATTAACAGTGTGATTGCATTTTAAAAAACTGCAGACAAACACACCTACGATGCAAATATATGAGGTGGTTTATATATGACAAAACCGAATTATAAAATCCAAAGAACAAATGAGCAATAAGTCTAAAAAATTTATTATCTCTTGCATGCTATTGTGTGAAACTATGTATCCAAGCATAAGATAATGATGTTACCATTGATGACCAAGTGATCATGATGCATCAGTACTGCAAAACTCAAAAGAACTACCCATCTCATATGACCAAGATGGAACAAATTAGACGCTGACATGCATACAATTTCAACCTATCTATTTCTATTGATCATCTTACGATTAAACTAACACTCATCCCATACAATCGAAAAGGCAAAAAAAATGTCAGTACATGGTTGCAACAGTGAGCAACCCAATTGTCATTAAACTGAAACTATAGAAATCACAATCACTAAACTGAAGCTAAATCACAAATTCATCAACTAGCAGATTGCCAGAAGGAATAGCTCAGTAAGCAATAAACCAATAACTTATCAAATCAGACAATCAATAAATTACTATTGTTGCATAAAGAGCCTAAAACAGACAATCAAGTGTGTAAATCAGAGCCCAAAAAACCTGATTAACATGCAATTGTTAATTAATACTTGCCTAAAAGTTGTGCACAAAAATGTCTTACCTCGTCAAATATGAGTTTGTATTTGTGAGCAACACACTTGATGATAGCAGGATTGACTCACGAATAACTCAGCTATACATTCGGTGTGTGGTCTTATAAATAACACCCAGCATAATATTTCACTGGTTACCACAAATGAGACTTGAAATTAAAGATTAAATTTAAACAATTTCAAGAAAAACCTTGTCAATCTACAAGAACTATTACAAGAATCTTTGTACACATTACCTAAAGGAGCTTTCTAATGCCCTTTGAAATGCATTAACTGACTGCAATCTTGATCACCATGGATTAACACAATTAATTGGGCCCTTAGAATTCTAGGGCTTTTTTTGTCAAAGATGTGGATATCACCACCTAATCCAAACTTAGACTCCACAGTAACCGGCCAAGATTGAAATAACAGTGGATATAAAAAATAGTCTCAAACAAGAGAGGAACAATTTTCAAAATAATTCATTCTCATTGCATATGCTTGATTACATAGAGTGGAAACTAAATTAACTGAAAGTGGGTAATAATTACAAAATAAAGAAAATACTCAAACAAGGGAAAACAAATGCTAAACTGCTACTGCATAAAGTCAGCCTGAATCAAGCTGACCCAACCCAACCCAACCCGGAAAGACCAGCTGCTACTAAATTTTATATCACCCGGGTCTTAAGAGTTAAGACGCACTTGTTTCGTCCTTCACTGCTTCTGTGTTAACCGGCCACGCAAAGACCTGTTGTGATGCGAAGAGAGTAATGCCCAGATCTTGACAGCTGCATACCTCACATCAATTACATATATATCCTTCTATTACAGACTACCCACTACTACTAGTGTTAGTTACTTTCTTTCAACTTCTCTGCATTCTTCTATTTCTTTTACTCCTTATCTCAGCTTGGCCTATGGTCCTTGATTCTTCCAGTTGATCTGATAGGCCCAAATCATTCACAACACACAGGATAGGATATATGCAACACTTAACCTATAAATATCATCCACAAATTTTGAAATAACCTACAGATAACTTGTTATGTGGCATCCATAAATCAACAAAACTAGATGAAATATGATACGCATGATCATTTGCACATTTCCTCGTCGACAAACTATACCAAAATACAATGTACATATCACTTTCGTAATCCTGAAAACTTAAAAAAAACAAATACAAACTATACCTACTCATTGCATGTGTCTTCTTTTAAAGTGGCGAAAATCTCAACTGCCGCCCATAACCACCACCGTCATGGTGGTTGTAGATTGTTGACGGTTGACTGTTCATATATCAACTACAAAAACATTTACAGAGACATACATTGTTTTCACACATGATACACCATTCCTACCTCAAGCGTCGAAGCATGAGGTACGGTCAAAGTGTCTGTAGAGTGCCTACTATTTCTTCTTAAGAACTCATAACCTAAATTTATAACAAGCTTTTTAACAAAACTTGAACCTTGTTTTGCTTTAACATACGAGTGTCCCAAAATGTAGGCTACCCCGGCCTCCCGAGCCTCCATCAGGTCCCGTAACTCAGCCCGTGAACCGTCGTCCATCTCCGGGCTCTCAGGTACCACAAATCTCACCCTTTTCTTCACTGGGTTTATTTCTTGAACCTCAGGCTCATCTGATCCATCATGGTTGTCCATACGGATTTGAACACCTCCTACATGTGTTGAAGGCGTCCCGACAACCCTCATCACCTCGTCATCATTTCCCGTTTTGCCATCTACACCATTCCCATCAGGGACAGAACCGTCTTTTTGTTTCCTGATAAACTCAGCAATACTACAAACCAAATCCTTTTCAAACTCCACATCATCCTTGTGAACATCACGATAACCGTACCTGACTATGCACCGATACACCCGGTACTCTCGTGGGCCTATACGGCCCACCAGAAACCGTTCTTCGTGTCTCACGTGTGGGACCGGGACTGATTTTACACAAAGGAAGATAAGCACTTGGTGGAAAGCTGGGAGGTTGGTTACAAAGTGAGAAAAGATTGCAGGGATGCCTGAAACGAGCTCGGTATGAACAAGCCCGATTCCTCGAACCCGAACTATGCCAAGTGTCGGGCCCAGGCTCAGTAGCCAATCAACCGATACTTTGTTTTGGACATCAAACTCATACTTTTTAAGTGTACCATAGTGCCACATGTACATCACAAGCATGAAAATGAGCGAGAGTGCTATTGGGACCCAAGCCCCTTCTAAAAACTTGATAAGAGAAGCCGAAAAATACAACGCTTCAATCGTCCCGAAAAACACCACAAAACCGATTGCAAGAAAAACACTTTGGTGCCAGCATAAGACGATAATAAGAGACATTAAGCAAGTTGTAACCAACATAACGGTGATAACCGCCAAACCTGATCCAGATACAATGAAATCAATAAAATGGCAATTTAGGTATTTAACAAACAGTTTATAATTTTCCTTAAACACCATACCTGAAGCGTTACCCATACGTTTTGTATCTCTAAACCCGATGGTAACAGCTAGGCATAACATCATCAAGATCCAGTTGATCTCTGGGATATAAATTTGCCCGTGAAACTTTGAAGATGTATGAACTATTTTAACCCTCGGAAAGCATCCGAGAGAAGAACATTGTTTTATAATTGAAAAGGACCCGGTAATTATTGCCTGACTTCCAACAACAGCAGCACTTATGGCTATCAACAACACCGGCACCCTCAAAGACTCTAAACAACAAAACCACCCAAAGGCCAAATGTGTTACAATATTACCATTTATCATCTTTTGATTTTGAAATACCAAAAGTTCAAAAGCAACTTACCTGGTACGGAGATATAGAATCCAATCTGGTACTCGTTTTCAATAACATGATGCTGAGATAGATAAGCAGCTTGACCCATATATGCAAGAATCAAGGATGGGTAAACAAATGAGGTAAATGCTATTTGTATCGACAACTGTGAAAAGTGTCCAAGATCAGCAAACATGGCTTCAGAGCCTGAACATATGAATACGTGTTTTATAAAAATGATAACTTTATCCTCACAAGAAAAACGGTTTATACATGTAATGTAAAAAAAAGTACTTGCCTGTGATGCATAACAAGATACCCCCTAAGGATTTCCAGCCTCCGGTTTGAGTTTTTTTGAGAAATTTATACATGTGAACAGGAGAGAGTGCTTTATAGATGTGAGGGTTCCAGTGAATAATATTGTATATGCCGATTGAACTGATGGTAAAGAGCCACAGTATAATCACAGGTGCAAACAAATGGCCGACCCTGTGAGTCCCATAATGTTGTAGGGCAAACAATACTATCAGTATGATGCATGCAACGGGGACTTCTATATCTGCAGCAATATATCAATTTCTTTATACCAATACACATAAAGTTTGACTTAGCGTGGGTCACGCTGAGAACAAGTTAACATCAGTTTAAAGTGAGCATTGCATAATGCATATGCAAGATTTAAAACTAAAAAATATGTGGTTCTTTTTAAGATTATGGAGAGATGATTGTTGCTTCCATAACCACGAATAACCTTTTGAAGTGGACTGAACTCTTTCTACTGGTGGATGATGTGTGATCCATTTTCCATTACTTAAGTTATGTCACCAGGAGTAAAATTCTTCTAAGGGCGTGTTTGGATGCGTGTTTATCTGATTATTATTAATTAAGATAGATGTAAAATTACCTATCCATCCTTACTTTTATTTAATTCATTATCCGATTCTGATTCTGTTGAGTCACAATAATATCCAAGCAATCCCAAACTTGGTTAGACCACCCTGCACATTCTAGGATTTCTCGAACATAAACTACAAGGTCATTGACTGTAATTTGACGCTTTAACTTGTTTTATTCACAAGTTCTTGAAAATAGGGAATTTTGCCAGGAAAGAATGACAACTATCATGCTACTCATGCTAAAAGACATAAACTAAAGACAGATGACGTGTTACAAAATTAACACCCAAGATTATGCAGATGATTGACCCATGGTCTACACAATTTTGTTATCAATGACAACACTATAGATAAGATAATTTATTTAACATATGAAGACTATTTATCTTACATTTGTGATGTTCTTTGGCCATTGCAAGTTCCACACCAGAAACTGCTGAAAAGACTGCAAGAATCATCAGAACAATAAATCAATCGGGCATATCAAAAGAACCCAGAAATTTAACTCACAGTTCAATGTCAGTTATACAAATTGTCACCTAATTTTAGCCCAAAAAAAATCCATCTTTATTGGGGAAAACATAATGAACTAACTGATAAATTTATGTCAAAAGTCTATAAATCTGAAATCAACCATGAAGTTAAATAAACAACAAACCTGAAAGGGCAGGAGTTAGAACACCATCACCAATGACCATACAAGCCCCAACAAGAGCCAACACAAGTAGAAACCTCTGCAGAACTCTATATTTCTCCAAAGTAATTTTAAGTCTTGACCCAAAAGAAGTCAAAGCTGAATTAGGTGCTTCGTTTTTATAGCTTGACAGTTCTTCATCAGCTACTTGACAGTTAGGCAACGAGCTCACTCTAGCATGTCTGCAAAGCAACGAATACAGTGCAAATGTGCCTCCTTCACCGTTATCATCAGCTTTAAGAACAATGAACACATATTTGAACAAAGGGACTAAAGTAAGAGTCCAGAAAATGAAAGAAAGTGCCCCGAATATTTCTTCGTTAGTCTCCGAATGTTCAATATCTTCTGCAAAAGTACTCTTAAACACATATAAGGGTGATGTGCTCAAATCTCCATAAACGACGCCCAAACTTTGGTAAGCCAATGACAAAACAGTCATCCATGACTGTTTCTGTAAAGAAATAAAACAAAAAACAAGCAAATTTTACATGGGAATCGTCTAAAAATCAATGTATCGACAAATTACAACATACCCATCTCACCTTTAGATGATTCTGATGAAATCCAGGCTCCAGATCCATAATAAGTTGCCTTAAATCAGTAAAGATGCAACCTTTATATCAACTAGCCGACGACTCATTGAGAAGAAGTAATCAAATTGGGTTGAAACGGTGATTTAATGGCTAAATCTCGATTGAAAAGGTGGAAGTGACGAGTTCAATTAATTAATTAATAAACTAGGATGGGAGAAACCACCCACCCTGGTAAAGAACATTGAATAAAATACTCAGAATTTGGTTGCTTATCACCAAGAATGGATGGTTTGTTTATTGTGAGAAAGTACTCAGGAAGCAGTTGAACTAACATAGAACGACTAATGAAACACGAAAAAGGCAGAAAAGAAGGTCAAATTGAAGCTCAAAAACTGTATTTTAATAATGGCGTGTGATGATGGATGAGTGCGTGAGGGGTTTTAGAGAGAGAGAGATCGATGAGCAAGATGATGTGTCTCTGTGTTTTTTTAAGGTTTTGATAAATCTTTGCGTTTATGTATAGAAAGTTCATTTGATTCACATGGGTCGGGTCGGGTCGGGTCGGCTTGGAACTTGATCTATGCTCTTTTACATGTTTGTGAATAAGATACATTAAATACACGAGGATGATTTTCTATTCTTCATTTCTTCTTGTGGTATGTAGTCACTTGTATATTTTTATTTATACTCAAAAAATTTCTTTTCATTAATTTACTTTTGTCTACTTTTTTAACGGCTAATTTACTTTTGTTTGCCGTTATATTGTTTCTTTTTAATTAATTATAAATATGAAACCATTATACTCTTATGCATAAAAATAAATTAAAAAAAAAACCCGCAGCCGTCCTTCATTTCTTCTTCTTCATAGCAACTTAATCTTAATCATTGACACAAGAAAATTTAAGTTTGAATTATATAGTACACATGGTTTGTTGTATGAAGAAAATCAAAGGTTGGCGAAGGTTTGTAATTTACTTTTTCATAACTATCGATGCAAACTTGAAGAATTTACATGTCGCCGTCTAGAGTCGCTCATCTTCATTTTCATTGTGACTATAAGCAGTGTTGGTGTATTTGTTACTAGAAGCGGTGTTGGTGTGTTACAAGAAGCCTACATTTCCTTTTTGTGTTGGCTTACTTGTTTAAGGTGGTTTGGTGGGGAACGTGAAGGTGGTTTACTGACGAGACTTTCTTAGGGATTTCATTTCAAAGTTAATTTGTTTGTTTTGGCATAAGATGACGGAGATGGTGGTGATCGGTGGCCATGAACGCGTAGAGTGAACGGTAGTTCAACTTCTATTGAATTTGGAGGGGCGGTTATAAACGATTTAATTACTTATGATGACATTTGTGCTACACAAAACCCATTTGACATTGTAGTCTTAATTTGCTTCTAGTCACCATCGCCAACTAATCACCGAATGTTTAAAGTAATACTTACCAATTATAGCAATTAAAATTTCATATAGTTATAACATTTCTTTGTAAAATAATAAATAAAACATAATTACAAATTATATAATTGTGTTCCAATAATAGGTTTTATCAGAAGTATAGGTAGACAGAACAAAAAATAAAAGACACTTAAATTATAATTTATTGTCGGCCAACATTGTTGTTTGTTTATTCATTTATTTGTGAGCTCATCGTCACACTACATATGAGCCAAAAGGCCCAAAATATACGGAATTATTTCTTTAATTTAGGTCACTGTTTCTGTTTATGAAAGGTTATTTTATGGAATTTATTATTAATTGTTATCATATAATTAGATTATCATATCACATCGTCTGACATACGGAACTTATTGAAGATGTAAAATGTGTAAGTTATATACTTATATGTTAATCATATTTAGAATTTGATAAGTTTTAAATGATCACATACATATAAATCTCTAGATCATAAAACAAACTATTTAAAACAAACTTCTAATATATTTCTTATCTATCATACTAGCTACTAATCTCTAGTATAAAGACAATACATCCGCTAATTAAAATCTGTTTATGATTTAAAACCTGAAAATCTATAATTGAGGGTTAAGTTTGAGATGTTTGAGGATTGGTGTGGGATTGTTATACACATGGCGGTTAGAGAGTGATCGAGGGTGGGAGTGGTATAAGATAATAATGTGACAACTATTTGTGTTGTGAGCTATTTTTTCACAAGACTGGGTTGCCATTGGATTCGTCAACTAATTAATGCAAGTTAATTTGCTTGAGATTTCACCCCAGCCATCCATCTGTAATACTCATGCATGTTTCATCTTTCATAATTTTACGACACTTTAATGACACTAGTGGAGGTAGGAATTTTTATTATTCGATCGATATTTTTTATGTCTATTAACTTAATTACCAACTTTTATTCGCGTTTCGGTTCAGACTAATCAGACGAACTCAACTTTCTAATCCTCTATGTTCACTTAGTTTACACATACTCCATTTTCCACTCTAATATAATAAAAAGAGGTTAAAAAGGGTAAAATAATGATTAATGTTTTGGTTAATCAAACCGAAGACGCATGGACATCTTTGCATGCTTACATGCAATGACGAAACTTGAACACTCTTATACGGGGGCGGATGATGAAATTAATTTTTTTCTTTCCTGCCAATGTTAGCCGGTAGGGTGGTGGTTGTTGGGTGGAAAGAAGAACACAGAAGAAGCATAAGAGTAAGAAGAAGAGTATGATTTTTATTTCGAATTAAAGTCTTTTTAAAGCCCAACTTCAATATTGTACTCTAAATAATACAGTGAGAGAGTGATTTGTCTACTCAATTGTCAACATACATTGGTAATTGGTAACCGTATATATTTTTTTTTGGAACGACATATAACAAACTGGCAACCGTATATATACAAGTTGAAGTGTTTATTTACTTTTTACTTTATAAGATTAGTTAATTTATACTGAAAAGTCTTATCATCATGTTTTCTTAGGAAGCCGAGATCCCCTCATTGGAAAAATCAAAGAATATGTTCCAAACTTTTATATTGAATTCTGGTGGAATCAAGAATGGAATTGAGTAACAAATGCACTTGACCGACCCGCCATCTCTTTCAATAACGCCTTCGCTTCACTTCAAGACTCTATTTGCCAATGATTAAAAATAATAATTACAAAAATATATTGTTTGAAAAAGAAATTAACAAATTGAGAAGGTTACTTAAGCTAATAATCAAGAAGTATAACATAATTACTTAGTTTAGTTGGTTATGACATTGTTATGTTTTCATGAGGTTATAGGATCAAGCTTAATCAATGGTTTTTAGTTGTTCAATCTCAAATTTTCCAATTATCACATCGGTGTATCCTTTTCAAAACACATGTTTCTTTTTCTTCTGTAAATTTGCAACTACAACACATCTCACATCTCTCCCATCTACAACTCAAGAAGCATCTCCTCTCTATAAATGGAGACCTAAGAGACGAGTTAACTTAAAATATAGTTCAACCTCTTCTAATGGTTACCAGTTTAACAAGGTTTAATAAAAAAAAATGGTTGGATTCCATTGCTTCCGATTCAGTCGCATATTAACATACCAAATCCATGTTCGATTCCTAGTTTAACTGGTCTGGTCCGGTTCTAATAACATTATATGAGAGTCAGGTCTGGTTTTAATAATATTGTATGAGAGTGTTTGACTCATTTTTCATAATTAATACCAGTATAAAAGTTATGTACTTTCTTCAAAACATGAACCTTATTCAAGATCTTGTTTATTATTATTAAGGTCACGAGTTCGACACTTGTGACTAGATTTAAATCTAGTTTAAATTTTTTTTCACACCCTAACTATCTTGTCCCATATCAACCATAGAATAAAATTAAGCTCCTTTATTTTCCTACAAAGGAAAACCCACATTTTCTATCAAATGGTTCACATGATGACCACCATCTTATAAATCGCAAGCCATCATCAAAGAGTTAATTTGAGTCTAACCGACCCAGGTCAGTTCGACTTCAACCTAGCTTGCTTCAAACTGGTCAATTATTTTACAGATAATTTAACAGGCCATAATGAACTTGGGGACTCACCGGTTCCTGGTTAAACAGGATGGAACGGTCGGTCCGGTATGACATTAATAACGTTGACCAAAACAAAAAGTTTGTTCCAGCCTTAATAACATGACCACATCAGAAGATTTATTTGACCAACCTAAATGCATGTATCCCGTCGCATCGGCTCTACTAGTATAAACAGTATGTTGCAAGCCTACCCAAACTCATTGTATGGAAGCTAGAGTTTTTTTTTTTTTTCTTTTTCTTTTAATGAGCTCCAATTTAATCTTGAGGGTTAGAGTGCATTAAGTCTGACTCATTTCAAGCTTTTAATGACTTGATCTCGTTACCTCACAAGCGGCTTGGTTTCGTTTACATCTTATCTCGTATCTTTTTTTATTTTCGAATGGTAACTCTGGATATAAACACCAACTAAAATATATAAAAAGTCATAATCGGAATTTTAAGCCACTCAACCCACTTTATCTTACCCTTATAGTATCTTTTGCAACACCACAAATACAAATAATTAACAATCAGATCAAAAATAGAATCACAACTTTGTCTATCTATTTTTCTCGAAGATTGTATCGTCTCTTACGGTATCTATTAGAACACCACAATCCGAATAATTAACATCTTGTATCCTATTTATATCGGGAAGTCACATGCTACTTAAAATGTATTTGCGGTATAAAAAAACTTGAGATGTATATTAATATTATAATAACAAGAATGGCTGTAGCAATATCTCATGGCCTACTTTGAACTATCTGCATACCAAATAAGATTATTGTTGATGTTGACCCAATATATCAATTTGTGGCATTGAATCACACCATTCATGGTAAGTAGGATGTCCACATTAAATCTCCCCACCCATCCTTTTTTCTTTCATCTTCAATGCTTATTGTTTTCTCTTTTTATGTTTTTTTCTTCCTTCTAGAAAATAATTCTTATTTTGTGTTATATAGTCGGTATAATAAAAGACACAATAAAAATATCGTAACATAACTCTACGACATATGATGGTGATTCAGTGATTATTGCTCCACCAGACAAACTAAAATTTTAATGGAATGTAACTTCTATTTGTTATATGTTACAACTATTATTGTTAGTAACGTAAACAAAAGAGCAAATTACACATGCAGTAAGATTATATTGCATGTTTGATAATTTCTTAAAATAGATATATTTATGTTTCTCGTTGCTTGAATTTTAAGGATTTCGATCCCATCTCCCCAACGTAGTAGATGACATGACTATATGCTCTCACAACTCGATCTCCTTTGTTTTTTTCAAACTACAAGCACTAACATCGATTGGGAAGACATCACTAAAAGGGAAACTTTGGGTGCACATTCAGGAACTGTAACTTGAGTTAATGACTTGATGACTATGAGTTAACTATCAAAATCCACATGAGAGACGTATGACTCAATATATCTAAGAGGAAATAGAAATGAGAGGAGGCAGACTTAATGTTAATTTATTAGACACTCTTACTTCTCATTGATATCATTGTGTGTGGTCGCATCAAAGAGATGGCTACTTCCATCGTCTTGTACATAAAAAGAAGGTTTAATAACAATTTCATATGGTTTAAAATTTTTATTTTTAACACATGTTAGTGAACATAACGAGTAGAGACCGAATATGTAAATTAAAAAAAAGTTAAAAGAACAAAACCACATACCACATGAATTATATATAATTAATTTAGATAGCAATACGCCGGTCTAGCTGAAAATGAATTAATTTGGATACATAATCTCCATGATAAAAATGTCATACTACTATAATTAGTGAAACTAAGTTCCAAATGATCTATTATAGATAAACATGGTATATTAAAATATATTACTTGTTATCTAGTATGGCATCATGATTCGTGTATCCGTATCTTATTTTATCCATCGTCCATTTAAGATGTGTTTTTTTTGCATATAGAAGAGGTAGCAATTGTATGTGGGGTCGAAATTGCAAATAATACAGCTTTGATGTATGCATTATGCATGCATATTGACCGTTAAAAATTATCAAAATCATACATGTAACCTGAGGTGACGAGTCACGTAGCTTGTACCTCAATTTTCATATGGTTTTTTAGGTCCCTCTATTAAAATCAAAGTAAACTTCCTTTTGTTCATATCTAACTTTTCTTGTTCTCATCCATCTACTATTTGATTTTTTTTCCCAGAAATTCGTTACTACTTAAATTAAAACTGTCTAAATCCACATAAAGAAAACTCATGTTAGCATGTATTCCCAAACACGGGTAAAATTTTCTATCTTGTGTTTATCAGAATTTCACCAATATGATATATGTCCTAAATACCATATAATGCGATACTCAAATTCCATAACAATTCGATGAATTTCACATTGAATGCTTGATTAATTATCATAAGTATTTACACTATAATCATAAGAATAGCATATATAAATTTGTAATCATTGCATATCAATTTAGAAAAGATATCAGTTTTTATTGTTATCGTATATCGATAAATACTTTATATAATTCATATCTAATTAGCTTTTATGTTTTTTTACCAAAAAAGTTAATAATTACTCAACTTTACCTATCAACCTCTCACATTAGAGGATATGGTTTCCTCGACCCATTTGTAAATTCATTTGGCATCATAGTCTTGTTTAGCCATTAGGTCAAATACCTCAAAAGAAAGAATTGTCCAACAATGCTCCCCCGACAAACCCCCTTTTGTTCTGATTTCATCTAGTCGTCAACCCGGTGGTCTGTTTGTCCAAGTGCGAATGTGGTGTAAGAACACAAAAATAATACTATGTTTATAAAAACATTAACAATATTTGTATATGTTTTAAAAATTACCATTCGACATATGCAAGCATGCAACTGTCTTCGCAATACCTTAAAAGGACACCTGAAATTGTTTGTCAAGTCGCGTAGGGCTCATATGTAAGAATACCAAATGGAACATCTTCATAATGGAAGAAATTGACAATATTTCAAGACTAGATTCGATACTGGTCATTCTAAAAATGTTAAATATTGTTCTCTATTGGTGCCGAGATTTTTTCAACCACGATAGAAGATCCGGTTCTCCAAAGACTTTCTTTTGTTAGATGACATCTTAATTTCGGTTAATGGATAGTCGATGTCTTTTTAGGTTAAGGTATCTAATAATGAATTGAACGAATTAAATGATAAAATGAGTTAACATATAACAGTTTATATAGTTAATTTGTATGGATTCTTACATCACGTCAAATAACTAGCAACTAAATCGAGGAATATTATATCGCGTCAAATAAAGAAACAAAAAATGTGACAATTCAAAAACTTGCACGGGTCGTATAGACTTATATGTCTCGTCAATCGTATGGCTTTGCATGACTTGTTAGGGGACAGGATCCGCTTATTTGATTATTGATAAACTCATACAGCTATATAGGCCAATAGATTTCATGAGTTTCATGATAAAGGCGTCTCCATAACACATCAAGGTGTACATTTGACACATGCGTATTGAGATTGTAATAAATCTCAAGTAAAGATATTAAACCAAATTTTTTTAAATATCTCTATCTTACCACCACCACCACACTTGTCATCATCCAAGTGCCATCGCATCATGACTGTCGTACACCAACACTATTACCCCTACCACCATCCCCAATTGTTGTCCCCGTTATTACCAACCACCCCATCATCTTCATCACCACTTTAAATTCCAACTTTTTTATTCTGACGAACAAATACTATTATCCGATCAAAAAAAAATTTCAATTATCAGGAAATTCTAGGTTAAACAGCTAAAAATGCTATGAGCTGTTTGATAACCTTTTGATGGCATTTGAATCGTTAAGAGGCGAAAGTGTTTGTTTTAAAAAAAAGACACCTTTTAACCATTCCATTCACGGCTCAAACAAATAAACAAGAAACCATCGATCTCTCCTTCCTTGTTCCACCCATCGGCCCAACCTTCATACATCAACACTACCATCGCTAGCATTGCCCTCCTTGCCGCCAGCCATCAACACAACAGTCCCCATGGTCGGCGAACTCCTTCAGGGTTTCTCTGTAACACCCTGTCACCACCACCCCCTTTCTTCTCCTCTCGAGTTTCTATGCAACACAAAATACTCCTTCCCACCATAGTTACCCTCATTGGTTCTGATTCTACATCAAGTTATCACACTTTTAATTACATAATCTTGATCTAGGGTTTCATACCGTTAGTTAAGCTGCTGATTGAAGTTTAAAGTCAATAACACACTTCTTGATCTGAGTACAAAATTGGGCATCGAGTTGACTCGATTTGTGACATGGTTTTGACCTTAAAATCATTGATCTTTTAGTGGTGTTACAAGAAAGAAGTTTATCTATAATGTCTTGGAAGAATAGAAGAGGTTGGAGTCAAATTTAAGGTGTGTGGTATTGAAGAAATTGGCTTTTTTCTTGTGTGCTGGTTGTTTCTTTGCAGGAATGCTCTTCACCAACAACTTTTCTTGTGTTTTTTAACTATATTTTATTACCATACCTAGTATTAGAAAAGGAATTGAGGGTGGTGGTGGACGGTGGGTGGTGGTGGACGGTGGGTGGTGGTGGTAGCGGAGTGGGTGGAGGCGGACAGTGGTGGAGGCGGACGGTGGTGGAGGTGGTGGCGGACGGTGGTGGTGGCGGACGGTGGTGGTGGACATGGGTGGTGGTGGGTGATGGTGTTTAATCATCTGTAAACTTTAGAAGTGGTTGTGTCAAGTCTGCACCATGCAGACCTCGCGCAGATATTTTTTAATGAAAAATCTTCCAAAAAACAAATATTTTACAGACCTCAACATCTGCGCGTAGTCTGCGCGACGCAGACGAAAATGATCAAAAAGAGCTTTTTTAAAAAAACAAACACCCCTTAAATAAAAACGTACTTAACATTATTTTTCTATCAGTTTTAAAGCATATATTCATAAGAGATTCTTCTCAACTGTGAATGTTTAAAAAAACCTTGCATTTAATTGGGATTTGACCCTCAAGTTGTATACCATGGTTTGTCTTCTTTTTGTTATTAACTTATTGTATAAATACAATTATAAATATAAATATATCCATTGGCCCTTCTATTCGGGTATTGAATCTCGTGCCCCACTCATATTGTCATTTTCATTGTAGACAATGTGACAACCATTTCAATTGTCTACAATAAATGAGAAATATCGACTTCTTTACGTTTCACCAGCTCCAAAAGATATGGATCTTCCAGGAACATTCGTGCGGTACTTGTTGGAATTTTGTTGCTTTGTAAGAATAATTAAAATGTTGCTAAGAATATTACTTAAGGACGGTTTCGAACAAGTTTGACACAGTTGAAACTAATTTACAGAGGTTGAAATATCCAACGTCACCTAAAAATGATTTGACCTATTTGAAGAAGATGAGATGACACTCAAGTTAATCGTATATAATCTTGAATTTTAATTTGAAGAAGATGACATTTTATTTGAACAAAATCTAGAAGTTTGAATAGATTTATACCTTTAGCTTAGCTTTTTGTATTGATCAAGTATCGATGAATTTCACCAAAGACCGGTTTCTATTTGAAGTTTTGGAATTTGTATTATGAGTTCGAATTATTCTTCAAATCGTTGTTTTTGTGTGAATTGTTTGTTTTAACTTCTAATGAAAGATTGTTAGGCTTTTGATCATGAATGAGTTTTTCAAAGTTGGATTGTTTGAAAGTGCCTAAGTACTTCTATTGTGTTGAATCGTCACATTTTAATCTGAAGCATTTACCTATATATGTTAACTAGTTTCATGAAAATCTAATAAGAAGATTATTTGTCTTTGAAGTAAATGAACACCACTTGAACTATAATGTTTGGGTTGTTCTCATTTTGAGATAAAGTCTTGATTTTAGACAAAGAACAACAACAGACTATTGCCTTTCTCCTCGTACAAGCCAAAGCAAAACTCATTCTCTCTGTCTATAAACCAAGAATATGGGCGGTAATACCATAATCGACGCCTCTCATCGATGCCATACGCCATTGGCGAAGCGGCTTGTCAGATTAGCTTCAATCGGCTCCTTGTCCCGTAACAATAAAAGGTGAAGACATCAAAGAACAGAAACTATATTTTCCCAATCAGCTATGGTTGTCGCATCCAGCCCTGAAAGCCCTACACACATGCATATAATTTCAAATTCCCCATCAAAATCAATCCAAGATTGAAAGGGGAGATGAAGGTTTTGAAGTCCCTTTAACAACCGTACCCTCAAGAATATGTAAACAACATATAGAAGATCCAAAATTCCACAACATACGTGAGGCATGAGGAGGAACCGGTCTCGTCAGAAAGTTTCTTTCTTCATCTATCAAGCCCCTTCAATATTTACAGCAAGTGCCCCATCGATATGTAGTATGAATCATAAAAAATCCCCAAACCCTATTATAAAGTTAGTTTGAAAAAAAAAAAAATCAAACAAAATAATTGAGATCAGTCCGCCATAAATGATTCTATGCTTCGATGTTTTGAACAAAAATTACAACAAAAACAAAATGACATAATACCTTGGCTAGCAAGGAACCAGATTCAAAAGTGATCTTGATATGCTAATCAAAACCTGAAATTATAATATTGAATTCCTATTTAGTTCTACTATTTACTTCGCTTAAGGATCATCAATTCACCATAATAACAGCAAAGATTAACAAAATGGTACAAACTGAAATGCAAGATCTTTTGAAAAATGAACTTAATACTCTAAAACCAAACCACAAAAGCTTTTAAAAATAAACACAATTATATACCTTTAACAAACACAAAAAATAGTTATGATTAGTAATAACTTTTTTTGATACTCTAAAACAAACATACAAAATATTTTAAGAATAAATACAAGCATATAGCAAGGTATTTTAACAAAATAGGCCCTTAGATCTCATCAAAACGAAAGCATACCATTATACCATAACTTTAATCTTATCAACATCATAGCTTTCTTAGATAGAACTTTTTAAGTTTATACCATCTGCATTTTTTAGACCAGTTCCCTATAGAAAATAAAATAACACAAATTCAGTAAACAAAATCTTCAAATGAACTCATTTTCATCATTAATTATGGAGCTCAGGTTGCAAATGCAGCAAATCTTACCAATCAACAGATGAAATCAACACACCCGGCCGGAGTGGGTATACATCCAGGAAATCTCCGCCATGAGCCACCCTGTAACCACCCCAATCCTGCCAAAGAGAAGACGAATCAGAAGCCCCATTACAGCAACCATAACAAGCTAACAGCGAGTAGTCGGAGACGGCACCGGCTTGCAAATCGCTTATCGGGTGTTTCGATATGGAGGGGTTGGTATGACTTGTGAGATTCGATCGAGGTCTTAGTTGGATGGCAGTAACCGGTCGATTTCACGATCAAGATCTGCGGTACCTCATCACCGTCTTGTTCTATGAGGCCGCCCACCACCACCACCACCACCACCTTAATAACCTTATCACTTTGGTTAATCGGCACGTGTCATACAGAGGGACAATCATGGAGATTGTGGCGAGATGAGATGAAGCGGTGTGGTAACATTGAAATTCACAGAGCCCTAAACCGAAGGTGAGCCACAGAGATGAAAACGAACGGCTTAGATTCACAGATCCACTATTCATTCTCTTTCTTTTTAAATAGCTGGATAATATAATATAAATTTGTTGTTTCCAAATCCAAATAGAAACGAAGGGTTGGTAACATTGAAATTTGAAAATATATCATCTTTACAGTTTGTTTCTCTTCAAAAAATTAGTGAAAAATAAGATTTTACATTAACATCAGACATGAATAACTATATTTAAATACGAGATATATGATTAATAATGTATTGGTTCACATCAGCTAAGGTGTGTCTAAAAAGGACGCATAACCCACACAGATTGTATCATCAATCATACCATTATAATTGATTGAATAATAAATATTGATAACCACCTTAAGTGAAAATGATAATGATGAAGATGTCATTATTAGTTTTGATAGTGATATTGATATGGACCAAGCGAACGAGGGATGAAGCTTTTTATATAGCGACACATTTTTATCCTCTGATATGAGAGTAACTTGAGATGATACGTGACAGCAATATAATAATTCTCATCAAAAATTTTTCGCCTCTCTCTCATATTAAATAATTACCTTAATTATTAATAATATTATGTAATACTTTTTTAGATTTAATAAATTAAGAAAGAAATCTATTCATTAATGTTATTTCTAAATAAATAAATTGTTTATAAAATAATAATTTTTTCTAAAGCATAAAACTTTTTTAAAAATACGAAATATTTTAAAATTTGTATTTTTAAAAAGTCAATTTTTAAAAACAAAAAATAATCAAATTTAGGAGTTATAATAAGAAAAATTTTAAAAATGACATTTTTATACGATTTGTTTTAGAACAAAATGTTTATTTTTTTGAAAAAAAAATTAAAAATAAAATTTTAAAAAGTTAATATCACTGTTTTATTATTTATAGTCATTTATCATATGTAATTTCAGTCATATCATATCTTTGAATTATCATTTTATAATTATTAATTTTTATTATATTAATATTTTGTTTATTCAACCCGTGTAAACACGGGTTTACTAAATCTAGTTATTCCTACAAAATTCGTACCTAAATTATTGTTGCCAATATTTATCTAATAAAAACATAACTTGGTTGCAAAATAAGCTCGTACTTTTGAAACTTTTTAGAACTAATAGTAATTTAAATATATGTCACTTAAAAATGGATTAATGACGATTTTCAAATGAAGTATTTATGTATTCTTCAACAAATCTTTTCAAAAACATATTTTCATATCTTAACAAAGTTTGTGAGTGTTCAGATTAGGGGACATGGAGTCGATCCGTGGAGAAGCCGGTAGTTACCTGGGAAAAATCAGGGCCGACCGGGAACACCGCATCCCTGGTTCCAATATGCATCTACCCGGTGAATTTTTACTGGATCTACCAACTACACCACCTCTAAAGCGGTTAACGAAATTAATTGATGTAAATACAAAGAACTTGGACGTACCACGTAAAGCGAAAACCGGTGGAAAAAAGAAAATTACGAGACGATAATGTGTAACACGGGGAAAACGAGACGGTTGTCAACGGTCTTATTGCAAGTTTTCGTGGATTCTACAATTTGTTATTTGAATATACAATTAAAATCCAAAACAAAGATTTCAAGTCAAAGTCGATATCTTAGTGCTAGAACTTTTGCCTAATTTTTTTTGACGAACAATTAAAAAAATTTGTCCATTCACGACTTTTTAGTAGACTACAATTAATTTGTTAGTTTTAGATGAATAAAGTAAAATTTTAAAAATTTTGACTCTTTAATTTTAGGGTCAAATCAATTAAATTGTAACATATTTTCACCTTTTATATTCTAATGCACTCATGCACTGTGTACATATTTTTACTAATGTATCGTACTTGAACTTTGAGATCTTTTATTAGAATGTGATAGAAACTATGATAAAATAGCAATTGAACTAGTTTTTTCTTTAATTTATAATAACATGTTATCCCGGGTAACAATAGCACATGTGAGTTTATTAAGAGCCGTTAACAATATGCTAATAACAAGATGAAGTAAATCACAATTTGTACTAACAAGTGGTATTTAATATTAGGTATCTAGGCGACGAACGCACTAAATCACGCATACTCACAAGAAAGCAATAAGAAATTAACGTGGTTTGGTTAGCGTGACCTAAATCCACGGGTACAATTAGGGTTTATAGGTTAGGGGTGTGATTCATGTTTATTTTAATGTAAACCCAAAAACACTAAAAACTTCACAATCCAACATTCAAGAGTGGATTGGTAGTTAACATGTGAATGCATGACAACATTCTTCATGATCTCTTCTTATATGGGCGTTTGAAGTGGTTGTATCTTGAACATGAGGTTTAGCATCAACAATTGAAGCAAGAAAAGAAAAGTCAATCATATTGGTGTTAGATAGAATAATCAAAGCTTGAATAATATCATGATATAACCATGGAGGCCCAAATAGAGAGCACAGGCAGTCAGCAGTGCGTGACTAGTGGGCTAAATAAGGCCCATATAATAAGCTGCATCTCTAGTTTTTTAGAATAAACCAAAACCACCGGGCTTTCTTTACTTTTTCCTTGCGTCCATGGTCTTCTTTCGGTTGCGGTTGCAGTGCAGTTTAGGTTTTTCCTTCATCCTCTATTCCTCAATTCTTGACAGAGGTGAGCAACGTGCGTGATTTAATGTTTTTACATCTATTTTTTTTTTCCATTTGACAGCTTTGTCGTAACGAACTGGTTCTATTTTTTAAAGCCTATTTTTTCCTGTTTAACAGACACATCCTAACTCAAGGGTCCTAGATCGACTTAGTTATTGTTTTTAATGTTTTACTTCTCACGTGTGTTGTTCATTGTTTTTACCTCTACTTTCTGTTTGGTTTTATTTTTTTCGTATTTATTTAATTTTTAATACGTGTTTTATTGGTGTTGGTGATCGCTAACAGTGATGTAACATTACTACATTAGTGCTATTTAGCATGGTTTTACGTCCGCGGTGCAACAAGAGGGCTTAATACTAGTTTATACTTTTTTCTAACAACCTTAGAGATAAACATGAGCAAACTAAATAAATTAAAAAATACGATAACTATTAAAATATAATTAAGGTATTAATTATTATTCAATTTCTTAGTAATCTGGATCTCATTTGACTACATTTTTTAAAACGAGTTCAACTTCTTGGTCATCATTCCCATCAAACCATGTTACAGGTTTTTCTTTATTTCACTACATTTAAACCAGTATCTTAGGGTCATGCTCATTCTATGAGTCCTGCAATGGCATTCTTTATGATCGTAAAAGCCCTACATTAGCCATGATATGCATAATAGTAACTACTAGTATTAAGCCTGCCAATCGCGTTGCAGCGGGGCAGTAAAACCATACCATGTAGCACCAATGTCATATCACTATCAGCGACCATTAACTCCGGTAAAACTCGCATTAAAAAATAAATAAAAACAAAAAGAAATAAACCGAACGGAAAGTACACATAAAAACATTGAACCAAGCACGTGACATGTAAAATATTAAAAATAATAACTAAGTCCATCTAAGACCCCGTGTGTTGTGATGGTGCCATTTAACAGGAAATAATAGTGGTAAAAACATTAAATCGCACGGGCACGTTGCGACGTGTTAGCTCGTTATGTAAAACGAAAAATTTGTAAAATATTAAAAACATAGGGGACAAAAGTTGAAAGTAAAAACCTTGTTAGGGCTTAATTAAAAAAGATTTAAAGTATTAAGTTAAAATATAAAAAAAGGGTTAAAGATTAAAGGAAAAAAAAAAGACAAAAGGTGAGTACAACCCACAAAACACTATAGTTATGCATAAATAAGTTGATAATTAGTATATTAAAATGCATCTTTATAGCATATAAGAGTGTAGATGTGGCAAAAAAAAACCGGTTCGGGAACCGGTCTGGCCAAAACCGAAACCGGTTTCTGGCCAAAACCGAAACCGGTTTCTGGCCCAAACAGGTTTGGCCCAAACCGGTCCCGAACCGGTTCGAACCGCCGGTTCCTCCACCGGTTGGAGGTTTCAAAAAATGAAACCGATTTCAAACTGGTCCGATCCCAAACCGGTTTCAAACCGGTTCCCAAACCGATGCACCAAACCGGTTCCCAAACCGGTGCACCAAACCGGTTCTCAAACCGGTGCACCAAACCGGTTTTCAAACCGGTTTTAAAAACTAGCCGTTATATAACGGCTATATAGCTGTTTTTTGACCATTTTTTTGTGTTTTTTACCATTATACCCCCATTAAGCTAGTATAAATATGTATTGGATGTTTTAGTTGAACCACAACAACTTAAAACGCTCTCTACTCTCAAAAAACGCTCTCTATTCTCAAATATGCTCAATACTTTCGTTCAATTCAAAAAAAACTCTCAATACTCTCGTTCATTTTAAAATGGCTTCATCAAATACTCAATCATCCGTTGGTTGTGATGCGTCTTCAAGCAACGTGATGGTAGCAATCCTTCTTACGAATAGGAACCCTGAAATATGGTGCAATTACGATTTATGTCAAATGGCTAGCGGTCCAAACAAAACTCGTTGCAAGTATTGTCATAAGTTTTTCAAAAAAGATGCAAATACAACTTTGAAAAACCACATTGTGAATAAATATTATAAGGCTTTGAAATGTGAACCGTCTCAAGGTCAAGCTTCGATGACAAGCGAAGGGAGTGTTTGGACTTATGACGTTGATGCGGTTCGTGAGCAAATGACGCATTTTGTAATTCAAGAAAGCTTGCCATTCAAACATTTCGACAACGAACGTTTGACTCGGCTAATTCATCGAACTCTCTACCCGTGATACACACATGTAAGTCGTGCTACACTTAGAAGAGATTGCTTAAAAATGTGGTAAAAAGCTAAAATTGAATTAATATCTTATTTTAAAAATTTACAAACCGGTGTTAACTTAGCTAGTGATGTTTGGTCGACTCCGCACGGTTCACCTGACTCGTACATTTGTGTCATCGCCCATTGGGTTGAACCCGATTCGTGGCAAATGATGAAACGTACGATTGCATTTAAATTGTTTGATTATCCTCATACCGGTCAAAATATTTTTTATCTTATTGACAAAGTTATTAGAACATATAAACTGGAAAACAAAATCTTGTCAATATCTTTTGATAACGCGTCAAATAATACGCTTGCGATAGAACATCTAAAATTAAAATATAAACCAATTTGTGACGGTGTGTTTTTTCATAGTCGATGTGTTGCGCACATCATAAACTTAGCCGTTCAAGACGGTTTAAAAACTATTGAAACAATAAAAGATAGTTTTAAATGAATGTTACGTGACATTTTTAGTAGTAACCAAAGATATAGTAGGTATCGCAAGTTTTGTAAAGACGCAAATTCCAAGTGTTTAGGTCCGAATTGGGACGTATCTACAAGATGGAATTCGACTTGTAACATGTTTGAAAAGGCTATTGAACAAAAAGAAAGTTTAATAGCCTTTCATAATACTTTGGTGAGTCGTGGAAAGGCTTCTGCAGGATCGGGTAAGGGTGCTTAAGTTTGCAATTAGCTTCACAGGAGGAGAGAACTTTAGATCACTTAACAATTCAAATACGGAACTGGTAACTATTTAGAAGATACTAAGCCCACACAAGTAATGTAAGTGAAACAAGAACAAAATCACAAGTACAGAAGATAAAGTTTTCAATGAAGTTGTATATTGATTCTCTAGTTCTATTACAAGTGTGTTCAAGTATGTTTTAGTTACAAGAACTTGAGACTCTTATATACTACAACCTACAACCGTCAATATACAAAAAGACAGTTGGGATTCGACTAATCTAGATAACAAGATCAATCTGCAGTCAAAAGGCAGATTGCCTTTTGACTAGTGACTATGACATGCCATAGTTCACTGACTTTATCTAATAAGACAACTCTACAGGAACAATTATGGGAAGTTACAGGCAAAGACCTTTTTCTATAGTTTAATAAAGTATGGAAGTTTTACCAACTAATGAAAAGTAGGCGAGTCTCTAGAGCAGCAGCGGAAGGTACAACAGCTTTATCAAAAAGTAACTCAGAGAAAGCATATTTTCTCTGTCTTTGGAAGAAATCAGTCTTCTCATCAAAATGGCCTCGGAAGACTTTGTCTTGTGAAGCTTTAGAAGACTTCATCTTTGGCTTCGGAAGAAAAGGATCTTTGGCTTCAGAAGATTTCATACTTGTAATATTTTCTGATAAGTGTGAAACTTCCGAAGCAACTTCTTATGAACTGTTGGCTTCAGAAGATCTTACACTTAGACTTATTTGTGAGTGTAAGACTTCCGAAGCTAGTTCATCCTTGTTCCTTAGTGCATGCTGGAAGACTTGGTTGTTTTGGTATCCTTTGGTTGCATCAGCCTTTAATCTTCAGATGTTCCTTACAAACTCCCCCTAGGCTGATGCTACTAAAACAGAGAAGTTCTTTATATTTTGATAGTCCACATCAGGATCTTCAGCATTCCTTTCTTCATTATAAGATCTGGATCCTTTAGACTGACATAGAACCTTCTCATGTCAAAGAGATCATGCATAGAAAGTTCAAGCATGTCATTTATGAAGCAGACATGTTGTTCTCCCTGATCTCTTATGACATACCATCTGTCTGGATCTTCAGTAAAAGTACATGACATAATTTGTCTTCCAGTAGCAAGAGGCTCTACTATGATTGGAGTTTGTTGAGAGACCTCTTCTTGCACTCCCTTAGGATGCTCTGACTCATACTGAGGTTGGGAGGTGGATGCATTTCTTCTCTTCTTCTTTGAAGTGGATCTTCTTCTGGCCATCCTTTTTTTCCTCCCAGATTTCTTCAACTGAGAGGACTGGTCTTGAGTACCAGTTGGTTCTGTTGTGTCTCTTTTAGTTGGGTTCTCCTCTCTTACAGGTTCAGAAGAAGAGAGAGGAGGACCCTACTGTGGGTCAGAAGATGAAGTTGGCTCAGATGCAGCTCCAGGTTCAGGTTGTGTTGTCTCAGTAGGTTCAACCTTCACCTCAACTTCAGGTTGAGCTGGACTTGGTGGAGAATGCAAGTCCACCAGCTCTCCCCTTTTTATCTTCTGCTTGATCACCCTAATATGCTCATCCATTGTGGATAGAGACATAGGACCAAGCCTCCTTTCACAGCTTTAAGAAGCTCATCATCCTTTGTCTGTCAGCAGACTTCTTTTGGCTTTTATGGATGATGGCCCTTGACTTTGCAGCTTCTTCCCTTAATCTTTTCCTTATAACTTGCCTTTCCTTTTTGGCTTGTTCTTCCAGCTGCTTGTTGTATTCAAACATTATGTACTCATATGATAAGTGAAGAAGTGCAGCTGCCTGATAACCTGTGGCTCTCAGGTAGTTGATCATCTTTAGTCTTTCTTTTTCATTAACTACCTGAGGTTGTTCAGTGGCCACAGTCTCTGGCTCAAGACTTTCTTGAACTGGAGAGAGGACAGGAGCATCTTTGTAGAGTCTTTTCAGTCTCTTTTCGTCTTTGATTTTGAGGAGCAATTATGCATCCTCTGCTTCCTTCCTCTCTTTTGACAATTCAATGTCAGCCAGTTCATTTAGCTCCTCTAAGGGGAGAGAGATGAGTTCATCAACATTGTAGTTTTTGGTTCCCAGGTAATTCAGCCTGGCTGCCCTTAACTCATCTTCCTGAGTGTTTAGCCTGGGGCAGCCCTGATTGCAGCTTCTATGAATCCTGGAGAACCACTTGAACTCTCTCCCCTCAGCTTCCTCTTCCTCTCTCTCTTCTCCTCCTCAATCTCCTTAGGAGTCATTTTCCTTTTGCCTTTGTCAACCACAGGCCTTGGTGACTCAGGCTGGAGAGAGCATTGGCCTTCATTGCTTGGTTCAGCTATCAAGCTCTGGCCAGAGACAGGTTATGAAGCACCATCACCAGCTGGTGTTTCACTGAGGGTAATAGGTGCAGAGGGAGATCCTATCTCAAGGTTCATAGGTTCAACCTCTGGGCCTTCAGTCAAGGCTTCCCTTCTAAGCTAATCTCAGGGTCCACCTCAACATCCAGTTGACCAAAGATCTCACCTGCTAGCCTCTGTCTATATAGTTTTGATCTCAATTTGAATTCCTCTAGCACCTTGTCTTGGACCTTTCTGCTAATCTTGCAGCTTGTCTGTTGTTGCTTAGGTTGACAAGTGGCAGATCTACCAAATTTATACTCTTATAGTAGCTTAGTCTTGAAATGTTGAAAACTTCTAGTTTACCCTGAGCTCTAGAGATCACAAGAGCTATCCTGTTACTGTCATACCCCCAACCCCTGATTGGGTTCTCAGAAGGGGCAGACATTGCTCTTGGTATTCCCTCTTCAAACAGTTGTTGGATGAGCAAGTCTAGATCACTGTCATGAGGAGGTTGCTGAGTATGGACAAGTTCAAGAGAGGGTGGTGAATCCTCAATGTCCATACTCTGGGAAGAACTCCTAGGTTCTGTGGCTGTCAAGACTTTCTCCCCCTTTTTGGTAGCATCACCCTCTTGACTAGGTGAGCTGGGGAATTGGTGCAAGACATCCATAGGTTCTTATGGACCTGGTTGAGTTTTCCTCCTTGGTCTCTCAGCTAACTGGCCCTTAAGATCGGTGATCTCAAGTTGCTGGTCATTGACCCTCTTCTGTAAGATAGTCACCTGAGATTCCAGGTGATCTATCTTTGAAACTAAGTACGTGCATGTTTTTGTCAATTTGTGCACCTTTTGTTTCAGACTCCCCTCATCTTCAGATGAAGAATCACTGGGGGATGAGAGAATTGGACCTAAGTCTTCTTCCTCATCACCAGCATGGTGTTCTTGGCTGCTGGATTTCCCCTGCCTAATGACAGCTTTCAGAGAAGTGTCAAGAGGCTGGGTTGCCATGGTTAAGGTCCTATTGATGTTATCACTTGTAAAAGTGAGAGCCTCTTCCATATGGATCTCCTGAACAAGTTCAGGAACATCCACCTCAGTGGAGGGTAGATGATGTGGGCTAGACCTAGGTGAGTCAGAAATACTCATCTCTCTTTGAGCAGGGGTGGAGAAAAGAGACTCATGGTATTCACTGACATCCAAGTCCTCATCATCATAAAAGTCTAAGCTGGGAATTGGTTGGTTGAGATCTAGAGGTTGGGGATGGTAGCTGTCCCCTGAAGGTTGATCACTTGAGTTTAGAGACTCAGAGTGAAGGCTAGAAGCTATTTGGGTAATGAGTTCATCAGCCTGAGCATAAGGAACCTCAGAACTGATTATTGGAAAGATGGGAGTGGTCTGCTCCTCAGGGGAAGTGGGAGCTTGAGATTTCACTTCCTCCTGTATGGGTTGTGATATGGGAGCCTGCACATGCTCAGTAGCAAGTGCAGGGGTTTGTTTGGATTTTCTTTTATAGGTGATGGTGATGGTAGGCTGTGTTTGAGGTGGTTGAGAAGTGGAGGGTGTGGGATCAACACTAGCTGGTGCTGCTAGGTTGTCACCCTGAGCAATGAGCTCAAACATTTGTGGGACAAGGGCTGTTTCTACCCCTGAGAATCCAACAGTTGGCTTCTTCAAGATTTGAAAATGCCGGGCCTCATTTGTCCTAATTTAAGAATATTTCCTGTTCCCTTCAACTGTGGTCCCAATTCATAGTTGAGAATGTGTTGAACATACCTGAGGAACATGCAATATTCTAAGGAGTCCAAGTTAGCAAGTAAATTTGTATAAACAAACTGAGAGTACCTGAACTTGACCCCTTGTATCATCCCATGGACTATGAAGGAGAGGTCTTCTGGAACTTGATCCCATCCTCCATGTTTGTTAGATAAGCTGTGTATGATGACATGGAGGAGGTACTTCCACTGGGATGAGACCTTCCCCTTCCTGAAGGTTTTGACTGAGAAGTCACCTTCATAGCCCATCTGCTGGAAGGAATGGTTGACAGCAGATTTTGGAAAGGACAGTTCACCTGCTTTATCATCCAGCTACAAATGGGTGTTTATGATGGCCGGAATGATGAAAATTGTCATCCCCTGCATCGTAGCAGACAATGCCTTCTCCCCATCCATGGTGACCTCTTGACAGGTCCACCAGAATTCAAGCAACTGATCCTCATAGAGAGGAGGATCGATTGTAAGGGAGGTGAAGTAGTGAGACGAAGAAAGGTACCTACAAACATCTAAGAAGCTTGGATCCTTCTCAGAGTTCAACAGGAAAACTTGATTGTGTTGCCTGTGTAGGTGCATGGTGAAATCAGGGTCGTTTCTTCGATCGATGTTGGCCATTTGGTGAAGCTTATCAGTGAAGAAAGGAAGAAGAAAGTGAGTTTGGGGTGAAATTAGGTTAAAGATTGTGAGAGTATAGAGAAGAAATGGAACTGTTGAGAAGAAATATGCAGTGGATTTGAGACAAAGTTAGAACAAAAATATAAACTTTGAAATCCGTAAGTGGGTCCCACTTCTAAAAAGCGCCCAAAAAGTTAGTTTTTTTGGAAGTTGAGAATCTTCCGAAGGTATTTTTGCTTCGGAAGTTTTTTAAGAAAAGCTTCCGAAGGCAACTTTGCTTCAGAAGATATTTCAAAGAGTTGTGAAAATTTGGCTTCGGAAGGAATATATCTAAAGAAATTTCTTCCGACATAAATTTTGCTTCGGAAGAACTAAGTCAGAAAATTATTATCCGTAGAAAATAAATCTTCCGAGACGAAATTGCTTTCAGAAGATAGGTGTTCTTTGAATGCATTTAAGTACTTATAAGCACATTTAAGCTTCGGAAGATATTCTAAGAATTTCTTCCGAAAGTAATCTTTTATGAGTAGTTAAAGGATTTAAAGACATAAATTTCTTCTGAGGGTAATTTGAGTTCTTCCGAGACAAAATAATAAATTTTCACAAATCTAAGGAATATCTTAAAGAAAATTGATTTACTTCCAAAGAGAACTGGGCTTATGAAGGTGATAATATAGACAACTTAGGACACACAAATTTTAGAAATAATATTAATTAAGTGTTTAAAGAAAAATCTATTCAAAGTTAATCATCCCAATAGCTGATATAAGATATTTAAACCTCTGTTCATCAAAAGCTTTAGTGAACAGATCAGCATATTGTTCATTTGTGTTAACCTTGATTAGTTTGATTAATCCTTTCTCAAAATTATTTCTAATCAAATGATATCTGATGTTGATGTGTTTGGTCCTAGAGTGCTCCACAGGATTCTCTGTAATAGAGATATCACTGTTGTTGTCTATGTGAATAGGAGTCTTCTTGAAATTGAATCCATAGTCCAGCATCTGATTCTGAATTCAAAGCACTTGAGCACAGCAGCTTGCAGCAACAATGTATTCAGCTTTAGCAGTTGATGCAGACACACAGGATTGCTTCTTGCATTGCCAAGAGACTATCCTTCCACCAAGGGATTGACATCCCCCAGATATAGACTTTACGGTCATGTTGCAGCCACTATAGTCACTATCTGTATAAGCATACATATTAAAGTCTGAATTCTTTGGATACCAAAGGCCTAGTTTAGGAGCACCTTTGAGGTATCTGAGAATTCTTTTCACAGTAACTAGGTGTGACATCTTGGGGTTGGCTTGATATCTTGCACATATGCATGTGGCAAACATAATATTAGGCCTGCTAGCAGTGAGGTACATAAGAGACCCAATCATAGCCCTATAGAGATGTTCATCAACACACTCCCCCTTAAGATCAGGACCAAGGGAGTGGTTTCTGGCTATAGGTGTCTTTGCAACCTTACAATCAATCATCTTGAATCTTGTAAGTATGTCTTGCACATACTTTGACTGACTAATGAAGATGTCATTTTCAACCTGCTTCACTTGAATTCCTAGAATGAAGTTGAGTTCCCCCATGGCACTCATTTCAAATCTATCCTTCATCAGCTTCTCAAAGTCTTTGTAGAGCATTGGATTAGTTGAACCAAAGATGATGTCATCTACATATATCTGAACTAGCATTATGTCATTCCCTGTTTCTTTGATGAAGAGAGTCCCATCAATAGTACCTCTTTTGTATCGATGTTGACAAAGATACTTTGATAGTGTCTCATACCACTTTCTTGGAGCCTGATGCAGTCCATATAGAGCTTTATCAAGCTTGCAGACATAATCAGGATGATCTGGGTCTGCAAAGCCAGGTGGTTGTTTGACATAAACTTCTTCATCTATCACCCCATAGAGAAAGGCACACTTTACATCAAGCTGGTAGACCTTAAAATCCTTGGATGCAGCATAAGCCAGGAATATTCTTACAGCTTCAAGTCTTGCTACAGGAGAAAAGACATCAGTGTAGTCAATTTCTTCTTCTTGAGTGTACCCCTGGACAACCAGTCTAGCCTTGTTCTTGATGACAATCTCTCTATCATCAGTCTTGATCCTGAATACCCATTTGGTTCCTATGATACTTTTCCCTTAAGGAAGAGGACATAAGTTCCACACCTTCTGTCTTCTGATTTGAAGCAACTCTTCTTGCATTGCCTCAATCCAGCTTCCATCCTTCAAAGCCTCATTAACTTTCTTCGGCTCAATCTGAGATAAGAAACAAGAATGCAGACAAACATTGCTCTCATGTGTTTGTCCTCTTGTTCCCACCCCTATGTCAACATTTCCAATGATGTTTATGGTGGGGTGTGACTTGTGGATCCTAAGTTGAGGGATCACAGCAAGTTGATTTGAGAGATCTAAGTTAGAGAAATTTAGATCTGGCAAAGAAGTGCTACCCACCACATCAACACACTTATCAAGAGAAGCTTGATCCAATGAGTGTGTTACATCATTAATGTTGTCTTCTATGGAGTGGTTATCAGCATCAAGAAATTCCTGATCACTGTCACCACCTCCATCTCCTTCTACAATTAAAGTTTCTTCACCTGGATTTGGAGCCTCTGAGCTGGAATTTGAAGGCATCTTAGATGAATCAGCAGTATATGTCATGCTTGTGCTGATAGGAGCTTCACTTGCAGGGTTAGTTACCATTGGAGCTGAAGTAGTATTCTTGTTTGGTCTTTTCAGCTCAAATCTTGGGTCAGGATCACCTATTGATATATTATCTGTAGATCCTGAAACATTCTCACAAGACTTATTAAAATAGTTGGTAACTAAATCAAGATCAAACAGCCAATCCGGACCAGAACACTAGGAGTGTTTTCATTGAAGGTCACATTGGCTGACTCTTCAATTACTCTAGTTCTGAGGTTGTACACTCTATAAGCCTTAGCTTGAGAGGAGTATCCAACAAAGTGTCCATCATCTGATTTCTCAGCAAACTTGGCTACTTGATCTTTGGTATTTAAGATGGTGCATGGACATCCAAATGACCTGAGGAAACCAATGAATGGTCTCCTTTTGTGCCACAGCTCATAAGGAGTGTTACCATGAGTCTTAACTACTAAAACTTTATTCTACACATAGCAGGCTGTGTTGACAGCCTCTGCCCAGAAGGTGATAGGCAGTTTAGAGTCAGACAACATGGTTCTAGCAGCCTCAATAAGTGTCTTGTTTTTCCTTTTAGCAACACCATTTTGCTGAGGAGTCCTGGGAGCACTATATTGTCTTGAAATACCCTTTTCATCACAAAATGTATCAAGGATTTGGTTTTTAAATTCTGTTCCCTGATCACATCTTATGGTTTTGACCTTGTGATCACATTGATTCTTAATTTTGAGAATGAAGTTCTTCAAGATCTTAGGAGTCTCATCCTTAGTTCTAAGGAAGAATACCCAAGTGAATCTTGTGAAGTCATCTATGATCACTAAACAATAAGAGGTCCTTCCTAGACTCGTTACACTGGTGGGGCCAAACAGATCCATATGTAACAAGTGTAGGGGAGTAGTGATGGAGTTGGTTTCCTTTGGCTTGTGAGACACTTTGTGCTGCTTTCCTTTCAGGCATTCCAGTTACCAAATCAGATCCATATGTAACACAATGGTCATCACTTGTAAACTCTTTCTTTGGCATTCCAGTTACCAAATCATTTTTAATCAGTTTATTCATTTTTTTGAAGTTTACATGGCACATTCTTTTATACCAGAGGAAAGACTCATCACTATTTGCTTTAGATAGAAAACAAGACACTTCTCCGGAGGGGGAGTTGTTTCTTGCAGATCTATCTTGTACATGTTTCCCTTCCTGGGGGCACTGAGCAGGATGTACTCCTGAGGAATAACCACCCCAGGCTTGAGAACAATGCACTCATGCTCAGTGAAGAGCATGTGATGTTTTTGGTCACAAAATTAGGACACACTCAAAAGATTGTATCCAAGCTCCTTAACAAAGTTTACCTTCTTAATGCTGAGCTTACCATTTGAAACCATGCCCCTGCCAGTGATGTAACCTCCTGCATCTCCTCCAAAAGCAACTGGCCCTCCATCAAACTTCTCAAAGTTTTGAAGCAAGGAGCCATTGCCTGTCATAGGTCTTGAGCTGCCGCTATCAATGATCCATACATTTCTGTTGGTTTTCAGCTGCCCCTGCATAAAAAGAGATGATTTAGTTACATTTGGGAACCCAAGCCTCATTGGTCTTGGGCTTGTCAAAGTGAATAGAAGACAATGAAACAATAAGTGATCCTATGTTCAGGCTTTGAGGATCATTTGTTGTTGCTAATGATGAACTTTCAGTCACATGGTCTTCCTTCATCTTCCACACCACCTTCGGAAGATTGGGCTTGACCTTCAAAGCTTCGGAAGTTTTAACAACTTCGAAAGATTTGGAGACTGGGTCTTCGGAAGATCTAGCTTTCACTGCAGCTTGCTTTGGTGCTTCGGAAGTATTCCTTTCTTTCGAGACCATTTTTCCTTCCGAAGGCAATTTAACACCTGTTTTCCTTTTCACTTTGGAGCTTCCGAAGGAAATAGATTTTCCTTCTGAAGCTAGCTTTTCCTTCTTCTTCCCAGAAGCTTTCTCTTTGATCATGTGGATAGTGCTTTTGGGATTGTAGATGCAATCCTTAGCCAGATGAGAAGTACTATCACACATGATGCAGTCCATTTGCTACCTTCTGGGAGTCTTCTTCTGAGAGCAAGACTGAGCTTGAACACTTTCTTTCTCCAGCTTCTTCTTCACAGATGATGCAGCAAGCTTCTTAAGGAGAGACTTGCTCTTCGAGGAGGATGGTTCAGACTGTGTAGCAGTGGTACACAACAATTCAGCCTTCTCTTTGCTGGAATGAGTTGGAACTGTACTAAAACTCCTGGTACTAAATTTTGTAGTTGATTCCTCAGCCTTTACCACTTCAAACCCTGCAGAGATGAACACTTGTTTCTGCTTGGAGTCAAAAGTGGCCTTGATCTCTTAAGCCTTCTTTGATCTTCTCTTTGTTCTTCTGATCAAGTTCTTCCTCTTTGTCTTTGTCATACCAGCCTTCTTACTCTCCTCAGGAGCATGGTGACCCTTTTTGGATTGACTCTCTTCACTTATTTCAGAGTCATCCCTCACCATCTCCTCTTCATCCTTTTCAATACTAGGGTCTATGAGGGGAAGCTCATCTTTACTGGTTTCACACCTTGGAGATCTTACAGATAATAGAATGTGTGGAGGAGCTATCTCAGTAGATCCCAGTCCCTGTTTATTTTGATAACAAACTTTTGCATGCAGAGATGAGGATATGATGTTCTTGAAGGTCTTTTCTTCAAGAACACATTTTTCAGCCCGGGCTTTGCTGATCACAAGCTCAGCCTGGCATTCAGTCAACTTGGTAATGAGATCTTTAATTTGAGTCCTGTAATTTGTTTGCTTATGTTTAAGATTTGAAATTGTTTTCTCTAGATCTTCTATCTTAAGTTTATAGTCATTTTCAGCTCTTTTAAAATCAGCTTTTAGGACATTCAAGGACTCAATATCAAATATCATTTCCAAGTTGTAGGACCTATATCTATTCACTTTAGTAATACATTCAGGAGAGCAAAGATGTTCTAGTATCTTAACCTCATCATGGTCAGCCATGAGTGCTTGATTTGGTGAAGCATCTTCAGCCTGAAAGCTCCAGTCAAAGCCTCCTTCTTCAACGGCAACAGCAGCTTGTTGTCTTGGCTTCTCATTCTGGTGCCCTCCATCAGTGTAGTTTGACCTGGATGATGCTTGGCCACCATTTGACTTAGGTGCCTTGCTTTCTCTGGCAAAATGACCCATCTGATTACAGTTGTAACACTTCACTTTGCTCTTGTCCATTCCAAACTTGCCACTGGCAGCATTGCTGGAAAACCTTCTCACTGTCCTCTTATAGAACTTTTGGGCTCTGTGAGTGAGAAGAGCCATCTGTTGGACTATCTCCATGTATTCCAGATCATCTGGATGGATACAATCCAGGTCTTCAAGAGTGAAAAGAAAGTTGCCTGAACTTTCATCAGTAGAGACAAAGGCTTGAGACGTGCTTGTATCTTAGAATGGACTTCCTTGGATATAGCACTTTCTGGGTGTCTCTAGGAAGGTGATGAAAGGACCCTTTTGTGAAGTTTCAGGGTAGCAGATAAGACGGTGCTGTGGTTCTCTGCTATCCCTTTCACCTACATGAAGGGCAGAACTCTGGTGAGTGTTGGAGTTACCAGATGGGTTTTGCATGTTCATCTCCATCTGGTATCCACTGAGTATTCCATATAACTCAGTGAGAGTCAGAGTCTTGAGGTTTTTAGTCCTCTTAATGACCACACAATAGTATGTCCGTTGTCTGGGAAGAGAGGACATGAACTTCCTAACAATATCCCTATTCTTAATAGTTACTCCAACATCAGCCAGAGTATCCACAATCTCAACATACCTAAAATACTGTTGAGTCATGGTTTCACCTGTCTTGAAAGTGAAATTTTCAAACTGCTGCTTCAAGAGGTCCTTTTTGTTTTCCTTGGCTTCATTGGACCCCTCATACATCAGTTTCAGTGCATCCCACAGTTGTTTAGCGGTCTTGCACTTCTTGAAACCTCTGTAGATGGAATTTGGAAGAGCAGTCTGAAGGGCTGTCATGGCTTTCTGATCAATGTCAATCTTCTTCCAGTCTTCTTCAGAGAAGTCAGCCCTTTCTTTGAGTATCATACTACCACTAGCAGCAGCTGAAGTGGTGGATGGTACATGAGGTCCATTGACAACAGACTCCCACATCCTGGAATCCTGAGACTTGATGAAGCCTTCCATTCTTTGGCACCAAGTGTCAGAATCCTCAGGAGTGATCGGTGGGGATTTTGTCATAGTTTCAGTTTCCATATCAGCCTTTGAGATAGCTGCCATTTAAAGAGTTAAGTGATGTGTGAAGCTAAGTGGATTAAAGATGGTGAGATCTTACAATCAAGAGCCTATAAAGCTCTGATACCAATTGCAGGATCGGGTAAGGGTGCTTAAGTTTGCAATTAGCTTCACAGGAGGAGAGAACTTTAGATCACTTAACAATTCAAATAGGTAACTGGTAACTATTTAGAAGATACTAAGCCCACACAAGTAATGTAAGTGAAACAAGAACAAAATCACAAGAACATAAGATAAAGTTTTCAAGGAAGTTGTATATTGATTCTCTAGTTCTATTACAAATGTGTTCAAGTATGTTTTAGTTACAAGAACTTGAGACTCTTATATACTACAACCTATAACCGTCAATATACAAAAAGACAGTTGGGATTTGAGTAATCTAGACAACAAGATCAATCTACAATCAAAAGACAGATTGCCTTTTGACTAGAGACTATGACATGCCATAGCTCACTGACTTTATCTAATAAGACAAGTCTACAGGAACAATTATGGGAAGTTACAGGCAAAGACCTTTTTCTATAGTTTGATAAAGTATGGAAGTTTCACCAACTAATGAAAAGCATGTGAGTCTTCAGAGCAGCAACAGAAGGTACAACAGCTTTATCAAAAAGTAACTCAGAGAAAGCATATTTTCTCTGTCTTCGGAAGAAATCAGTCTTCTTATCAAAATGGATTCGGAAGACTTTGTCTTGTGAAGCTTTAGAAGACTTCATCTTTGGCTTCGGAAGAAAAGGGTCTTTGGCTTCGGAAGATTTCATATTTGTAATATTTTCTGATAAGTGTGAAACTTCCGAAGCAACTTCTTCTAAACTGTTGGCTTCGGAAGATCTTACACTTAGACTTATTTGTGAGTGTAAGACTTTCGAAGCTAGTTCATCCTTGTTCCTTAGTGCATACTGGAAGACTTGGTTGTTTTGGTATCCTTTGGTTGCATCAGCCTTTAATCTTCAGATGTTCCTTACAGCTTCGACTTACCATCCATCGAGTTGGGCTATTATTGAAGAAATAACCAAAATGCTTAATGTTTTTAAAACCGCAACTACTTGTCTTTCTGGAGTTTATTATTCAACGAGCCTATTAGTACTTCACCAAATTTACTTAATTACTTCAAAATTAAATGAGTTGTTGTTCAGATGTACACCTTATTCGGATATGATACCACCAATGAAAGAAAAACTTAAAAAATATTTTAAAAAAATGCCTCCGGTTATTACATGTGCTGCTGCCTTAAACCCTTGTTTAAATACGTCGGGGGTTGAAACTTTACTTGATAAAATTACTTTAAATTTGGATTTAGAAGAAGAAAATCCATATTATGCTCAAAGTGCAAAAAATAATTTTAACACACATTTAGGTCAAATGTCTTATGTTTATTTAGCAAAATATGGTGAAACATCAAACATACATGAGTCTATGCAGCATGCGGCACATGACGAAGGTTCAAGTGATCCAATGTTTGCTTCGTATAATACTTTAAGAGATGAATGTAGTAAACGTCAATGTGGTAACACTCCGAGTAGTGAAGTCGGGAGGTATAGTGGAACAAACTTTTTATCCACCATGACTCCACAAGATTTTAAAAATTTTGACTTGTTGGCTTGGTGGAAAGGTAAGGAAGATCAATTTCCAATCCTATCCACCATGGCTCGAGATTTACTAACCGTCCAAGCTTCCACGGTAGCTTCGGAATCTGTTTTTTCTATTAGTGGCAGGATTATATCAATACGAAGAACCCGACTCACTCCCGAAGCAGTTGAAATATGTATTTGCTTAAAGGATTATTTGGATGCAGCTAAAAGAATACAAGACAAATGCTCACTTGAAGGAGAATTAGAATATGAAGTCGAAATATATGAAGACGAAGTAGACGGTGGATTGACACCCGGAATGACTGATGATGAAGCGGCATATGATGAGTATATTCGTAATAGCTCGGGTTCTGGTGGCTAAGAATAAAGTATCCAAATATGCAACGGACGAACGGAGAACGACTTTAGTTTTTAAAAGTTTACGTCATTTGAATTGTTTATATGTTTTGAATAGTATCTTTATTTTATATTTTATGTAATCTTTGATAAAAATAAATAATCATACTTAATTTTTCATGTATCATAAATCATAATTATATTTTTATTTAAATTTTACATTTTATGTAATCTTTGATTTTTAAGCCTTTTGTAATGTTTTATGTATTAATATTTATAAATAATTTATATAAATGTGTAATCTTTAATAAAAATAAATAATCAAATGTTTGATGTTTATTTAGAAAAATAATGTTTTAGATCAATTGAAAAAGTTTTGAAGAATTTGATAAGTGTGAAAAACTCTAGAAATTTTGCTAAGTGTTTGGGTGTTTGGAGACTGTTTGGGCGCATCAGCTAGGCGTTTGGAGACTGTTTGGGCGCATCATCACTGTTTGGGCGCATCATCACTGTTTGGCCGCATCATCACTGTGGGCGCATCATCACTGTTCAGACGCATCTGTTTGGGCGTTTCTTCATTGGATTAAAAAAAAAATGCAAACCCGAACTGGTTTGAGCCCGAACCGATTTTCAAACCGGCCCGGACCGGTTCGATAGGTTTGAATTTACTAGTCCTAAAACCAGTTTAGGAACCGAACCGGTTTGGGGTTCAAACCGGTTAAAACCGAACCGGTTTGGCACCAAAAACCGGTTTGACACCTTTGTAAGAATGTGCACATGTCTTCATACAACATTGATGGAGGAAACATTTCCGGGCTGTTAGTGTTAACTAAGAAGTTAGTATGATGCAAATTAGTTGCTAACATGATCTTCCATAGTGGCACTATGAACATATGTGATTCTGTATAAAACACATGTATGTATCTATATAAACAGTTGGTAATTCATAAAGAAGAAGAAGAATTAGAACAAAAGAAGAAGGAATTTATTAAGTCATTCGTAATTCCATTGAACAAGACCTGTAGTGGAGTTGCAATGTTTGGCTAACCCCTGATATTTGTTCGGTTCATTTAATATTTAATTTAGTTACGGTGTGTTTATCCTGTTTTTCTATTGTTAGAGCACCATAAGCAAATAGACCATTTAAGATTTATTGTTCAACAAGCTGGTTACTTAAAAATTTGTCATAAAAACAAATTAGCCGTCTTTATTTGTAGAATATATCCATATTTTCACACCGGGGTGGGGGGTGGAGGGGTTCTCTTTAAAAATGTATGGACTAGTATATTTAAAAAATTACAGGTTTGTGACGTTTTCCTTTGAGATTAATAAATAGATCTAGTCATCATCGTAAACAGTCAACATGGTATTTTGGTTTGATGTATCTATGGATTAATTAAAGAACAAAAAAAATAGTTATGCTATTAGATATAAGAAGTTGTGTTTAATTAACAATAAATCCATGAGCACGTATTTGAATTATTATATATTTTTTTTTGACGTGTTGCAGTATAACATCTAGAGACATTTTGATATTGGTGGGGTCACTTTTAATACGAGCCACCAACGATGATATCGTCATCATTACCTACCGAAAATATAATCTTTTCTAAGCTAGTTAATTAATTTTTTTTGAACGGCCGGTTAATAGTTAGTTGTTAGTATCATCAAGTTAGTAATATCCGTCAATATCAAGGTTTGAACATTGGACCTCCAAAAGAGGCAAAGCCTCTCACCTTCCCCTTAATCACTAGATCAAGAGATCATTTCTAAGTTGGTTAATTAGTTTTACTTAAATCTTGATCCCTTTCATGATTTTATCCATTTTTACTTATCCATTTTTACTTTTATAATTTTAGATTCCTATAATACATGAGTCTTTTCTCAACCCAGTAATGGATTGCGTGGCATCTCGCGAAGCCATCCATTTTAACATGTTTTTGTCTAGCAAGATACGTGTAGTTCTCCCTCCGTTTGTTTGTTTATTTTAACGAAAAGTCTCAAAATGTCACTATGACCAAATACTTTTTTCTCGAAATGTTAATTGAGTTTTCGTTACACAAATAGTCCCTATCAAGCATCAACATAAGCGATTATACCATATTACAGGGTCATCCGTTTCTGTTTAAAACAGTTTTCAATCCATCACGTGTATCAATGGAAGTGGGTCTTTATAGATCCTAACATCACTGTTGTGATCCGCCTGAATTGCAATTTAAAAGACTTGGTTGTGTATTTAACTATGATTTAACATTTTAATGATGTTTTACTTCCAAGTTTAGAGCATTAAGAAACAAACTAAACATGACTTAGAAAATAAATTGTATTTGTTTAGCAACATACTAGTATATAATGGTGATAATAGGACGGGTATGAGTAATCCAAACCCATACTGTATTAAAAAAAATGTCTCATACCTAGCGTAGAACCCATTGAATATCGGGCATACATGTGGGTAATCGAGTGTACCTTGCTATTTGCTTCATCAAAGAAATAATTGTTGTGTATACTTGTCATCTATCAATGGGTATAGAAGAAGAGTTTTTAATTCCGCAGGAGATCCTTCGGTTTAGACTCTTTTTAAAAGTACGACCGTGGCTAGGGTTCGAAAGAGAACTAGGGAAATAAGAAGTTTGATCAGCAACTCGTCAAGTAGGTGTAAGAGAATGGGAGGGAAGATGGAATCACTAAATTTGTGGAATTTGAGTAAAAGGAAATGACTTTTATCAAGTTGAATATAAATAATTAATCATAACTATAATCAAACTCATTAAATCACATCTATAATAAAACTATTGATAAGGTACGAGGAAAGTGGGGTATGAGCCAACCTTACTTTTGTGACACTGGATAAAAAAGTCGTTTTCAATTAAAATGAAATAAATAGGTATATATTTGAAGTATATAATCAGGTAAAATGTTATGTTTAATCGGCTAATCGAATTGGGTAAATATATATACCATGCAGTCCTATACGCGTAAAAAAATATAATTTTATTCACATGAATATCTTATTACCAAAGGTCATACCTATTCCAGATCTCTTATGTTTCAGGCATTCGCATCAGCTTTGGGTTAGCGTGTCATCTTAGTCTCTTGGGTTTAGGTATTCACATGAGCTTTGGGTTTGAGTGTCATATCTATACTTATTAATAAAATAATAACTTTAGTACCACGTGACATTCTCTTAAGGCTTTAATTTTTTTAATTCCCGCCTAAATATGATCTGTTCTTAATATTAGTCTAGATTCATTTATAGACACTTGGGAAAATTTTGAAAATTTAACCTTAAATTAGAGTGCATTTTTTTTTTGGAAATGAAATCAAACCTGATTATTCTTCTTTCTTCAAATAATTCATCTACAAAAACTTTAGATTACTTTCAAATCCATAAAATGCTCGGTTTATATTCGAATAGTGACAAAAATTACTGGATTTCTTCATCGAACCTCTTCAATTTGAAGAAATTCATGGGTATCTTTCTTTGAAAATGAAATCATACCCGATTTTGTAACACACAAATTAAATAAATAAAATATCAAATAGTTTGTATACAATTTTAGAAAATATAATACAATATTTTCATATAAAATATGATTAAATTAAATATGTAAATATTTCAAGTAAAACAACAATAATATCTTTTAGAAAATAGAATTCATGCATGCTTACTTTATCTAAGTTGTACTGTAATTGTTTAATGATATACAACTTTCATTGTTACATTGTTTGTTATTTGATATTCTATCTGCAAGTTGAAAAAATCATAACATATATACCTGCAAGTTTAAACTTATTATATACTTGTAAAGATTGTTTGATGCATACTATAACCTGCAACCTGTTTATGTACCAGCAAACATTGTATATCAATTTAAATCTTTAATTACTTTGTTGTTTAATTGAATCAATATATTGTTGTTTATAATAATTTAGTATCTAAATCCATCTGCTAATACTATTTTCATTATTTTAATTAACCATCTGTTGACCATACCTACAAGTTGACTATATGCTGGTCAATTTTAATTATGCATGAAATTAGTTCATATATATATATATATATATATATATATATATATATATATACATACTAGGCTAAAGACTCGTGTAACACACGGGTTTAATCAAAAATATTATTGTTGTTTAAAAAGGTTCGTAAGTTATAATGTTGTTGATAATACTTTGTATATAGACTTTTGTGAAAATATTATTAGCAGGTGGATTTAAATGTATTAATTCAATTAAACAACAAAGTAACTAAAGATCTAAATTGATATACAATGCTTGCTGGTACATAAACAGGTTGCAAGTTGCAGTACGTATCAAACAATCTTCTCAGGTACATAATAAGTTTGAACTTATAGGTATATATGTTATGATTTTTTTCAACTTGCAAGTAGAATATCAAACAATAGACAAAGTAGCAATAAAAGTTGTATATCATTAAATAATTACAATACAACTCAGTAAAGTAAGCATCTAAAACAATAGTTTGCATATAACTAAACAATCTAAAGTAATATATAGCGAAAGGAATGATAACTTGATAATTGCACATAACTAAACAATTACAATACTACTCAGATAAAGTAATCATCTAAAACAACCTGTTGTATATGAGTAAGTGGAAAGTCAAAGAAGGTGTTTCATTAATATTCATAGTAAGATAAAATGATACAAACACAACAAAAAAACACAATAATTTAAATTAAATGTTACATCATAGTATACAGATACAAACAATAAGTTAAAAAGAGCATAAAATTTGACTCTTTAGTTAATTCGCATAACATTTCATACATACCACATTAAAAGGTTGTGTGAATTGTATAGATAGTTGTATATAATACTAAAAGAGTAACTTAGGGGGACACCTGGCATATTTCTAGGTCCCCTAAGTTTATTTTTCCCGCCTTGCTCTCCTCTTAAATAATTACCTAAATTAATAAATATTAAATAATTTTAATTCCTTTTTGGATTAATTTTTTAATAAATTAAGAAATATGTCTTTTTATTAATGTTATCTTTAGAAAACAATTTTTTATACGGCTCAAAAAAATTTCTAAAACATTTAACTTTTTTTAAAATTTAAAATATTCTAAAATTGGCATTTTAAAAAGTAAATTTTTTATAAACTAAAAATAATTAAAATTAGGAGTTATAATAAAAAAATTTAAAAAATAACATTTTTAATACGGTTTGTTTTGAAAAAAAATGTTTAACTTTTTGTGAAAAGAAAGTTTAAAAACAAAAGTTTAAAAATTGATATTATTATTTTATTACTTATAGTTATTACTTATATGTAATTTTAATCATATCTTATTTTAGATTATCATTTTATACTTCATAAAATTTTATTATATTTAATATTTTATTTTTTCAACCCGTATAATACACGAGTTTACTAAAGTTAGTATTAAATAAATAATAATCAACAACTAATCAGAGATATTATGAATATTTATAGCCCGATCCAACCCGATTCAATACTATATCTCACACCCACTCAATATCTAGCTCACGATTTGAAAGAGTCTATTTATAATTGATTACATGGTCAAAATACTTTATAATTGATCTAATTATTACACATAACTTTTCAGTGTATATTATTTACATCTTAATTTTTAAGACTGATATTCTCACACCCACTCAATATCTAGCTTACGATTTGATCCGTCAAAAGTATTTCTTTTAAGTCCAAAAGAAGATATCATTGTTGTTTTACTTGAAATATTTACATATATAATTTAAACATATTTTATATGAGAATATTGTTTTATATTTTATAAAATTTTATACAAACTATTTGATATTTTATTTATTCAATTTGTGTGTTACAAAACCGGGTATGATTTCATTTCTAAAGAAAAATACCCATGAATTCCTTCGAATTGAAGAGGAATCAATGAAGAAATCCCGTAATTTTTGTCACGATTCGAATATAAACCGAGCATTTTATGGATTTGAAAGTGATATGCAGTTTTTGTAGATGAATTATTTGAAGAAAGAAGAATCATCGGGTTTGATTTCATTTCCCAAAAAAGATGCACTCTAATTTAGGGTTAAATTTTCAAAATTTCCCTAAATGTCTCTAAATGAATCTAGACTAACATTGAGAACAGATACATATTTAGGCGGGAATTAAAAAAATAAAGCCTTAAGAGAATGCCACATGGCACTAAAGTTATTGTTTTATTAATAAGTATGTATATATATATATATATATATATATATATATATATATATATATATATATATATATAACATTAAGTACAACTCTATATACAATTCACACTACCTTTTGATGAGGTATGTATGAAATATTATGCAGATTAATTAAAAAGTCAAATTTATACTATTTTTAACTCATTGTTTGTATTTGTATATTATGATGTAACATTTGGTTTAAATTATTGTGGTTTTTTGTTGTGTTTGTATCATTTTACCTTACTATGAACATCAATAAAACACCTTCTTTGACTTTCTACTTACTCATATACAACAGGTTGTTTTAGATGTTTACTCTATCTGAGTAGTATTGTAATTGTTTAGTTATGTGCAATTGTCAAGTTATCGTTCCTTTCGCTATATATTACTTTAGATGATTTAATTATATGCAAATTGCTGTTTTAGATGCTTACTCTATATGAGTTGTATTGTAATTGTTTGATGATATACAACTTTCATTGCTACTTTTGTCTGTTGTTTAATATTTTACCTGCAAGTTGAAAAAAAATCATAACATATATACCTATAAGTTCAAACTTATTATGTATCTGCGAAGATTGTTTGATGCGTACTGCAACTTGCAACCTGTTTATGTACCAACAAGCATTGTATATAAATTTAGATTTTTAGTTACTTTATTGTTTAATTGAATTAATACATCTAAATCCATCTGCTAATAATATTTTCATAAAAGTCTATATACAAAGTATTATCAATAACATTATAACTTACGAACCTTTTTAAACAACAACAATATTTTTGGATTGAACCCTTTAGTTTAGTTAGTGGTATAAGTCAATTAAATGATTATTTTATTTTTAAATGACCGACTATTACAAAGAATGAATTTCTTAAATCAACAAAATCAGTTTTCTGGCTTTATAGTTAACTGATTTAATTTGCACATCTTACCGTAAGTTTTCATTCATTAGTTGATACTTAATTAAGCTATTTCTATTTACTCCAATTAAATATATATATATATATATATATATATATATATATATATATATATATATATATATATATACACCTGAATCTAATTAAAAACTCTCATTAAATTACATAAATAAACCTGAATCTATTTAAATACTCTGATTAAATTAAACGTAGAATCACATATATATATATATATATATATATATATATATATATATATATATATATATATATATATATATATATATATATATATATATATAAAAGCTTTTCATCATCGATGGTGGGGCCTGTAATAGTAAAACAATAATAACAACGATAATCTAAATTATAAATAAATTGGCTTCCCTCTATGTGATTGGGTCACTCGAGTTGCTGCAAAACCACTAGACTACCTTCACCATTTCTCAAGGGTTACTCCATCATTCACCCTCGATCACCTCATTCATTCTAACCCCTCAATTTAAATACATGCGTGTGTCCGCAACAATTAAAAATCTTGACTACATATATATATATATATATACATATATAGATATATATATCGATGGAGACGAAGGGTATGGCAGTAAGTGGTGAAGCAGTGCCATGCATATTAATGGTGTTAATGGAGTTTTGCACCATCGGGTTGACCATCTTGGCTAGCACCGTGTTGTCAAAAGGGCTAAGTCCTTTCGTGTTCGTCGTCTACACTAATGCACTTGCTTCCATCTTTCTTCTCCCTTATAACACATTCATCATCAACAGAAACAAGTTCGATCCCTTCTTTCATCGGTCTCCATAGCTAGCTAGCTAGCTTAATTAATCAATTAATAATATCAGATGACATAATCCAATCCGGCAACAGATCTATATATATATATATATATATATATATGATGCATTTCATTAAGAAAACTTAAAAACAATTGACGACCTGATCAATTGTGAATTCAGATGCAAATATATTGCATGAATTGAATGAATGCATATATATATGCATGAATGATATTATTAGTAATTAACTAGCTAGCTTGATATATAAATCATAATATATACTAATGGTTGCTTATATATGTATTATCTTGCAGGAGAGACGAACTTATACCATCGTTTCTTCTCCTTGGTTTCTTCGGGTTTGTATTCTCCATCTCTCTTAATTTATATTTCTCATACAATATTTATATATATAGTATATTTATAATAAGTTGTTTAATTTGTTGTATATAGGGTGACGATGGCACAAAATCTGGCGTTTGTTGGATTGAGTTATAGCTCTCCCATCGTTGCTATTGGAACGGCTTGTTTAATTCCCTCTATTTCCTTTATTCTTGCCCTTCTTTGCAGGTTAGTTAGTAATTTCCTTAACTTTCATTCATTTCAATTCGATCTCCCACCTCCATTTATGTAGTAGTAGATTATAACAAATAAAATACACTAATTAGTTGAAGCTAGCTAGTGATCGATCTTGTGATGAATATACTATCAACAAACTAATTAACACACCATGCACAGATAAACATTGCTCCGCCCATAAGCTGCAGTTAAGCACTCTAATTAATTCACTGTTTTTCTAAACACAAATTTATTTCTTATTTTTGCGTTTTAAAACATAATGAATACGTGATGATTTCTTATATGCATTTTTTTGAACATAATTGTTATAAACACAAGTATTATAAATTATGTGAATTTAAAGTGAAGATCGATCTGGTTGGTAATAATTTCCTATAATCGCCTTGAATAGTAACTACTATTCCTACAATAATTTGAACATGCCATTAGATTTTTACATTTATCAGTTTTATATCTGAACAAAAAAGATTATTAATCAATACTCATATCTGAATCTTCATCAGTAATCAAATTTTAATGTATATTTTTTTAATAAATTAACTAACATAATCATTTAATTAAAGACAAAATTGTAAAGAAGAAGAATTATGTTTAAAAGTACTACTAACATAACAACATTTTAACAAAAAAATAATAAATAAAGCGATATAAATAAAGTTTTTAAAGACAAGAACTGCATACGTTGTGTTAAAATCCTGATCGTAAGTGAAATTGTCGAATTAAGTTTACATTTTTAAATGTTTAGATGTATGTATATGATGATGGGAAGTCAAACGTTATTTATATATTTATTAAATATATATTTAAGAAATTGAATTTAAAAAAAGGATTAAAAGAACATGACCACGAATAAGCTAGATTCAGAACTGGTGGCTCCTAAAGCACCATGGAAAGGCAAAGCTAACGTCAGTTTTGTTTGTTCTCTTGATCATGTGGTCGTCCATCAAGATGCTTTAAAACACATACAACAAAAACGAAAGAAAACGACTGATTATTTTTATTACATATACGGTTATTAATCATCGTATGAATCCATAATTAGATTAGTAAATGACCCAATATGTCCGTCTTAAAGTTTGTATTAGAAAATATATATGCCGGTGTGCGATGGTTTACGGGAGAATTACATATATATATATCCTCTTATTAACATGAAAAATTATATGTTTTCTTAAATCACAAGTTTTTAATGTATAATATATAATATTTTTTTAACATGATTTATCAATATATGTAACTTTATAAATCTAAAAGAAGATATCATATAATTAGTCTTTATCAGTCTTGAACACAACTCTAAATAGATCATGTATATGAAAGTTCAAAAGTTATTACACGATCAGTGATATCTAAATATTGTTAATGCCATACAAGAAAACATTGAAAACAATTACAAATAAACTGTTATAAGTTTCTACTATATAAAATAAAACATCTATTTGATTAATAGTTGAATATTTGTTGATTGACGTTTACATGGTGATCCATGTATGTTAACCTAGCTAACTATTATTTACAGGAAGACAAACTTTGATTTGCGAAGTTCAAGCAATCGGACGAAACTGGCGGGCACATTGATATCAATCCTTGGAGCTGTAACACTCACGCTGTACAGGGGCCCCGTGGTGAAGGAGCCTTCGACTCATCTTCAACTCGCTCCTCGATTCTTTGTTTTCGTATCCAAAAATGAAAATTGGCTTCTTGGTTGTGGCCTTTTCACAGCTGCCTCCTTGTCTTACTCAATTTGGAACATTATTCAGGTCGGTTAAGTTTTCCTCCAAGATAACAATCTTTAGCAAGAGTATATATATACTAGTTAAACTAAACAAACAAATGTACCTAGTAAAATCTCATGATTTGGAGAGAAGTGTAGACATTTCTTCTGTCCTAGAACATTAAGGCTCCACTCACTTAGAACCTCGACTCAAAGAACTTGATTTACACAAACTATATATATATATATATATATATATATATATATATATATATATATATATATATATATATATATATATTTTATAAATTTTACATATTATATTGATCATTAAGTTAAAAATATATATAGTTTTATAAATTTTGCATATTATATTGGCTAACGTGCAGGTGAAAACTGTTGAAAAAAGTCCAGACGTAATGACAATGGCTTCTAGCTATAGCTTATTTGGCACATTCCAATCTACTTTGGTTGCTATAATAGTAGAAAGAGACCCAATGGCTTGGAAGTTGCAATTTGACATGGGACTCCTTGTAATCATCTTAACGGTAATAATACATATAACTTAATTAGTTATCGTCTTATTATATATATATGCAACATTAAAAAGTCAAAGTTTCAAGTTAACAGTTGAATATTTGTAAACACGCAGGCTGCATTTGGAAGTCTAATAAAAAGCCATGTACACTTGTGGTGCATACGAAAAAAAAACCAGTTTTATGTTACTATGTTCAAACCTCTTGGAGTTCCCATTGCTGGCATGTTTGGTTGTGTTTTCTTTGCTGAAACGTTTCATTTAGGAAGGTACGTGCGTATGTAATCCTAGATTAATCATATAACTAATGTTACATCCACGTAATTAATCCGCCTAAGCTAGCTACCTCTGATCGATTACTTATAATTTCCTATATGTAAATGCAGTTTGATGGCTGCAGCGATAACTGGAATCGGATATTACACAATGATGTGGGGTCAAATTAGAGAGGATGAAGGTAAGAGTGCTAAAGTGGATTTATCGGAAGAGAAAGCCCCTCTTTTGCAAGCACAAGAACAAGTTTAATTAAGTGTAGTTTAGAGGGAATTGAATTTCACATATATGTGTAATATAAGCGAGGGTGTGTTTTAGAGGCCCTATGAGCATGCATGTATCATATTAAGTGTACATTACCCTATTTCTGTATATACCTCTCTCAATTAATACAATTGTCATTTTATGTTTTGCGCCAGTCAAAAAACTAGAGGAATAATCCTCGCTTCATGACATGCTTAAGTGTATATTATAACGAATGTGTTATTTTTTGAAACGTTTAGAAACTATTCACCTGAAGCATAGTAATACTCGTACTAAGTAACATGATATATTAATTACACATTTTTTAATACGTGGAATCAAATGCAATATATGCTAACTAATATTAAAAGGTGAAGTTATCTGTGAATTCAACTAAAACATACAAATAGCTATAAACATATGCATAAATAAGTATTTTGTAATGCTATTTTAAACATACTAATATTAATAAAATAACAAATATACTTTATAAAACTATGTATTAAAATTAATGGAATAGTTTTACTTCACTAATAACATATATTTAGGTGGTGTGCCATAAGAATAAAATTATTTCAAAACTCACAAATAACTTTAGAAACAAAAGAACTCATCCTTAAAATAATTTAATCAATGACTCAAAATTATAGTATTATTTTAGTAATATAAAATATCATTATTTTGAATTAAATGAACAAGGCGTAGAAATGGGAATTTACCCCATATCTTTCGTAACCTATCTTATTTTTCTCCAACTTCCCTCTTAAATCTTTTCAAAATGAATTCTAGTTAATCTAGTCAATCATCTTGAAGAAGGATTGGAATCATTAATATTCTAAATTGGAATCATTAATATTTGATGACTAATAATTATTTTTTAATACCAGTTCGTATTATACTTGTTAATCAGTAATTTTTGTTTTAGATTGGAGAATATTTATTATTTGAATTAAACTTGTAAACTATATGTGGAACATTTGTTTTACATATATGTAAATTAAGTATTTACATATATCTAAGTTAACTATTTACACAATTAGATATATGTATGTTAACTATTTACATATATGTAAATCGTGTGTATATATATATATATATATATATATATATATATATATATATATATATATATATTGAAGGATTTACATAGCTATTGTTACATTACGCGAATTGAGATGGTTACAATATATTCATCGATCTTGTTAACTCTCAAAGATTTTTGCGTTTGGTATCTTTGACGGGAGTCCTAACCATCTTTAACTTTGCCTTAATTATATCACTGGTTCTTCATGGCATAACTTTAGGTGGTTATTATGTGTTTATCATTCTAGCTTTCCAAAAAGTTATATAATTAGATAATCTTGACAGGAGTCTAGTTTACATTCATGTTTCATGTTTAGAAAATGATCCCACCATAGGTTCATATAGTTTGTCATTGTTTTACTAAGTAGATTCGAAGTCTACGTGAGATCTTTCTCTGATTGGTTATCTTCATCTTTTTTTTTACTTTTTTCATCTTTAATTGGATAGATAATGATAAAGGAGTTGTCTTGTTCACAGATCGATACTTGGTTCCTACCAAAAGCTATAATACTATCACATAGGTACACTTGTATATTGTGTATGTAGTTAGTCATAAAGTAAAAATTATTTTATAATTTTAAAGCTTAATTGTGTAAAATCCATTGTTAAAATCTATATATTAAACCACACATCAATCTTGAAATGATGAAAAAAAAACTCTATTGTGATTTGATTTGAAACGTTGACATTGGCAAAGTTAATAAAAATAAGCACAATCTCTATGAAAAAACATTAATAATAATAATAATAATAATAATAATAATAATAATAATAATAATAATAATAATAATTATTATTATTATTATTATTATTATTATTATTATTATTATTATTATTATTATTATTATTATTATAAGCACATATGAATTTAAATTTTATAAACATCATATTTTAAATTTTAATTTATATGTGCTTCGCATCAGAAAAACGTTAATAAAAAAAGACATGTAAATTTAAAACTTACAAGACATCTTATTTTAAAAGTTGTAATAAGAAAAATAAAGAAACTGTAAAAATAGAAACGTTGAATCAGTTTGAACAATTGTGTGTTTGTGGTTTGATTACTTGTACATCATATAACACATAACCACACTTGAAATTAATTTACACTAAAACATAGATAAAAAAATCAACATGTCACAAGGCTACATTTTAAAAGTTTGTAAAATATTAAGATTTAAAAGTTATAATCAAGAGAAACAAAAACTTGCAAGCAGGTAAACAACAAATAGATAAACATATGGTATAACATGTACCAATAGCTTAAAGGGAAAAAATGTAGGTTATCAAGGTATAAGATGAAACCGGTGTTATACTAACGCAAACATGTGTTGTTTGTGTTTTTATAGTAATAGAATTATACGAACTATTATTGTAATGAGCAAGTTGTAAGAATATGATATTTTAGCGGGGTTTAAGGGGTGGCATCTCATGACGGGGTTTAAGGGGCAGAGCCCCTGGCTAGGTTCGAAAGTGCTTAATTTTAAACATGAAAACTACCTTTGGCAATTAGCCCCATCCCTACAAGAAATACGAATTCCTGCATATTTAGTCTTTCTTCTATTCTTCATCTGATTCACGTAAACTCACTTAAATCCATACTTGTTCTTAATTCTTATCTGAGTTTTATCCGATTGAACATTTGGATTTAACCCCCATATATTAGTTTCAATCTAAAACGTTTTGCTACTCTCAGATCATCTAAGTTTTAATTACGAAAGTACGATTCCTCTGCACCTTCAACCACATCCAATTTAGAGGATGAAATTGAATTTCACCCCAACTTTTGTTTATATAACAAACAAGTTTTGACTTATTTAATAATTTATACTAACCTCTACTTCAAGATTGCTTGTACGAATGCTCAATTAAGTGAACAATGCGTGCTATATATGTACTGATACGAATGCTTGCCATGAGGAGGAATCTTATTAACAAGTCTTTAGGGTCAGTAGCTTTGTTAGCCTCTAAGGAAACAAATGTAATTTAACAACAACTAGGGGTGGTCCCACCCTTTGAGGGTGGGCGGGTTCATCCAACACTCATGAAAAAATAAACATTTTATAACCGTATATAACGTATTCTCAAGCGACACCGAAGAAAATTTGACAACGACCTCATGAAATTATATGGTTGTATATACAACGGCAGATGGTGGTGGAAGACGGCGTCAGACGATGGTTGCAAAGGTAGCAGCTTGTGGTAGCAAAGCCCAAAACTTCTATGTTATTTGAGGATGGAGAAAGAACATGAAGAAAGGTTTGTGTTTATACTTCTTTTTCACGTCTTTTGTTAACTAAATAGATGAAAGAGTCTCCTAGTAAGATTGAGAGTAGCTATGGTAATAATCAACTAAGCAATGTAAGGTAAAAAACTGACAACTACACAAATTACAGCTGTATAGCACCATAGTTCAAATCTTTTAGGTCTTTTATTGTTTATTGCTTTTATTATCATTTTACTTTATATAATTATTCAATTCAACGATTAGTTTTTTTAATCAAAGTTAATTGGTCTGGTCAAGTGATTGAAGTAAGGTATTCATTTTACTTTATATAATTATTCAATTCAACGATTAGTTTTTTTAATCAAAGTTAATTGGTCTGGTCAAGTGATTGAAGTAAGGTATTCAAGATTTTAATAAAATAAGTGAAGGTTTTAGGTTCAAGTCTCATCTATGAAAAAAAAAAAAAAGAGAGGTTTCAAATTGAGTCAGAAGGTTTTCCCACCTATAGTGGGTTTCCTCCTGAGGGTGATCTCAGGTTCGGGACCGAGGTTCCATACTTTAGTAATGAAGATGATCGAGTGGGCCAATGGCCTATCAGTGATTCAATGAGCCGTTCGAAAAAATTGGTTTGCATACTCTTATAAGATTGGTAGTTGAAACAACAAATAACTTTCACTCATTTTGATGTATTTTTATTAAAATAAAACCCGTATAAAGCAGGAATATTATATTTTATTATTAATTTAAATAATGGTATCGTTTTATTATTATATATTTGAAAGTTGATTTTGTTTATATATTTTTGTTACGTTATTCAACCCGAAGAATCCAAAATATTCTTATAGATCGGGCAAATTTGACCCAAATGGGTAAATATGGGTTGACATGGGCCTTAAATATAAACTATTGGGTTGAGTTGCTATATTTGTAATGAGATCAAGATGAACAACCTTAAAAGATAAAAATAAAGATCAATATGTCAAGATCGGTGATGGAAAATATGAGATGGGTCAGGATGGGTTATTAGATATTTCGGTATTCTCCACATATTTCCCATTTCTTAATTATATTTCGGTGATTAATTTTCGATTGTGTGTGATTCACGCGCTATGTTGTTGATTATCATGTTTGGTTATCTCATTATAACTTGACGTTGAGCTAGAATAGAGGTTTTAAATCTTCATATGCATGTGACTCAGAATTGATTCCATAATTGATTCACATCGTCACATGAAATTTTAGAGTTTTTTTAAAAGAACAATTAGGAGTCAGTGGAGACTTTTGAAGCATATAATTTCAGAACTCGAAACAAATCTCGAAACTTATGCCTAAATTGATTATATGTCTCGATAAAAGATATGAAATAGTTGATCTGGTGTTGCTTGATTGCTTATTATGCAATATTTTATATTTGTAGAGGATGCTTCGAAGAATTTACCCAATTGCAAAGCTTTGTTTGGTATTTCTTAAGTATGTTTACTGATATCTTGCTAGTGGAAATGAGGGTATATGCAGTAATTTTATGTCTTATTAAATCCTTGGTGTACTATTAACTTAGATCAAAACTTTAGTCAGTTGATCTTAAACTTTGAATCTTCAATGTTAATTGGGTAATTTTTAGAATTGATCCGTCTTTATATAGACTCATTCTAAACCGAACTCGTTTTGACTTGTTTTTAATTTGAACTGTCCTGACCCGAACTTGTATTGAGCCAAGCCTGTTCTAACCCGGCACCCCACCCAATCGAACCCGCCCGATTTCCCATGTGTAGTTGATGTCCTCGAATACTCAATGGATTGTATCGTCGCTATTGCGGGCGTCGATACAAGCTCTAGGAAGGAGAAGTTACGGTGCTCTTTCTCTGCATTAACTCTTTTGAAGTGAGTGTATAATTAGATATTTAAATCTAAAGTGGTCGAAATGAAAATATAATTTTTTGGAATAACACTGACTCATCTTGACTTTAGCACGACTTAAATTCATTCTGGCCCATACCCATCCTTACTCTTTTTTTAATTGACCCATCTTGATTTATATACATTTTGACCCAAACCCATCCTGACCTAACAACCAACCCAATCCAACTTGTCCATTTTGCCACCTTTAATTCAAACTATGTGTTTCATTGGGTAGACAAGAATTTTCAGAGGTGATTTAACATATGCGATTGAAGCAATCCCGCTAAGTAGGATTTATGTTAAACTACGATTTAACAAGAATTTTCAGAATTACTGAGAGTGAAGCAATAAATGATGTAGAGTTCATGTCTTTTAACTTGATTGAATGGAATAAAAAGAAGAAGATTTGATGGTATCACTGTTTAAGAAAGAGAATCCCAAATCTTTTATAAAAATATATAAAAACAAATATCAAAAGATTTAAAAGTTTAATATAAAAACTAAGTCGACCACCTCTATTTTATATATATGTCTTGTGTGGTTTACGTTGGTATGTCTTCTAAATGACAAAATATATACAAATTTTTTGATTTAAGTGAAGGGAAATATTAGAAAAGAGAAACATTGAATGGTTTATAATTTGAGTGGTTTCATAAAGAGTTGTATTTGTTAGACGGTGATGGTTTAAAATAGCTTTGACTTAAGAATTGATGGTTCACGTCTCTTTATAAAGAGATCTATTCAAAGAGCTAGTGACCATTCTGTTGGTGGTTACCAATAAAAGAGATCAACACTTGTAATATTCAAGTAATCATCAAAGATGTTAAGGCTAATTTTTTTAGCGGCAAATTAATTTACTCAAACTCCTAAATTACTCAAAACTAGTTTATTCATTGTCTAGATTTGAAGTCAGAAACTTTAATCTAAAAACAATAACCTATGCCAAATGAGTTGATATTAGGGCTGAATAACCATCACCAAGTAAAGAAGATTGTTGGTTGGTATTTCTCTAGCAAAGAACATGTTAGAAAAGGATTATCATAATAACACAATAACCTATGCCACATGAGTTAATATTAGGGTTAAATAACCATCACCGTGTAAAGTAGTTGGTATTTCTCTAGCGAAGAACATGTTAGAAAAGGATTATCATAATAATCATTGTCATTTTTCTTTCAACAGATTGATGAAACCTTGTTGACTTATCTTATGTTCCCTATTATTCAGCTATTCAATTATAACGTTTTATTCATGTTTGCCTTTCATACGTCATCTGATCCACACGTGACAATATTTCTTGTTCCGTCATATAGGTTATGATTTGATTCATTATTCAAATTTTGATCTTTTTTTTATTGGTTTTCTATACCTTATCAGAAATCTATAAAGATTCAAGAATTAAATGGATTTTTGATGATACGGTCATATAATCTAGAAATCATGGTTGAAATATCCAAAAATTCGATTTTGGTGGCTACGTATTCCTTAGATTTATCCATGACTATTATTCGAATTCATATGATACAATGTTGATAATTATATATTTTGTACACTACACTGATGCATAGGAATGATTATCATTGTTGGATTGACGAGTAGGTCAATTGGACCTGTAACACTAACCGGGGAAGTTTAACTAAAAAAATATGTCGGGTTTTTTTATTAATGTTGTTATAAGGTGTTTTCAATAATATCATGTAGGTTGAAATGACTTAATATCGATGTGATTAATCTGATAAGTATGGGTCTGAAATTTGAATCACACAAATCATCTACATACGAGATGATGAGATAATACATACATACATACATACATACATACATACATACATACATACATACATACATACATACATACATACATACATATATATATATATATATATATATATATATATATATATATATATATATATATATATATGTGTTTATTGAAATGCCTCAATGGAGTAATGTATGATCTCGTTACCTTTTTGAGTTGAATAATCTACACTTTAATTAAAATTCATCAATATTTATAAGATTCACTGGATTAGCATTTAAAGAAAATATCGTAGATATATGATCAGTTTTTATCATTAATTAATGTTCAGTTCATAAAATCTCACTAGTGAAATTAGTTCGATAGGTTATAATACAAAAATCTATGTAACAATTAAAAATGTCAAAAAGAGATTTTCTCATTTATAAGGAAATCGCATTGAATAGAAATGACGCAACGTTTCCGTTGAAATCCTTAATTATATTTGGCATGTTTACGTTATAGCGTGATCTGGATTCGATATGATGATGATGACGAAGATCTTGGCTTCTCGATCTCTATATATCCACACATACACGCAAGCTGCAGGCACTATTACGATTATCAGTTCGAAGAGTTTAACCTACACGCAAGCTGCAGGCACTAATGGTGCATGCGGGGAAGAACTGAAGCCATACTATACTCTCGCACCGGTGTTTGTGTAATTTTTCCTCTATTTCACACACAAACACACGCACACATTCAATTGTTCTCTGAAATCGTAACACGAATGTGTTTACCCTTTTGATTTCATTTGATTTTTGTTTTCGTTTACTTGTATATTCTTCCGGTGATGACGACCTAATTAGGTTTTCTTGGCTCCGGCCAATGGGGGCAAATACCAGAGAGGCTGCAATGTAAGCGTGGATTTGGGGTTGGTAAGTGACCATTAGCTATTCCTTAACTCTACACTTGTTTTTTTCTTTTAACATCCAACGATTACTGGCTACATTGCTAGACGCTCGCTCGCTTATATATATGCTCAAGGTTTTCTTATCTACAAGTTGACTTTCACAACAGTCGTGTTCTTCTGATTAATTTGTTAAAAACTAGGGTATGGTATGGTTCTTTCATGAAAAAACCGTTATTTTCACCATCAAAATTCGTGTTGTAGTTTTTCTTTCCTATCATTCTAGGCGAGTAACTTGTTTCCTGTTTGATTAATATAGTAATCTCACATGATAATGCACTATGTATTATGCAATCATGATATTGCCGGCCTGTATTGTATTCTATACATAATACACGCCCTTTCTTCTACCTCTTTATGCTTTGCCATCTCAAATCTTTGCTCGTGATAAATTGAGTGCCTCGAAATGTGTGGAATCCGGGTTATCTGTTTGTAAACAGGGACAAGCGGTTTGAAGAATTGGAATATTTTGTTGAGGTTCATGGGCAGCGATTCTGGAAGCCTTTTGTGCGGTAAGCATCTGTGACATTTATTTTGATATACATTATTTATACCACTGTCTTGTCTTTCTGCCTTTTCTTTTTGATAGGTGATGACTACAGAATAATTATATATCATGGCAACTCCCCAGGGGATAGAATTAAAGAATCATTTCAAAAGGTGAGCATGCTACCTTGATATTTCTATGGAAGATTGAACTGGAGAAACACAAAAAGTAGGTGAAGATTGAGTTTTTTTATTTGACCTTTTTTATGCTACAACAACTTGAAAGGATGCACTAAATTAACAAGTGTGTTTTTTACTCTTACCTTTTTGTATGCTACAAAAGTTTTTAGTGAGTTATGTACTCCATGGTTGGGTGGCAAGGACTTAGGTATGAGTACAGTTGTTTTCTAGGTGATTACATTGTTATTATGCATCTGTGTTAAAACTTGCTTACTGGTTACCGCTTATGCTGTAGGTGTGTACATTTGGTGCAGAGCATGCACATGCTGAGGCAAGAAAGTTTTCTGTTAATCATTTAGTATTGAGAATTGAGAAATCTAGATATCAAAAAAGTTAGTGATACATGGAACATATTCTTCTGTTAGGATATCAACAAAATATTGTTGAAAAAGCTGTTAGTTTTTTGTAGCTTTTATCAAGAACCCAGGGACAGATTGTCTCATGGAGTTTGTGTGTTCATTACAACACAAGTGATTCTCTTGCGCTATAATTCTTTTTTACATATTTCTCAATTTATAGAAAAAAAAGTGTGTATCTTTGACAGGTCAGGTAACCGCTGCTTCTAACTACAAATGAGAAGCAAATAGCAAGAGAAGTTGCATCACGTTTAGGCAAAGGGTATGTTACATTATTCCTACCTTATACTTGTCACATGATGACGTTGGCAAATGTTATCTATGTTCTAAAGATTTGTATGTGTATGTGTGATTCTTTTGCCACTTTTTAGATCTTTTCGCTTATGATATTCATATTATGTGCAAAGAAGTGGTTTACCTATCATCTCTGAACAATCTGGTAAGCAAATTTTATTGCTTGTTAAGAGATGCCATCACCATACTTGCTGCACTATCTTTCTTTTTTAAGGAGAGATGATGTAACAATGAGGTGAGAGGATGCACATGTATTTTTCTATAAAAGATACGATGCTGATGGTAGTTATAGTTTTGTAACATTGTGAACCTAGCTGTCCATTTACCAAAATTTTTACTGTTTGATAATCTGGAATGCTCATGTATGTTTCCACAAATGTGTGTTTGATCTCTTGCACTTGTGAAGGCCATTTATATGTCTGTGATGTGAAAAGATATAGAAGGCCGCTTATAAGCACCAATTATATGTACCCTAATGGGTTGTTGATTATATTTATTAGATAATTGTATGTGTTGCTTCAATGTGGTTCCATTGCATATATTAGAATTAAATTAGCGAGACCTCATTTGCTTGGTTATAATCTGCAATAGTCCAATGTGTATTTGTACGGCGTTTGCTCAACATGACAAGCATAATGTATTATATGCTTGCAAATGTGTTGCTCGTTACTTCATTTTTTATGTTTTGTGTGTGGATAAACTGATTATATTCAATGTAACCAAGTGAAAATCTGGTCTACAAAATGTTCCCTTAAATTGTTGTCTTGCTAATTTCATGATGTGCACGTACATAAGTACATATATATGATGTTTCTATACCACCATCTTGTTTTTTTGCTTTTTCTTTTTAAAAGGTGATGACCATGGAACAATGATATGTCATCGCAAGCAGGTGATGAAATAAAAGAATTGTTTCGAAAGAAACTCCAAAACTAGGTGACAATTGTGTATGTTTTTTTCTTTTACCTTTTTTATGCTACAAAGCTTTTAGCTACTATTATGTGCTCCGTTGTTGGGTGGCTAGGACTCAGGTATGAGTGCAGTTTTCTTGGTGATTACATAGCCGTTATGCATCTGTGTAAAATCTTGCTTACCGGTTATTGCTTATGTTGTAGGTGTATACAGTTGGTGCCAAAAATGCACATGCTGAAGCAAGAAAGATTATCATAGTTACAAGAAGCATATGAATGTTGGGGGTGGGTTACTTTGCAAAAACTCAATACTCAACTACAATGAACTCATTTCCGCTCAAACCGGTCAGTTGTTCTAACTGTAAATTTGGACATACTTGTGATGTTTCTGTGTTCTCTATGGGGACAAAACTTTAAGTGTGTGAGTTAGTTCTTATTCTTCCACTATTATCAAATTGTGTTTTTTCTTTGTACTTTTTTGTGCTACAACTTAAAAGGATGTACTAAATTAATAAGTGTGATTTTTTCTCTTATCTTTTTTATGTTACAAAAGTTTTTAGTAAGTTTTATGTACTCCATGGTTGGGTGGCAAGGACTTAAGTATGAGTGGAGTTGTTTTCTTGGTGATTTCATAGTCATCATACATCTGTGTAAAAACTTGCGTACTAAGTTCCTGCTTATGCTATTGGGGGACATTTGGTGCAGAGCATGCACATGCTGTGTCAAGAAAGCCTCCTGTTGTTGATCATAGAAGGTAGTGATACATGGAACATAATTCTTCTGAAAGGATATCAACAACATATTGTTGAAACAGCAGTCAGTGAACAGTTTTTTGGAGCTTTTATGTGTTAGTGTGTATGTGTGATTCCTCTGCCATTTTCTAGATCTTTTCGCTCATGATATCTATATTGATTGCAAATTGATCAGGTTTTAATTTAACCTTTACAACATTTTCTCTTCCATTTGATCAGCAAATAGAAGTGTTTTATCTATCAGTTCTGAACAAACTGGTAAGTTTAATTGCTTGTTAAGAGATGACATTACCATACTTGCTGCATTGTCTTTCATTTTTTAAGGAGAGATGATATAATAATGAGGTGAGAGAATGTACATGTCTTTTTTATAAAAAATAAGGTGAACTGATGTTAAGTTTGATGGTAGTTATAGTATTGTAACATGCTGAACCTAGCAGCCCATTTACCAACTTGTTACTGTTTGATAATCTAGAATACTCATGTTTCCATAGATATGTGTTTGATCTCTTGCCCTGTGAAGGCCATTTATATGTCTGTGATGTGAAAAGGCATTGAAGGCCGCCTATAGCACTAATGACATGTACCTTCATAGGCTGTTGATTATCCTTCTTAAATAATGTTGCTTCAGTGTGGTTCCTTTGCATATATTAGAATTAACTTTGCAAGACCTCATTTTCTTGGTTATAAGCTGCAATAGTCCAATGGGTACTTGTATGGCACTTGCTTAACATGACAAGCATAATGTATTATATGCTTGTAAATGTGCTGCTCATTCCTTTTTTATTTTTTTATTTTTATCTTTTGTGCTTGTTTGTGGATAAATTGACTATATTCAATGCCACCAAGTGAAAATCTGGTCTACAAAATGTTCCGTTGATTGTTGTCTTGCTAATTTCATGATGTACTCATAACTACAGATTTATGATGTTGCGCTTGTGTTTTGAGAAAGATGTTTCTAGATGCAAAAGCTTCCTATATTTCAACAACAATTCCACCATTTTTGCCATGAGGATGAACGAGCCAGCTCAACCTTGCGAGGGTATTGGATAAGTGGGATCATTGGCTCATTGGACAACCCAAGGAGTTAGGTTATCTGATTTATATAATTCACCAGTAACGTATATCCTTGCTTTTCTTTTCTATGTTATGTGATCGCCTATATTGTTACTTATGTAGATACTTATGTTTTTGTTGGACAATGGTGATGGAACTCCAAAGCAAAAGGTAAAGTTGAAGGTCAAGAAGGAGAAGTTACTGAATTTAATGTTGAAACGCAATGGGGAAAGACCTAGAGCTGAGGTAATTCTTATACATTCACTGTTACTACTGTTCCTAAAAATTACTACTTTGTCTTTGGCTTATCTGTCAGTCAAAAAATATTTTTTCTTACAGACAAAACTTAAGGGTACAAATGATACACATGTATTTTTATACCTTGTAAAGGTATTCCTTTAAACTATTTGAATTAGTGTTTCAACTTAACTTGGTATCGATCCCCCCTTAAAAAAAGAAAAAAGAAATGATAACACTTGCAAAGTCTACATTGCATTAAAGGCTGGGGTAGAGTTCAGCCTGAATTTAATGTAGAAGGACATGTTTAATTCAGTCCCTGAGATTAATTCTGTAGTAAGTAATTTATTAAGTCATGTTCCTTGGGACAATTTGAAGACGGGTGCTCTATCTCACTCATTTATACAAGTGTCTTGAGTTTTTTTCTTTTCATGTTAGTTCTCCTTATATCTTAATTACATGACCTCATATTAATTCACGGTTTCTAGAAGTTTCTATGGACTTATGAATTAAGAATTTACCTTAATACAATGAGGAGCTGCAGACTAATTTGCAACTTGTAGGTTTTGTCTCCTCTCTTGATTTATTCATGCTATTAGTTACTGATTTTATTGTTTATACTTATTGTTATTAATCAGGGTTACATTATGTTCTTTGTTCAAGTTAAAGTAGTTCTGTAAGTGGTTTAAAGTTAAAATTTTATATCTATACTTAGTTTTTCCTTTGCCTCATATCTTAGATCAGTGATGTTTCTTAACCAAGTTTCATGGATGGTAACCCTACAGGTGTTAATGTTCTTTAGTTATTGCTGATTATGAATACATATGCATGTTCTAAAAAGATGTAAATAAATATTACTTGTTGGAAAGCTCATTGCTACTATTTTATTGTACTCCGTATTTTTCTACTTATATTTAAAGCAATGATAATCTCAAGTAGAGCATTAAAGCTAATTGTTTACTGCAGAATGTGTGAGTGTGCTTAAATATGATGATGATTTAAGATGTGGGTAACTCTGTCTTATCTTGAAGAATATGGTAAATGGTATGTTATAACCAAACCATGGTTAGAAGCCAACTATGCATTTGAATTTTCTGGTACGGCACTATGGTCTTTTTTAAGAGAAAAGGAGTTGCATTTGCCAAGGGTTCTTAGACTTAGAAGGACAATTAAAACTGATATTTGTTTGTTGTCTTCTATATTTTATATACATCTGATGATGCTATTTTACTTTAGACTATGACTGAAAATGCCAAATTCCTTTTGAAGCTTGTATATGTCAGCAAGGACTCCTTAATGTTAGTTGGATTTGATAATGCAAGTATTGAGATGGAAGAAGCTAAGATTACTTGTATTCTCAACACATTCTACTTCTACTGATGTAGGCAAAAGGATCATCTAAGTACACAAAATCAACTACTACATATTCCTTTTCTTATATAAATTTCTTTTCTTGATTTATGCTTTAGATTTGGAGCTGGCCCTACTTCGCAAATTGAAATTAACACCAACTTGTGAATTGTTATGATGCTATAATTCCCAATGTTGTTGTTGTTAAGTGCCATAGTAAAACCCAGAAAGTTGATAGAAGGAAGAACACTGTCTTGAAAGGGATAAACACAATGCATGGAGTAGCATGTCATTTTATTTGCTTTCTTATTTTTTTTATGGACGAGTGGTGATGATGGAACTAGCACCTAAGGGAGAAAACACAGCTTCTAATCTCATTTCGAACTCAGTATTCTACATTTCAATTGGCATGTTTCCGTTACTGCATGAATTCCATATCATCATGATCTCCATGATCTTATTCATTCAGTCGCCTTAAGTTTCTGCTGCTACTCTTGCTTCTCCATATCTATATTTGCATACATACTGATACGAACCCCACATTCCATAAGGGTCGGGCCATCCCACCTGGACCATATTTCTTCTCGGGTCAGTTGAGGGCAAAAGTAGTGGGGGAAGGCTGAATGGTAGTGGCTGATTATTAGGAGAATTTTAGAGGGATTTAATTGCTAGTTTATGTTTAAATATGCAATTCTCTGTTCTAGTTTAAGTGTGTAGTTTTATCTTGTCAATTGGTGTCTTGTATTTGGAGATTAGCCCTCTCGAAGTGACTGTGTTTGTACTCTATTTCAGTGAAATCAAGCCGACTAGTTCGGTTCTTATCACATACTGCATATTCCTACATTAAAAGAGAGGAAGCATAGATGAAGGAAGGGAGGGGGCATAGTAATGGTGCTGTGAAGAAAGTCCCCAAGCTTCTCGTCCCCATACAAACTTCACCTCCTTGCAAGTCAATTTAGTCAAAGGTGAGGCTATCTTGGAAAAGTCTTGAATGAACCTCCTGTAGTAGCCCGCCAATCCCAAGAAACTTCGGATCTCGGATGACGTCTTTGGAGACTTCCATTGCATCACCGCCTCAACCTTCGCCGGGTCCACCATAATTCCTTCAGAATTCACCACGTGACCCAAAAATTGAACCTCACGTAACGAGAAAGCACACTTAGAGAATTTCGCATAAAGCTTCTACCTGCGAAGCGTCTCCATTACTTCACGTATGTGGCCGGCATGTTCTTTGCTCTTTGACAGCTGCTCTGCTTGTAGGGTGGTCATTTCTCTCATTATCTGGCCTTTATCGGAAGGTTCAACTCAAGCCTCTTATGTGGTGTAAGGCGCCGTTCCCGGGGACCTCACCGTTGGTCAATCATAGCATAAAACATTTCATAGTTCATAAACCAGTGTAGCGGAATTAATAACAAAAGCCATTCACTTCATTAATAAATACTGTTGCTAAACAATACATCGTTAATTGTTAATAGTTACAAAAAGACCATATTAATTGCATTACGAAACAACAATATCATTAAAGATGAATGGATGCCAATCTTGCCCTGCCGAGTAGCTTCCCCCGCGTGCCACCCTCAGCAACAATTACATGCCAACTGAAAATGCATAAAAGTCAGCGTCGTTGAGTGAGTTCTAGTTTTAAAACGTTTAAAATACCTCGTAGGATTTATATATGAAAATATCATTTTCAATAAAATACTTCCTTTACTTTCACTCGTGAGCATTCATCATACATACGTCAAGGTATAGACTTAATTATCTTTCATTAACTCACGTATTCATTCATTATCTTTCACTATAATCTGGAGCCTGTCTCATGCAATACCCGACTCATGCCCGAAGACCGACAGTACCGGGGTACGTGACAAGGACCCCGTCTCTTTTTGCAACACCCCCGCCTCATGTCCGAAGACCGTCACAGTACCGAAGTGAGCATCACGACATGTTTCGGGTCAATCTCATGGATTAAACCCCTTACGAGTCTGTTGTGACACACAGTCACTCACCTCAACCTTGACTTACAAGTCTGTTGTGACAACACAGTCACTCACCTCAACCTTGGCTTACGAGTCTGTTGTGATGACACAGTCACTCACTTCAACTTTGCTTGCAAGACTTTCATTCTTTCATTACGTTCCACTTTTCATTATCGTTATCTTTCACTTCGTTACATAATACTTTACGCATACGAATATAAACACACCACGTAAAGTCACATTATACATAGTATAAAGCATCAACAACAGCCCGCAACAGACATGAACCGGCAAAACATTCCAGAACTTACCCGCTACATTCTACTTCCCAAGCTTCAGAAAAATCCTAAGTCCTTAGACAAATGCGGATGAACAGCTAATACGGATGAACAGCTAATGCGGATGAACAATAACTAATGCGGATGAAAATCTTCAGATTATTTCAAGTGTCCAACTAAATGCTGGTAGAACAAATACGAATGACTGAGACAAATGCGCATGAACACTGTAGCAAATGCGCATGAACAAAAGAAATGCGGAAGAACACTTGGGCGCATAAGCAACTACAAATGCGGATGAACAAACAAATGCGCATGAGCAAGTACTTAAATGCGGATGAACAAACAACAAATGCGTATGAGCAAAATACTTAAGTGTATATTCAACTCTTCAATGCGGATGAACTAACCGACCTGCAAATGCACTTATGCAATTATTCAGTCCCCAATCCTCGATTTAACACATCCTTATCATGGATCTAACATGCTTAACATCTAGAGCAGACAACAATTCCTAACCAAACATGCTTATCCATCTGATCGAAGCTTATACACAACATCGCGAGCATCAACAGCACATAACTACCATAAAGCACAAACACAAACGCTCATATACATACGGTAAAGCATAAAACAGCTGTAAAACCTTTTAAACATGCATTTTCATCCCCAAAGAAGTCCAAAACACATAAAAATCGGGGTCTAGAACTCACCTAGTGCAGCAAACAAGCAAAACTCCTCCAAACTCGTGTGCACAAGAGTTCAAACGCTTAAAACAAGCAAAAACAAACAGCAAAACACATAAAACACATATAAATCGGTTTCATGGTCAAAACCTAACATAAACCGAGCCAATTATACAAGGAAATACATACCAAGATCAAAAACAGCCTCTTTCTCTCTCTAGAACCGAGAGAACTTCGGTTTCTTCTTCTTCTTCTGATTCGGTTGAACACAGTAGCAGCAGGAATGATATGGGCGGCCATGCCCAAATAAAGTGAACTTTTGATTTTTGTGTACTTTTACACAAAACACCCGCTCATCTTTGGCTTCTTTTTGTTTTCTTCTTGATACTTTCTTTTTTTTTATTTTGACAAGATTTCGGGTGTTACAAGTCTACCCCCCTTAAAGAGGTTTCGTCCCCGAAACCTGTCACTCTTCGAATAACTGTGGGTAATGCTGTCTCATTTCTTTCTCCGTCTCCCACGTAGACTTGGAACCCTTTCGGTGTTTCCATTGCACACGTACGAGTGGAATCACTTTATTTCTCAATCTCTTCCTTGTCTATGATGGCCACTGGTTGCTCCACATAATTGAGCCTTTCATCCACTTCGATATCCTCCAGTGGCACAATCATATCTTCATCGGCCAAGCATTTTCTCAGATGAGATACATGGAACGTTGGGTGAATTCCACTTAACTCATCAGGTAATTCTAGTCGATAGGCCACCTCCTCTACTCGTGCAACGATTCGGAAAGGCCCTATGTATCTCGGACTCAGCTTGCCCTTCTTCCGGAACCGGATGATCCCCTTCCAGGGCGAGACCTTTAACATGACTTTATCACCCACGTTGAACTCGATCGGTCTACGCCTCTTATCGGCATACGACTTTTGTCTATCCTTGGCTGCCTTCATAAAGGCTTTGATCTTTTCTAGCTTCTCAGTCGTAGCCTCGATTACCTCCACGCTTCCCAACTCTTTCTGCCCAATGTCTCCCCAACACACGGGCGTTCTACATCTCCTACCATATAGCATCTCGTAAGGTGGCATGCCAATGCTGGTATGATAGTTGTTGTTGTATGAGAACTCTGCCAATGGTAGATGATCATCCCAACTTCCTTCGAAGTCGATCACACATGCTTGGAGCATGTCCTCGAGCGTTTGAATTGTCCTCTTAGACTGACAATTTGTTTGAGGATGGTAAGGCGTACTGATGTGTAGCCTCGTCCCTATCGCATCTTGGAATCTCTTCCAAAACTTCGATGTGAACCGAGTGTCACGGTCTGACACGATAGACACCGGGCACACCATGACGAGCTACAATCTCTTTGATGAACAGATCCGCCAACCTCTCGGATGAATACGTCTCGCGGATCGATAGGAAGTCAGCACTCTTTGTCAAACGATCAACTATTACCCAAATTGCATCATACCCCCTTGCCGTACGTGGTAACTTTGTGATGAAATCTATGGTGATGTGCTCCCACTTCCACTCGGGTATATCCAACGGTTGGATCTTCCCGTATGGTTTCTGATGTTCTGCCTTCACTTGCAAGCAAGCAAGGCACTTACTCACATACTCTGCCACGTCGCGTTTCATACCCGGCCACCAGTAATCCTTCTTCATGTCTTGATACATCTTGGTAGCACCAGGATGAATGAAGTATCGATTCTTATGAGCTTCGTCCATAATTCGCCCACGTAGATCACCGTAGCGGGGAATCCACATCCGCCCGAAGCGGGTTCTAACTCCGTGGGTATTTTCTCCCAACTCCGTGACTAGACCTCTCATCCTTTCAGAGTTGAGGCGATCTTCCTTCAATGCCTCATCCTGAAATTCTTTGACCTGTGTCATCACGTCAGCGGTCATCACCAATTGGTAAGCCTTCACTCGGATTGGCTCGGGTCTCTCTTTTCGGCTGAGGGCATCAGCCACTACATTGGCTTTACCCGGATGGTAGTGGATTTCACAATCATAATCCTTAATCAGCTCTAACCACCTCCTCTGCCTCATGTTGAGATCTTTCTGCTCAAAGAAATACTTTAGGCTCTTGTGGTCCGTGAAGATTGTGCATTTCGCCCCGTACAGGTAATGCCTCCAAATCTTTAAGGCGAAGACCACAACTGCAAGCTCCAAATCATGCGTGGGGTAATTGACCTCGTGAGTTTTCAACTGTCGGGACGCGTAGGCTATTACTCTCCCACGTTGCATTAACACACAACCCAGTCCCGAATAGGAGGCATCCGAATACACCACTAAGTCCTCACTCCCTTCGGGTAATGTCAAAACAGGAGCTTGGGTTAATCTTGCCTTTAACTCCTCAAAAGCAACCTCCTGTTCTCGTCCCCATACAAACTTCACCTCCTTGCGAGTCAATTTAGTCAAAGGTGAGGCTATCTTGGAAAAGTCTTGAATGAACCTCCTGTAGTAGCCCGCCAATCCCAAGAAACTTCGGATCTCGGATGACGTCTTTGGAGACTTCCATTGCATCACCGCCTCAACCTTCGCCGGGTCCACCATAATTCCTTCAGAATTCACCACGTGACCCAAAAATTGAACCTCACGTAACGAGAAAGCACACTTAGAGAATTTCGCATAAAGCTTCTACCTGCGAAGCGTCTCCATTACTTCACGTATGTGGCCGGCATGTTCTTCTTTGCTCTTTGACAGCTGCTCTGCTTGTAGGGTGGCCATTTCTCTCATTATCTGGCCTTTATCGGAAGGTTCAACTCAAGCCTCTTATGTGGTGTAAGGCCCCGTTCCCGGGGACCTCACCGTTGGTCAATCATAGCATAAAACATTTCATAGTTCATAAACCAGTGTAGCGGAATTAATAACAAAAGCCATTCACTTCATTAATAAATACTGTTGCTAAACAATACATCGTTAATTGTTAATAGTTACAAAAAGACCATATTAATTGCATTACGAAACAACAATATCATTAAAGATGAATGGATGCCAATCTTGCCCTGCCGAGTAGCTTCCCCCGCGTGCCACCCTCAGCAACAATTACCTGCCAACTGAAAATGCATAAAAGTCAGCGTCGTTGAGTGAGTTCTAGTTTTAAAACGTTTAAAATACCTCGTAGGATTTATATATGAAAATATCATTTTCAATAAAATACTTCCTTTACTTTCACTCGTGAGCATTCATCATACATACATCAAGGTATAGACTTAATTATCTTTCATTAACTCACGTATTCATTCATTATCTTTCACTATAATCTGGATCCTGTCTCATGCAATACCCGACTCATGTCCGAAGACCGACAGTACCGGGGTACGTGACAAGGACCCCGTCTCTTTTTGCAACACCCCCGCCTCATGTCCGAAGACCGTCACAGTACCAGAGTGAGCATCACGACATGTTTCGGGTCAATCTCATGGATTAAACCCCTTACGAGTCTGTTGTAACACACAGTCACTCACCTCAACCTTGGCTTACAAGTCTGTTGTGACAACACAGTCACTCACCTCAACCTTGGCTTACGAGTCTGTTGTGACGACACAGTCACTCACCTCAACTTTGCTTGCAAGACTTTCATTCTTTCATTACGTTCCATTTTTCATTATCGTTATCTTCCACTTCGTTACATAATACTTTACGCATACGAATATAAACACACCACGTAAAGTCACATTATACATAGTATAAAGCATCAACAGCAGCCCGCAACAGACATGAACCAGCAAAACATTCCAGAACTTACCCGTTACATTCTACTTCCCAAGCTTCAGAAAAATCCTAAGTCCTTAGACAAATGCGGATGAACAGCTAATGTGGATGAACAACTAATGCGGATGAACAATAACTAATGCGGATGGAAGTCTTCAGATTATTCCAAGTGTCCAACTAAATGCTGGTAGAACAAATGCGAATGAGTGAAACAAATGCGCATGAACACTGTAGCAAATGCGCATGAACAAAAGAAATGCGGAAGAACACTTGGGCGCATAAGCAAACAAATGAACAAACAAATGCGCATGAGCAAGTACTTAAATGCGGATGAACAAACAACAAATTCGCATGAGCAAACTACTTAAGTGTATATTCAGCTCTTAAATACGGATGAACTAACCGACCTGCAAATGCACTTATGCAATTATCCAGTCCCCAATCCTCGATTTAACACATCCTTATCATGGATCTAACATGCTTAACATCTAGAGCAGGCATACAACCACGAAAACACCAACAATTCCTAACCAAACATGCTTATCCATCTGATCGAAGCTTATACACAACATCGCGAGCATCAACAGCACATAACTACTATAAAGCACAAACACAAACGCTCATATACATACGGTAAAGCATAAAATAGCTGTAAAACCTTTTAAACATGCATTTTCATCCCCAAAGAAGTCTAAAACACATAAAAACCGGGGTCTAGAACTCACCTAGTGCAGCAAACAAGCAAAACTCCTCAAAACTCGTGTGCACAAGAGTTCAAACGCCTAAAACAAGCAAAAACAAATAGCAAAACACATAAAACACATATAAATCGGTTTCATGGTCAAAACCCAACATAAACCGAGCCAATTATACAAGGAAATACATACCAAGATCAAAAACAGCCTCTTTCTCTCTCTAGAACCGAGAGAACTTCGGTTTCTTCTTCTTCTTCTGATTTGGTTGAACACAGTAGCAGCAGGAGTGATATGGGCGGCCATGCCCATATAAAGTGAACTTTTGACTTTTGTGTATTTTTACACAAAGCACCCCCTCATCTTTGGCTTCTTTTTGCTTTCTTCTTGATATTTTCTTGTCTTTTATTTTGACAAGATTTCGGGTGTTACATGTGGCTTAAAGTTGCAAAAGGCGATATTGAAGAAGAACGACCCATTGAAGCTCTTATTGTTCTACAACATTGGAGATGTTTCTCTACTGCCCATATACATATGTGTAATGTGACTTGGGTAAGTTCTAAAGTACATTTGTAAATATGGTTAAGAGAAATGGTACCAATACATTATAATCTCAAAACAATAGGAGCTTTGAAACTCTAAACAAGTCTCAATGGAGTCCCAAAAACTCAACTTGCTATCAGTCTCAAAAATCAAAGCATTTTTCTAATGGTTAGTAAATGAAATTTCTTTAACCCTCACTGCCCTATCGCAGATTCAGTCAGGTTCAACCCTTTTGAATGCGACCAGTCACTGCCCAACCACAGCTCCTTGACCTTCTGTTTGTCGAGAGTAAGGCACTACCCTTTGGCTGCAGGAGCAGCTCCCTAAATCACCAATCATGCAGATTCATACTGGTATATTTCTTGCTATTCATTTATTTCTTTTCGTTTATTTCTGTGCCAGTAGCTTCATGACCTTCTATTTGTTTTTAGACCAAAAATAAGATAGTGGTCTATATAATGGTGATGAGAAGTCAAGGATAGCAGCACTTGCTAAAAGTTATGAGCAAAATTTGTTGACTCGGGGCATTAGGTAATGATGATAGTAATCATTTTACTTTATGCACATATAGAATACAATCTACAGGTGCAGATATCATTGGAGAACACAAGATTAGTCAGCAGTGTATTTAGTATCTTGTTTTAACCATCTTGTGATAAGAATGCAATCTAGTGGGGAAAGAATTATCAAGAATTAGATAATGATGATAGCAATCCTTTTACTTTATGCACGCATAGAATGCAATCTACAGGTGCAGATATCATTGGAGAACACAAGATTAGTCAGCAGTATATTTAGTATCTTGTTTTAACCATCTTGTGATAAGAATGCAATCTAGTAGGGAAAGAATTATCAAGAATTAGGTAATGATGATAGAAATTACTTTATGCACACATAGAATGCAATCTACATGTGCAGATTTTGGAGAACACAAGATTAATCAGCAGTATATTTAGTATCTTGTTTTAACCATCTTGTGATAAAATGCAATCCAGTGGGGAAAGAATTATCAAGAAATATTCATTTGTTTACACATTGCTAGGTACAATTATCAAGATATTCACCTATTTGGTCAAATTACTCTAGATTGGCCACTTTAAAAATAGAAATATGTTTTTTGCCAACTAAAAATCCGTTTAGCCACCTGTCATAAACAACACCAAACTTAAGCAGCCTAAATACTTGGTTCCAATGAACTCATTTCCACTTGTGAGCACTTTTAACTGTACATTGTTAATACATGAATTTGGACATCCTTGTGATGTTTTTACATTGTTTGTGATTATAAGTGTGTGAGTTAGTTCTTATTCTTCCATTATTACTAATATTGATTCTCCCTCTTTTATGTTCTTTTTGTTCCTTGTGATAAATCAATGTTGGACCAATCTTGAGATTAAATAAAGTTAGGGGTCTATTTTGTAATTTATTTTTGGTCATTATCTGGTTCAGTTAGAGGATATATCCAGGTAGTTTAAAGCTTTATCTCAGATAGATTTGAGACAAGCCTTGATGATTTAAAGTTATCTCAAAAGGATTTGAGATAAAAGGATTTGAAATAAAACCTAATTTTTAGGAGTTGATTAGTTTGATGGGCAAGCTGATTAAACTATAAATAGGGATAGTTTTTCTTAATTATTTGTAAGTTTTCTATCAATTAAATTGGAGAAGGAGTTCTAGAATTGTTCATGTTTTTCTGTTTGTATCTGTTTGTCTTCTTTTTGGTACTAATTTACTTCAATTGGTATGAGAGCTTCGGTTAAAAGATCTGGGATTTTCTGTTGATCCAATGTGGTGGATCAAGCACTTAACCACCAATACACTAGGTGTACAAGTGTCGATCAAAGGAGGGATTGATGGGGGACGCTGCAACACCAAACAACCAACTAGCGTTCATTGATAAAACAAGCAACCTTTCGTTCTAATGCTCGGTTCTAACTCCGACCAATTACCCAATCTAGTCACTTAAAATCAAGGCGATATTTAAAGCTCATGGAATCTGGGAGGTGATTGAACCTGGGACAAATCTGGATAAGAAAAAAGACAATGCAGCCACAACCTATCTCTATCTATCACTACCTAAAGACCTTGTTTTGCAGATCACAAGCTGTGAACATGCAAAATACGTTTGGGAGTCAATCAATACTCGACACTTAGGTGCTGAACGAGCCATGGAGGCACGATTGCAGTCCTTAAAAACTGAGTTTGATCTGATTAGAATGAAGGAAGGCATAATAATGGATGATTTTGCGGGGAAACTCTCCGGAATTGCTTCAAAATCAGCAACCCTTGGATCTCCAATCAATGAAGCAGCCCTGGTCAAAAAACTTCTGACTAGTGTACCTAACAGCTTCATGAACATGGTGGCAACAATAGAGCAGCTAGTTGAACTAAAGATAGTCAAGTTCCAAGAAATCGTTGGAAGGTTGAAGGCGTACGAGGAAAGAACTAATACCAAGACCTATAAGAGCAACCATGGCCAACTTCTATTATCCTACAATGAATAGGTATCCAAAAGAAAATAGGAAAATGGCTTTGGTCGAGGCCGAGGGAATGGCCAAGACACCCATGGAAGAGGCCGAGGTCGTGGGCAATAAGGTGGTCATGGAAAGGGTTCAAACCATGCTCAAAACTCCCAAGATGGAAACCAAAATTCAAAGAACCCAAAGAAAGATCAGTCTAAACTGTAGTGTTTCAGGTGCGAAGCGTTTAGACATTTTTCAGCCGACTGTCCAACCAGAAGGAATGATGAGAAGACCCATTTAATACAAGCCACCACGAGTGGAACGACACATGCTAATGCTGATAAGCCTACGTTGTTAATGGTTGTAGCCGATCAAACCAAGAAGGTATTAATCTATTTGAATGAAGAAAATGTATTTTCGGATAAATATGGGTCACATGATGATAGGCAATACATGTGTTATTTAGATACCGGGGCAACAAACATATGACGGCAATATAAGTTTATTCTCATCAATTGATACAAATATAGGGGACAAAGTCGGATTCAGAGATGACTCAAGTGTGGAAATCGAAGGAAAAGGTTCTATTCTTCTCGAATGTAAGAATGGGGAACAAAGGTTGTTGACCGATATTGTTTACATCCCATATTTAAAGAGCAATATATTGAGCATCGGGCAAGCTGAAGAAGGAGGGTGTGAATTAACAATTAAACAAGGAATTTTATCAATGTTTGAACCAGAGAGGACTTTGCTAACGAAGACACACAGATCTCCTAATCGCTTGTATAAAATCAACCTAAAAATCGGGTCACCGGTTTGCTTAATAACCAAGATTCATGATGCAGCTTGGTTGTGGCATGCCCACCTTGGGCATGTAAACTTTGACACCATCAAGCGCTTAGGGACGAGTGAACTAGTCCATGAAGTACCAGCTATTGACCACCCATCACAATTTTGCAAAGCATGTTTGGCAGGGAAGCATACACGACAAAGTTTACCCGAGACCACTTTTAGGGTTGTAAGACCACTGGGACAGGTTTACGCAAGCCTGTGTGGGCCCATAACACCTACCACTGAAGCTGGAAACATGTATATTTTGTTGTTTGTTGATGATCACAACAGGTTTATGTGTCCATTCATGTTAAAAAAAACCAAGGATGAAGCACTTGAATGATTCAAGATATTCAAAGCTTTGGCTAAGAACCAATACGGGGAAAAAATAAAGGTTCTTAGAACTCATCAGGGTGGAGAATTTACCTCCAATGAGTTCATTTTGTTTTGTGAACAAGCTGGAATTACAAGGCAACTAACTGTACCCTATGCACCCCAGCAGAACGGTATAGTCGAAAGAAGAAACCGAACCGTGTTGAGCACAACAAGGAGCATTCTTAGTGCAATTAATATGCCATATGTGTTCTGGGCGGAAGCAATACGTCATGCAGTTTATGTGTTAAGTAGGCTGCCCACAAAAATTCTAAAAAACCAAACACCATACGATGCCTTAAAGGGATGGAGACCAAGACTTGATCATCTACGGGTGTTTGGGTGTGTTGGATATGTCAAAACACCTTCAAACCATGTAAAGAAGCTTGGTGACAGAAGTGTTCCCATGGTACATTTAGGAACAGAACCAAGGACCAAGGCTTATCACATGTACGATCTTGAGGGAAAGAAGGTGGTAATCAGACGAGATGTTGTGTTTGATGAGGCACACAAATGGTAATGGAATAAACACCAACAACCGAACAAAGAAGCCGAGTTTGAAATTCATATGGAGCCATTTGAAGCTGCTTCAGCAGCTTAAAACAACAAACATGAAGTTTATTCTGCAGCATAAAATAGTGGACATAGGCCTGCTGAACCAGACAGCCCTGTAAGTCCACTGATGAGTAGCCCATTTCAAGGAAACAACTCATTAACTCGTTCAGAAACACCGAACTCAGGTTATTCTGAACATAGCAGTCAAGAATCAACTGTAAAAGGGCATGGGCCGATGTTACCACAACTTTGAACAGATACTATTGGTGAATCAGACAAATTTATGGCAGAAGATGAGACTTTTGATGATAAACCACCATAAGGTATGAAAAAATTTGTATGAAGTTTATGATCTCCTCCTCACTGAAGAGGAACCAACAAACTTCAAGGAAGCTACAGGGTATAAAGAATGGGAGCAAGCTATAAAAATGAGACAGCTTTCATTGAAAGATGTAACACTTGGGAGTTAATGGACCTACCCCCGGGACACCGATCCATTGGTTAAAAATGGCTTTATAAAATTAGAAGGGATGCAAATGGTGTAATTACAAGATACAAGGAATTATTAGTCACCAAAGGTTACATCCAACAACACGGTGTAGACTTTGACAAGGTATTCTCGCCCACAGCTAGACTCATTCTAGCATTAGCAACACAAAGCGGGCGGGATGTTCACCACCTTGATGTTAAAACGATGTTTCTACATGGGGAACTCAAGGAAGAAGTGTTTGTATCACAACCGGAAGGCTTTGTTAAGAAAGTAAAGGAGAAAAAGTGTACAAATTAACCAAAGCTCTTTATGGCTTGAAACAAGCTTCACGAGCTTGGAATACAAAGTTAGATGGGGTTCTAAAGGAGTACGGATTCCAAAGGTGCAAACTTGAACAAGTCGTTTACACAAAAAGAACCCATGAAGGTTCATTGCTAGTAGGGATCTATGTGGATGATTTGATTCAAACTGGAAATAACATGGAGGAAATTCTGCAATTCAAATGACAAATGGAAGATAAGTTCGAGATGAGTGATTTGGGTTCACTCTTCTATTATCTCAGGCTAGAAGTGATGCAAGGCAATGATGGAATAAAAATTAAGCAATCAAGCTATAGTATATAGTACTAATCACTAAATACATATTCACATATTCGTATTTAATGTTGGATATAACTTTTTTTATGACTCTTATTTTTGCAACCCTCAGCAGGTTTGATCTTTTGCACATCTGAATATACATGGACTGAATGAGCTCTTCAAAGTTGCTCAGGTTTATGAGATAAAATACATATGCCCCTCCTTATAAGTGATTCTTTAATCTATAATTATCATAGTAGTATGTCATAGCCTAAGTTTATTTTGCATGCCTTAAAAATATCTTTATTATAATTTGTAGTTAAACTTTGTATTGTTAATTGTATTGTGTATTGCTAATGATGATTACAAGGGATATATATAGAGTACATATGTACACTTTAGAACGCTCTAGTATATAGTACTAATCACTAAATACACAAATTTTCTAATATTCCCCTGCAAGCTAAGGGCGGTAAATGACCTATAGCTTGGACTGTAATTCTGTAATCATTAGTTGATATGAATTGAACCGAGAGTCTTCCTTTAGCAACCTTTTCTCCGACAAAGGGGAAATTAAGCTCTACATGTTTTCTTTGAGCATGGAAGACTAGATTTGTTGATAAGTATGTAGCACCTAAGTTACACCATAGCACTGGAACGGATGACAAAGGAGCCCGAAGTTCTCGCAGAAAGGCTTCAATCTAGTAAGTTTAGCAACTATATCTGTTAAGGCTTTATACTTGGATTCTGTTGGTGACTGAGAGACAATGTGTTGTTTTCTGGCAGACCACGAGATTAGGTTAGAACCAAGGTAATGACAAATCCCTTGATTTATTGATGGTCATCAAGGAAACCAAGCCTAGTCAACAACAGAGTAGGAATGCAGAGAAGGATAATGAACATCAGTGTAAGCATGCAATGTGGAAATAGAAGATTGTTTAACCAGTAGGCCATAATAAGCGGTACCCTGAAGATATCTGAGAATACATTTACGACCAGTGATTCTCAGTTAGTGAATGCATAAACCGGTAGACTTTGTTGACTGCAAATGTGACGTCTAGGTGAGACAAAGTAGCACATTGCAGAGCACCAAGTATCGGATCCGGATTTGAAAAAGATGGGATGTCTCCAAGAGCTTAATTAGTAGTGGTGGTTATAGGAGAGGAATTAGGTTTAGCTTTTGAGAGAAGCTTTTTGAAGGAGGCCGGCAATGTATTTTTGTTGAGATAACAACACATTTGGCCCTCTAGAAGTAACTTTAACTCTTAAGAAGTAAGATAGGGTATCCATGTCCTTTTCAAGAAACGTTTGACTCAAGTGCTTAATGATTTGAGGATTCTCACATGTTAGAATAATGTCACCCACATAGACCATCATATACAATAGTGTGCCCTTAGAATAATAATTGAAGAGAGAAGGATCCGATTTAGAGCCTTGTAAACCAAAGGAGTGTAAGGCCCTCGAGAATTTGTAGAACTAGACACGGGGGGCCTGCTTGAGCCCATATCGAGACATATGAAGCAGACAAACATGGTCTGGCTTTTAAGGATCAATGAAGCCAGGTGATTGGTGTAAGTAAACCGTTATGTCATAGCAAGAAAGAGCACTACTCGTATAATTATGGATTTGACAACCGGATTAAAAGTGTCATGAAATCAATTCTTGCGCGGTGATTAAATCCATTGGCTATTAAAAAAAACTTGTAAGTTTGATCCAGTTTGATCCTGTACACCCACTTACAATAAACTACATTATCATTAGAGACTGGTGGAACGAATGACTAAGTGTCATTTATCATAAGAGCCGAATATTCATTAATTATGGCTTTGCGCTATCGAGGATTTTTGTTGGCAATAACAAAGGTGGTGGGTGTTGTTTTAAAGAGGTGGTGGTTGTATGAAAAAGGAAACATTGTGAGGAAACTTTTTTTTTGGATTTGGCTTAAGATTAAGAGGATGGATCGAGGTGGAGGCGGTGAAGGGGGAGGCGGTGGAGGTTGTGAAGTGAAAGGGGTAGTGGAAGAGGAATGGTCAGGGTAGGTAGGGGTGGAGGAAGTGGTTGCTAAGAGTTTGGACCGAATGTGGATGAGGCGGTGCAAGATTGCTGTGTAATATTCTACGCGCCCGTGAGAGTGGGTTGAGAGTTTGGAAAGAATGTTGACGCGGTCGTGCAAGATGGTTGTGTAATATTCTATGCGGTTGTGCAGGGCTGTAGAGTTTGGGAAGGTGTCTAGGATGATTGATGGGTAAAAGATGATGATGATGTTGTGATGGGGGGATTGTTGTGTGTAGGCTTCGGGTGATTTAAATTTGGAGCAGTTGGGCTCGGCTGGCCCAAGTTTTAAATAGGCCCAATTTAGTTAGGTTATTAACTAAAGGGATTAACCTTAATTGTAGCCTATAAATATATCTCATTGTACTTGTAATCTTTATCACTCAATTAAAAGAAAACCCTAGTTGCCCCAAAAGGACTTAGGCTGCACACCACGACCGAACCTCTATAAATCTCCCATGTTTCTGTTACTGTTTGTTGTTCTTTATTTTGTGCGTTCATACCAGTTTGATCATAACAACCGGTATCAGAGCTTCAGGCTCTCGTTTACTGTTAAAATCTTCCCCTTGTTTCTGGGGTTCGGGGTTTCTATCAATGCTGGTTACGAGTTTGAACTAGGTTTCTGCCGATGTTTTTTGCCCTGTCGAATTAGGGTTTTTGCCGCCATCTGGGTAGTTTGATTTTCTGTTGCGTTCAAAACTCATATGCATTATCAAACTCGTTTGCTTTAGGTTTTTTGGAACTACTTTTCATAGAATAGTGGTCAATAGAACAACACTCAAATTCAGGCAGCCGACCGCTGTTGTGTTTGTCACTATTCTTAGTTCTGACTCGACTGTTAAGAATATGTGGTTTGGAATAATGGCTAAGGACTGGAGAACAAAAATCGAGGTATTCGATGGTCATGATTTCTGTTGGTGGAAGATGCAAATCAAGGATTTGCTAGTTCAAAAGGATTTGGAAGCCACCTTGTTTGGTGAGAAGCCAGATAAGATTTCAAATGCTGACTGGGCTGCTCTTGACAGGAAGGCTGTTTCTTTCATTAGATTATCGCTATCAAAGAATGTTGCTTTCAATATTCTGAAGGAGAAGACAACTAAAGGCATTTATCAAACATGTATAAGAAGCTGTCTATTGCAAATAAAGTCTTTCTGATTAGAGAACCAATGAACGTGAGACTGAAAGAATGTGGAGCCGTTACCACTCATATCAGCAACTTCGACACTATCATGTCTCAATTAGTGTCGGTTGATATAAAATTTGATGATGAGATTCAGGCATTGTTGCTTTTATCTTCTTTACTAGAAAGTTGGTTAGGGATTGACACTGTAGTTAGTAGTTCATCTAAAACTACTAAGCTTACTACTGATGCAATCCGGGATTTGAATTTGGGGGAGGATATTAGAAAAAGAGCTTCAGGGGAATCATCGAGTGCTTTACTAAGCGCTAAAGGGAGAGGAAGAAAAAAATAAAGGGGTGCTAGTAGAGGAAGGTCAAAATCCATAAAAAAGGGACGGTCAATGCCTAGAAAAGACATCCAGTGTTGGAACTGTAAAGAAGTTGGGCATTTCAAAAATCAATGCCCAAACCCGTCTACCTCAAAAGAGAAGAAGGAAGTCAATGTAGCTACTAATGATTTTTATTCCGATACTCTTACGTGTTGTGTGGAAAACTTAACTGATTCATGGATTATGGATTCTGGTGCATCTTTTCATGGTACCTCTAGAACGAAGATGATGAAGGATCTACGAATTGGTAACTTTGGTAAAGTTCGTTTGGCAAACAACTGTACTCTTGATGTCACGGGATTGGGAGATATTGAGTTGAAAACTTCATTGGGCATATCATGGACCTTAAAGGATGTTCAGGTCATCCCTAACCTGAAAAAAAAACTAATCTCTATCGGGCAATTCGATGATCAGGGATACGATGTGATGTTCGGTGGGGGACAATAGAAGGTAGTAAAGGGGAATCTTGTAATAGAAAGAGGTAAAAAGAGTGGCACTCTTTATATGGCTGAAGTTCCAATGGATTGGGGTGTTGGGGGGGGGGGTAAACTCAATGACCAGCAGATCGGGTCAATCTAGTTTGTGGCACCAACGAGTCTGTCACGAGTGAAAAAGGAGTGAAGTTGCTTGTTGCAAAAGGTAAGCTTCCGGAACTCAGAAAGGTTGAATCTGAATTTTGGGAATCTTGTATTTTTGGGAAAAAGAAAGAATCCTTTGTGAAGACGGAAAAGGCACCAAAAGCTAAGAAACTGGAGCTTGTTCACATTGATATCTTTGGACAAACCTCGGTTTCATCTCTAGGAGGAACTCATTACTATGTTACCTTCACAAACGATTCAACACGCAAGGTATGGGCTTATTTTCTTAAAAATAAATCTGATGTCTTTGATACTTATAAGAAATGGAAAACTGTTGTTGAATTGGAAACTGATTTGAAGGTAGAATGCTTGAAGTCGGACAACGGAGGAGTGTACATTAGCGTTGAGTTTCTTGATTATTATGCTGAACAGGATAGTCCCAAGCACTCCCCAACAAAATGGAGTGTCGGAAAGGATGAACAGAACCTTAAATGAGAGAGCTAGAAGTATGAGACTTAATTATGGGCTTCCAAAGATGATCTGGGCTGATGCAGTCAAGGTTTAAAAAAACGGAATCGAGCCTCGAGGCGTTTTCCCTTAGCCTCACGAGGCGTAAGCCTCGAGGCGAACCGAGGCGTAAGCCCGAGGCGGAAATAATAAATAAATATAAAAATTATATATCTTTAAAAAAATAAGCATGATTTATCTAATCATTTACTATTCTTTATAAATATCAACATATTGATTAGCTAACTTGCAAACAATTCACGGGATGTTAAATAAGACTAGTTTCAGTCCTAAATTGACCTAGTTTCAATCCCAAATTTGACAATTATTGACCTAATATTCAGTCCCAAACATTATGCACAATATAAGATCATTCTGCACACAAATTGACCCATTTTCAAACCCAAATTTGATCTAATTTCAGTCCCTTCATTTACACCATACTTACCAACAAGTCCATTTACAAAATCATTCTGCACAAAACCCCTTATACTACCATCAAATTGACATCATACTAATATTCTACCAGCAAAAACATGATAAAAACATAATAAAAGCTGCACAAAAGATCAATGTTTACACTTAACAATACATAAAATTATTCTGCACAAACATACCCACAAACTAACAGCAAAACTCAACAAGTCCGCCTCACTCCCGCCTTACCCGCCTCAAGAACCGCCTCGCCCTAAGAGGCGTACGTCTCATCCGAGCCCCTATGAGGCGCCGCCTCAAGTACGATTTCTTACCGCCTCGCCTCGAGGCGTACGACTCGAACGTTTTTTAAAACCATGGATGCAGTCAATACTGTTGCTTATTTAATCAACCGGGGATTTTAAGCACCTTTGGGATTCAAGATACCAAAAGAATAATGGAAAGGGGAAGCGCTTAAATACAAGCATTTGAAAGTCTTTGGGTGCAGTGCCTATGATCTAGTGAAAGATGGTGCCGAACTTGATGCTAAAACTAAGAAGTGCACCTTCATTGAATATGGGTCGGATACTATGGGCTACAGGCTTTGGGATTTTGAAAGCATAAAGGTAGTTAGAAGCAAGCATGCTACGTTCAATGAGGTTGAGTTGGATAAAGAGAATTACAGCAAACTCACAAGTTCAAAAATAGTAGGTTGAATTTGAACTTGATGCAAACAAACTAACAACATAGCCAGACACCGAATCAAATACTGAAACTGAAGTTCCTGAGTTTGAAATTTATGATGGAGATGGAGATGAAGCAGTGGGAGCTTCTGACAGTGAGAGTTCAGAGTCTAATAATGAATAGTCCTAACAACATCCTGACCGGTCTCAAAATTGGGTCAAGAGGTCCACCAGAGTCTCCAAACAACCATAGGGGAATAGTCCTACGGTCAACTATCTTCTTTTAACTAAAACTGGTGAACCAGTAAGTTACTCTAAAGCAGTTATAATGAAAGACTCGTTTCAGTGGGTACTATGGAGGATGAGACGAGTTCTTTGATGAAAAATAAAACATGGGTACTAACCACGCTTCTACCGGACAAAATAGCTCTACAAAGTAAATGGTTTTTCAGGGTTAAGGAAGAACATGATGGGTCTAAACGATACAAAGCTTGTTCGGTAGTCAAGGGTTTTTAGCAAAAGAAGGGGGTTGATTACGATGAGATCTTGTCGCCAATTGTGAAAATGACAACCATCAGATTGATTCCGAGTCTGGTAACTGTAGAGGGTTTACATCTAGAACCATTATATGTTAAGACAACATTTCTACACAATGACACAACCTTAAGGGTATCAGGTTGTCGGGAAGGAAAATTGGGTATGCAAACTAGAAAAGAGCTTATATGGTCTAAAATAGACACCCAGGCTGTGGTACTTGAAGTTTGATAACTTCATGGAAAGGTCAGGGTACAAGAAATGTCAAATGGATCATTGTTGCTATCTGAAGAAGTTCAATAGCTCTTATATCATTCTACTACTCTATATAAATGATATGTTAATTGAAGGATCAGATATGAAAGAGATCAGCAAGTTGAAGAAAGAAATGTCCAAAGAATTTGAGATGAACGACTTGGGTCAAGCCAAAAAGATACGCGAGACGAGCATTATCATAATTGAAAAGGATGGATCTTTAACACTATCTCAAGAAAAATACACCGGGAAAGTGTTAGAAAGATTCAAGATGAATAATGAAAATACCAGATCTAGAAACACACCGTTGGGAAGTCACTTCAAGCTTACCAAAGATAAGTCTCTTATATCTTAAGAAGAAAGAACATAGATGGCCAAAATTCCATATGCATCTGCAGTTGGCAGTCTTATGTATGCCATGGTCTGCACTTGACCGGATATTGCTCACGTTGTTAGGGTAGTCGGTTTATGTCAGATCCGGGGAAAGAACACTAGGAAGTAGTTAAGTGGATACTCAAATACATAAAGGGTACATCTAAAATGGGGTTATGTTTCAAGGGGAAAGATGCAATTCTCAGAGAGTTTACTGATGTTAATTTGGGTGGTTATAAAGAGACATTTAAAAGCACTACATGGTATGTCTTTATAGTGGGAGGAACTGCAGTGAACTGGATGTCTAGACTTCAAAAAACGTGGCTCTATCAACAAAAGAGGCTAAATACATGGTGGTTGTTGAATCTAGTAAAGAGCTAGTATGGTTAAAGACTTTTCTTGAAAAATTGGGTAAACAGTAGTCTGATTACTCATTGTATTATGACAATGAGAGTTTAACTTGCCAAAGCTCCAGTCTATCATGGTAAACGAAGCACATTGGGATGAGATATCATTTTTTCGGAGGATTGATCAGTGATGGAACAATCAGCTTGAAGAACATCTCAGGTGCGAAGAATCTAGCTGATATGTTTACTAAATTTGTGGTGCTGGATAAGTTGAAGCTTTGCATAACTTCAACTGGTCTTCAAGAATAGTGTTGAGAAGGCGGGGGTAGCTAGGGGTTCAAAAATCAGAGGGATTTTTTATTTAATGAAATACAAAGAATCAGAGTGCAGCTGAATGTGTTTCAATGCCTCCAAGTGGGAGAACTGTTGGGTGTAGGCTTTGGGTGATTTAATTTGGAGTAGTTGTGCTCGGTTGGTCCATGTTCTAAATAGGTTCAGTTTAGTTAGATTTAACTAAAAGGGATTAATCCTAATTGGAGCCTATAAATATATCTCATTGTACTTGTAATCTTTATCACTCAATAAAAAGAAAACCCTAGTTGCCCCAAGATGACGTTGGTTTCACACCGCGACCAAACCTTTATAAATCTCCTCTCTCTGATACTGTTTATTGTTCTCTATTTTGTGTGTTCGTACCAGTTTGAACCCAGAGCATTGAACGCAAAAGTTGTGGATGAGGATGAAAAAGTCTTTGATCTCATGTTTTAGAGGAAGCATGAGTGGTGGAGAAGGCAAAAATGTGCTAGAAATCGTGGTTCATATTACTACAATTCTATTCTACACTATGATGCTCAGATGATTTTTAACAATTCTTTTTTTTTTTAAAAGCAGATAGCTCATAGTGTAAACAGGCTAATCAATACATTTTATATTCGATTGCAAGGTCTTTTTAAGGTTAAAAGAGGTTTCTACCTCGGTAAGAATATAGATAGTCTTAGAGCTATGAGTTAGAACCATGTACATCAACTCTTCCATAGTAATCATTTAGCAAACTCTAGATGGTAGGAATAGAATGAGTTTAAGGAAGACAAATTGAGTAACGCTCATGTTTACTTGGACCCGTGAGAAGGGTATTGTGTGTAGACTTGTCCTTTACATAAAAAAAAGTAGAGTGAAATTCAAAGTAAACATGATTATCATGACAATTTTTGAACGAAAAGGTTCCTGTGTATTTGTGGAACATGAAGAATATTATTGAGTTAAAATGTTTTAGTGGGTGAAAAAATGGGAGGAACCAATATGAAGAATAAGGATACACTTACTATTGCCAACATGAACAGAACCCTCACCGTAGTAAGTCTCATGAGTATCCAAGCTAACGAGTTTCTAAAACCGAAGTAGAAGATGCTTGGGAGCGATAATCAATATAGTTTGTACAGGGTTGTTGTCTTGGGGGAATGGTTGCAAGATCATGATTGGGACATTGTAATGGAACATGTCCTATTCCACATTTGTTACACGTACCATAACCTGTGTTCTGATTGGAAACCCAACTAAATCGGCTCCTGTTACCCACAGAGTTACGATTGGTGAATTTACCTCGACCGTGGTGATTGTTTGAGTCCCGGCCTAGGTTATTTTGGGAACAAGAAGTGAAGAATGCTTGTGAAGATGGTTGAGTAATATGTTGCACTTGAAGACCAAATTATGAGAGAAGTTGTTAAAGTGTTTGTAATGTCTTTGTGAGATGTGCAGGTGGTAGGAGAATAGGAAAAGCCTGAGTATGTGGTATAACAGGGGCTAAATTGTGCACTATGTAATCATGGTTAGAAAGAAGACCATGAAGTTCATTAAAGGGCATAGTCTGCAGAGCAAGAAGCATAGATTTCAACCTGTTGTATTCTTCATGAAGACCAGAGATCACTAGCATAATAAGGTCTTTTTTCTTGGTTGGTTCACCAATATTGGCAAGAGCATCTACATATTCGTGTGCCCTTGTAATGTATAGAGAAGAGGTTTTATCACCCTTCATATCAAGTTTGAGTAACTGTGTTTTTAGGGTGTATTCCCTAGATGATGTGTGTGGCGCATAGGCACCTTTAAGAGATATTTAAATATATAGAGATGTAATGCCTTGGACATGAGGAAAAGAGGCTTTTTAGACAGTGGAAATAATTAGCATTCGTACATGAGCATAATTAGCCACCCATGTAAAATAGTTGGGATTTGGTTGAGGTGGGATGATAGTGATGGCTCTTTATTAGACGATGATGATGCTGGAGTGATGGTTTTTAAGGGACATGGAATAGTGCCATAAACATAACCAATCAAATTATTGGTTATAAGAAATAGTTGAATCATTGTTTTTAAATAACCATAATTGGTTAGAGAGAGGGTAAAACCAAACTTGTGAGAGTTGTGAGATTATTTCTCAGTTGTAGAAAATGCGGCAAGTGAGGCCATTGTAAGAGTAAGGTTAGGGTTGTAGAAGTGTGGTGGCTAGACCTGGCGAAATGGGCAGGTCGGGTCAGGTCGAGTATCGGGTCAAGATGGGTTAGAGCGGGTTCGGGTCAGAACGGGTTAGGATGGGCTCGGGTCAGGATGGGTCGTGTCAGGGCGGGTCGGGTCAGGACGGACGGGTCAAATCAAAAGATTACAAAACCTCCACTCAGCTAACAACTAACAACTACAAATCTATAGAACTAAGAAGAAATAAACTATTACAACTAGTACAAAATCAGTATATAATACACAGCACTAAAAATACAGAGATGATGCTCTGCAAACAACATGTTATCATGTATGTCATTTCTCATCAAATGACTATCAAACTTGTACGACTTTTTTCCAAATATACTCACAAACAAATGCCCACCTAAACAAACTCATTTTCGAAATCAAAATATCGGTTGTCGGCAAAACCACCCAGCAATAATCTTGAAGCTCGTCGGAGATCTACCAGAAAATGTGAGATCTGAGCCATCAAGGTTTCGAAACTCGCCGGAGATCTGCCGATTTGGGGGATGCAAGAATTTGTAGGGTTTCGACTTTCGAATCGCCTGAGATCTTTCGTGATGGGATTACTCGCTCTTGCTAGATTTGTATCATTTGATAAATGAATTTGTGGTTGAATAAGGTTGATTAGTGTTTATTGTTCTTGTATTATTAATCATTTGTAAAATGGAAAATTATTCAAAATGTAGAGAACCAGAGATAATTTTTTGAGGGATTTTTTAGGGGTGCCCATTCTGACCTGTTCCATTATTTAGTCAAGCCCATTATCACCCATCTAGTATTTTTTTGTTCCTTTTACTCTAGCCACATAGACCTGTTAAGACTTTACTTATGACTCAAAATAACCCAAAGGGCTACTACAAGCGCCCATAGTAACCCAAAAATTAGTAAATGGGTTTGATTTTCCGGGTCTAGTGGTGGCAGTAAGGCTAGGGTTGGAGGGGTGTGGCGGCAGTAGGGTTAGGGTTGGAGGGGTGTGGAGGCAGTAGGGTTGTGGAGGAAGCCGGATGTTTTAGGGTTAGCCTTTTACTTGGCTTTGATACCAAGTTAAACTTAGTATTGTGAATTGTATTGTGTATTACTAATTGTAAGGTTTATACTTAGAGGCTGATGCCAAAGAGCTTTTAGAATGCATGCATGAAGTACAGAGTAAAGTTACTTTAGAAGTTTTACATTTCTCAAAGGAAATAAGCTAAGTGTTAAATCTTCCAAAGTCAAATGACAAAATCTTCCAAAGTCAAAGATGAAGTCTTTCGAAGCTTTTGAGACAAAGTCTTCAAAAGCTAAAGATTGGTTTCTTCCGAAGACAGAAGACATGCTTTCTCTGATCATCTTTTGACAAAAACTTAACAACTTTTCGCTGCCACTCTGAAGACTCATCAACTTATATGAGTTGGTGAAAAGGTTCATGCTTTTGTAAACTATAGATTATGGTCACTGGTGTGTAACTTTCTACTTTTGTACTTTTTATCCTATTTGTAATATATTAGGATGTGAGCTATGGCATGTCATAGTCACTAGTCAAAAGGCAATCTGCCTTTTGATTTTATATTGATCTTGTTGTCTAGATTAGTGTTTCCAACTGGACTTCAAAGTATGACCGGTTATAGGATGTAGTATAAAGTGTCTCAAGTGCTTGTATCTTCTAGATATGCTTCGTAACACTTATAGGAACTTGAGAGAAATATACATCATTCTTGAAAACCATATTTGAGTGTTCTTGTTCTTTTACTTGTGTTTTTTGTATCATCTAACCGGTTTCCTATTTGATCTGTTAAGTGTTGCACATCTCTCCATCCTTATGAAACTGTTGCATGAACCACCCTTCACCGGTCCTGCAATTGGTATCAGAGCATTTCAGGCTCTTGATTGTAAGATCTCACAATCTTTGATCACTTTAGTTTCACAGAACACTTTACAACTCACATGGCAGCTCTTGCTAAAGCTGATATGGAAATCGGTACTATGACAAAGTCTCCAATGATCACTCCTGATGACTTTGATACTTGGTGCCAACGTATGGAAGGGTTCATCAAGTCTCAAGACAGCAGGATGTGGTGATCTGTTATCTAAGGACCATACATTCCATGCACCTCTTCAGCCACTGCTGGAGGTGGCATGATATTATAGGAAATCGCTGACTATTTTGATGAAGACCGGAAAAGAATAGATATAGATCAGAAGGCCATGACTGCTCCTCAAACTGCTCTTCCTAACTCCATATACAGAGGCTTCAAGAAGTGCAAAACTGCTAAGCAACTCTGGGATGCACTAAGGCTGATGTACGATGGGTCTGATGAAGCCAAAGAGAACAAGAAGGATATCTTGAAGCAACAGTTTGAAAATTTCACCTACAAGACTGGTGAAACCATGACTCAATAATACTTCAGGTATGTTGAGATTGTGGACACTCTGACTGATGTTGGAGTAAAACTTGAAACTAGAGACATAGTGAGGAAGTTCATGTTCTTTCTTCTCAGACAATGGACTCACTACTATGTGGCCATTAAGATTATTGAGAACCTCGCTACTCTTACTCTCACAAAGCTATATGGTATCCTCAGTGGATACCAGATGGAGATGAACTTGCAAAATCCATCAAGCGGCTCTTCCAACAACCAGCAGAGTTCAGCCCTTCATTTGGTTGAAAGGGAAAGTATAGAACCACATCATCTCTCATATGCATCCCTGAAAACTCACAAAAGATTCCTTTCATCACCTTCCCTGAGAGAGCTACATCCAAGGAAGCCCATTATAAAAGAAAAGCTCTGCACAAGCCTTTGTGTCTACTGATAAAAGTTGTGGCAAATTTCTTTTTAATCTTGAAGACTTGGACTGTATCCATCCAGATGATCTGGAGTACATGAAGATAGTCCAGCAGATGGCTCTTCTCACTCACAGGGCTAAAATGTTCTACAAGAGCACAGGGAGAAAGTTTCCCAGTAATGTGACCAGTGGAAAGTTTGGACTGGACAAAAGGACTGGACAAAAGCAAAGTGAAGTGTTACAACTATAACCAAATGGGCCATTTTGCTAGAGAATGCAAGGCACCAAGAATAAATGGTGGCCAAGCACAGCCCAGGCCAAACTACACTGATGCGACTTCATGTTCTGAGAAGCCAAGGCAACCCAAACAACATGCTGCTATTGCTGTTAAAGGAGGCTTTGAATGGAGCTTTCAGGTGGAAGATGCTTATCCAAATCAAGCACTGATGGCTGATCATGAAGAAGCTAAGGTATTGGAACATCTTTGTACCCTTAAATGTATTGCAAAAGTTAACATGTATAGGTCCTATAATTTGGAAGTGAGATATGATCTTGAGTCCTTGAACATTTTAAAAGTTGATTTTAAAAGAGTTGAAAATGACTATAAACTTAAAATAGAAGATTTAAAGAAAACCATTTCAACTCTTAAGCATGAGCACACAAATTACAGGACTCAGATCAAGGATCTCATTACCAAATTAACTGAATGCTAAGCTCAGCTTGTGATCAGCAAAGCGAGGTAGAAAAATGTGTTTTTGAAAAGGAAACATTCAAGAATATAATATCATTATCCACGCATGCAAAGATTTTTTATCAGAACAGACAAGGTTTGGGTTCAAGTGAGAATAGCTCCTCCACACACATTGTTATCTGTAAGATCTCCAAGGTGTGAAACTTGTCAAGATAAGCTGCCCTCCATAGATCCCATTTAAAAAGAGTATGAAGATGAAGAGGAGGTAGTGAATGATGAACCTGAGGTGAGTGCCAAAGGTTATCTTAAGAAGGGATACTATACTCCTAGAGAGAAGAAAGAATCCAGGATGACAAATCTGCAAGGAAGAACTTGATCAGGGCAGCCAAGAGAAAATCCAAAAAAGCCCAAGAGATTAAGGCCACCTTCAAATCCAAGCAAAAACAAGTTTACATCTATGTTGGATTTGAAGTGGTAAATACTAAGGACACAACCATGGACTCTAGTATCAGGAGTTCTAGTTTATGTTCAAGTCATCCTGATTCAAAGAAGAAGACTAGTAAAATATGCACCACTGCTGCACAGCTTGAACCATCTAGCTCCAAGAGCAAGCCTCATCCCAAGAAAACTGTTGCATCATCTGTGAAGATGAAAAAGAAAGTAGAAAGTGATCATGCTCAGGCTCCCTCTCAAAAGAAGACTATCAGAAGTATGCAAATTGAATGGATCATATGTGGTAGTACTTCTCACTTTGGCAAAGATTGTATTTACAATCCCAAAGGTACCATCCACATGAACAAAAGGAAAACTTCTGAGAAGAAGAAAATAGCTTCGGAAGGAAAATCTCTTCCTTTCATAAGCTCCAAAGTGAAGAAGAAGATAAGTGGAAACTTAACTTCGGAAGAAATTTTGGTATTGGAAGAAAGGAATGCTTCCGAAGTACTGAAGTTTGCTGTAGTGGATGAAAAGCTTCAGAAGGTCCGGTCTCTAAAACTTTCAAAGTCATCAAAACTTTCGAAGTGTTGAAAGCCAAGTTTTGTCTTTCAAAGATGGTGTGGAAGATGAAGGATGGCCATGTGACTGAAAGTTTTTCATCAACAACAGCAAATGATCCTCAGAACTTGCATAGGATCAATCACTGTTGCATTATCTTCCATTCACTTTGACAAGCCCAAGACCAATGAGGCTTGGGTCTTCAAATGTAACTATCTTTTTTTGTGCAGGAACAGCTAAAGACTATAGGAAATGTATGGATCATTAACGGTGGTTGTTTCAGGCATATGACAGGCAATGGCTCTTTGCTTCAAAACTTTGAAAGAATTAATGGAGGGCTAGTTGCTTTTGGAGGAGATTCTGGTGGCTACATTACTGGAAGGGGCAGGGTCACAAATGGTAAGCTCAGCATTGAAAAGGTAAACTTTGTCAAGAAGCTTGGGTACAATCTTCTGAGTGTATCACAATTTTATGATCAGAGACACAACATGCTTTTTACTGAACATGAGTGCATTGTTTTCAAGCCTGGGGTGGTCATTACTCAAGAGCATATCCTGCTCAGAGCCCCCGGGAAAGGGAACATGTACAAGATGAACTTGTAAGAAACATCCCTTTCCGAAGAAGTTTCTTGCTTTCTGTTTAAGGCCAATAGTGACGAGTCTTTCCTTTGGCATAAAAGAATATGTTATGTAAACTTTAAAAACATGAATAAACTAACTAATAATGATTTGGTAACTGGAATACCAAAGAAAGAGTTTACAAGTGATGATCATTGTGTGGCATGCCTGAAAGGAAAGCAACACAAGATATCTCACAAGCCAAAGGAAATGAACTCCATCATTACACCCCTACACTTATTACATATAGATTTCGTTGGCCCCACCAGTGTAATGAGTTTAGGAAGGACCTCTTATTGCTTGGTGATCACACATGACTTCACAAGATACACTTGGGTTTTCTTTCTTGGAACTAAGGATGAGACCCCTGAGATTTTAAAGAGTTTTATTCTGAAAATTGATAATCAATGTGATCACAGGGTCAAGATCATAAGATGTGATCAAGGAACCGAATTTAAAAATCAAATCATTGATGCATTTAATGATGAAAAAGGTATTACATGATAATATAGTGCTTCTAGGACTCCTCAGCAAAACGCAGTTGCTAAGAGGAGAAACAGGACACTTATTGAAGCTGCATAAAACCATGTTGTCTGACTCTAAACTACCTATCACCTTCTGGGCAGAGGCAGTCAATACTGCCTGCTATGTGCAGAATAGAGTTTTAGTGGTTAAGACTCATGGTAATACTTCTTATGAACTGTGGCACAAAAGTACACCTTTCATTGGTTTTCTCAGATCATTTGGATGTTCTTGCACCATCTTGAATACTAGGGATCAAATAGCCAAGTTTGATAAGAAATCAGATGATGGACATTTTATTGAATACTCTTCCCAAGCCAAGGCTTATAGAGTATATAATCTCAGAACCGGAATCAGCCAATGTGACCTTTAATGAGCACACACCAAGTGTAAAGGGTTCTGGTCCTGATTGGTTGTTTGATCTTGATTTAGTTACCAACTGTTTTAACAAATATTCTGAGAATGTTTTAGGATCTACAAGTATTTTATCAACAAGAGATTCTGATCCGAGAGTTGAGCTGAGAAGACCAAGTATACAAACTACTTCAGCTCCAGTGGTAACTAGCCCTACAACTGGAAATCCTATCAGCACAACTATGACAAAATCTTCAGCTGACATATCTGAGGTGCTTACAAATTCCAGCACAGAGGCACAGAACTTAGATAAATGCATTTCCAATGTAGGAGGAGATGGAGGTGGTAATAGTGATAAAGAGTTTCTTGATGCTGATAACCATTTCATAGAAGACAACATCAATGACGTAACATACTCATTGGATCAAGTTTCACTTGATAAGTGTGTTGATGTGGTGGATGATTCTCAAGCACTAGATCTGAATTTCACAAATTTAGATCTGTCCAAACAATTTGCTGTGATTCCTAAATTAAGAATCCACAAATCCCATCTCACCACAAACATCATCGGAGATGTTGAAACTGAGGTGAGAACAAGAGGACAAACTAATGATAAAAATGTTTGTCTTCACACTTGTTTCTTATCCCAGATAGAGCCTAAGAAGATTGAAGAGGCTTTGAAAGATGGAAGTTGGGTTGAAGCAATGCAGAAGGAGTTGTTTCAATTCAAGAGACAGAAGGTTTGGAATCTATGTCTTCTTCCTCAAGGGAAGACTACGATAGGTACCAAGTGTGTTTTTAGGAACAAGAAGGATGATAGAGGACTTGTTATCAAGAACAAGGTAAGACTGGTTGTTCAAGGATACACACAAGAAGAAGGGATTAACTACACATACGTTTTTGCTCCTGTAGAAAGACTTGAAGTTGTTAGGATATTTCTGGCTTTTGCTGCATATAAGGATTTTAAGGTCTACCAACTTGATGTCAAGTGTGCCTTTTTATATGGGATGATTGATGAAGAAGTGTATGTCAAACAACCACCTGGCTTTGCAGACCCAGATCATCCTAATTATGTTTGTAAGCATGACAAAGCTTTCTATGGGCTGCATCAGGCTCCAAGGAAGTGGTATGAGACATTATCACATTATCTCTGTCAGCATGGGTGCAAGAGAGGTACTACTGACGGAACACTTTTCATCAAAGGAACAGGAAATGACTTGATGGTGGTTTAAGTTTATTTAGATGGCATTATTTTTGGGTCAATTAATCTAAAGCTCTGCAAAGATTTTGAGAAGCTGATGAAGAATAGATTTGAGATGAGTGCCATGGGGAACTCAATTTCTTTCTAGGAATTCAAGTGAAGCAGGTTGACAATGGTATCTTCATAAATCAGTCAAAGTATGTATAAGACATACTTACGAGGTTTCATATGACTGAGTGCAAGGTTGCTAAATCTTGAGCTCTCAAAGTAAAGTAGGTTGACAATGGTATATTCAAAAATCAGTCAAAGTATGTACAAGACATACTAGCCTAGGGGGAGTTTGTAAAGTTTATACTTAGAGGCTGATGCAACCAAAGCATCCAAAGATCTCTCAGCATGCATGCATGAAGTACAGAGTAAAGTTACTTCGAAAGTTTTACATCTCTCAAAGAAAATAAGCTAAGTGTAAAATCTTCCGAAGCCAAATGAAAAAATCTTTCAAAGCCAAAGATGAAGTCTTCCGAAGCTTCAGAGACAAAGTCTTCCGAAGTCAAAGACTGATTTTTTTCGAAGACAGAGAAGACATGCTTTCTCTGATCACTTTTTGACAAAAGCTGAACAACTTTTCGCTGCCACTCTGAAGACTCACCAACTTATATGAGTTGGTGACATGCTTTTGTAAATTGTAGATTATGATCATTGGTTTGTAACTTTCTACTTTTGTACTTTTTATCCTTTTTGTAATATATTAGGATGTAAGCTATGGCATGTCAGTCACTAGTCAAAAGGTAATATGCCTTTTGATTTTATATTGATCTTGTTGTCTAGATTAGTGTTTCCAACTGGACTTCAAAGTATGACCGGCTGTAGGATGTAGTATAAAGTGTCTCAACTGCTTGTTTCTTCTAGATATGCTTCGTAACACTTATAGGAACTTGAGAGAAATATATATCATTCTTGAAAACCATATTTGAGTGTTCTTGTTCTTTTACTTGTGTTTTTTGTATCATCTAACCGGTTTCCTATTTGATCTGTTAAGTGTTGCACATCTCTCCATCCTTGTGAAACTATTTCATTGACTACCCTTTACCGGTCCTGCACTAATCATGATTACAATGGATATATAGAATACATATTTACACTTTAGAACTCTCTTGTATATAATACTAGTATATATAATACTATTATAAAATACTAGTCATTAAGTATACAATACTAGTCACTAAGTACATAATACTAGTAACTAAGTACACAAACTGTCTAGTTGTGGCAAAAAGAATAGGTCGGGTCGGGTCGGGTCAAGTAACGGGTCAAATTGGCAGGTCATAAATGCTTTTGGGTGAGAGTTCGCTTGGTATATATATAATTTTTAACGACTAATCGACACCCTAACTTTGATCATAAGAACAAAAATACAGAACCAAAACTTAACTTGTATTATTGTTTTGAATTGAGATCACAAAAATCCCTTGTTTATAGATCTAAACACATTTGGAGAACAAGGTAACTAATTATTTCATACTAGGAGAAAAGTAACTCAAAACCCTTTGTTTTTAAGTAGGTCACCTTTTACCCGAAATTACACAAGATTAGCTAACAATCACCCCCTAATCTTGTGACTTCAACAAGTCCTCTCATCTTAATGAACTTCAAACGACACAATGCCTCAGTGAGGATGTTGGCCCATTGCAACTCCTTGCTTACATGTTCCATCTTGATTTAGTCTCTTTCAACACGCTTTCTTATAAAGTGATAATGTATATGGATATGTTTAAGGTAGACCCTTTAAACTCTCAATCATCTCAATTTCAAATTCAATAACTTAGTTGATTGCGAAATATTGTGATTTAGTAATCAAATTGAGACGAAACTATCGAATCAAAACCTTTAACTCTTTTGAATTGAAATGGGTAAAATTCGTGCTATATAATCGAGGGTAAACGTTTAAGGTAGACCCTTTAAACTCTCAATCATCTCAATTTCGCTCAAACTACCCATGCACTCAACATTGATCTTCAAGCTCGTATCGAACGTGCAACAAAATAGAATATTCCTTTTGAAGCTAACTGAACTAAAAATGATTGAGGGATTCTACTTAATATCACCTCTGGAAGCCTCGCAAAGTACCAATCGAATCAAATCATCATCATATTCTTGAAATCAATCCATTCTCAATCACGGCCATTCATAAATCTATACCGCATCAGATGTTTGGTTACACAAACACACTCGTTATGATCCGAGGAATCAAAACCCCATATTCAATTCGATTATCAACATCAATTTGGACCAAATCGAATTTTAGGGTCCATCCAATTTAGGGTTTTATATGTTGTTTTTATCTTTATGATTAAGACTTAAAGCGAAACCGGGCTTATAGCCCACCAGTTATTCAAGACCTAGGTTCGGCCTCGGACACCCCCAAACCCTTTAAAATCAATTTTTTTATTAAGTTAAATTCCAAGAAATTGTTGATATATTATTAGGGTGGGGTTATTGTAAAAAGAAAAGAAAAACTAAAAAGTGTGAGAAGGGTTATTATCAATTAGATCTTAGAACAAAAGGCTAAAAAAATCTGATGGCATAATGGTAAATAATTGAAACTTTAATTGATAGGCCAAAAGTATTTTAGTCTTAACCACATTTTCAAGTTTCATCTTTTTTTAAAATGTGCGTAACTTTTACATATAACATTTTGTTTTTTAAAACAATTACACATAAAAACAAGCATTTTTTTATCTTTAAAATGTCTATAATTTTGATAAATAAAAAATAAATTTTTCTTTCTCGTTATTTCAGCTCATTATGTAATATTCGGCAACTCATTGTGTAATATTAGGTCATTATGGCTAATGTTGACCGGTTTGTTATACATTGTGTTTTTAAAAATGATGATTTTCAAATAATACAATGCTAAAAATGTAATTTTTGTATGTTTTTCAGTTCATTGTGTAATCCTGAGTAGGTTATTGTGTAATGCTCAACAAATAGATCATTATGTCCATTGCTACTCACTGAATCTAATGCTAGTCATTATGTTACCCATTGTGTCTAATGTTAACCATTGTGTTTTTTAAGATTGTGATTTTCAAATAAAACAATGCTGAAAATTTAATTTATTTTTATGTTTTTCTAGTTTATTGTTTAATTCTGATTAGGTCATTGTGTAATACTCGTCAAGCAGCTCATTGTACCTATTGCTAATTATCGATTTTAGTGTTGGTCATTGTGTTACCCATTATGTCTAATATCGATTATTGTGTTATGCAATGTGTTATTTAAAATGGTGATTTTTAATTAACACAATGTTTAAAATGCTTCCAGTTCATTGTGTAATCCTGATTAGTTCATTGTGTAATCCTCGTCAAGCAACTCATTGTGTCGATTGCTAATTACCGAGTCTAGTGCTGGTTATTATGTTATTAATTTTGTCTAATTTTGACCATTATGTTATGCATTGTCTTTTTTAAAATGATGATTTTCGAATAACACAATAATAAGAAATGTAAACTTTTTATGTTTGAAGTTCATTATGTATTCCTCATCAGATCGAGTCTAGTGTTTGTCATTATGTTACCCATTGTGTTTAATATTGACTATTGTGTTATGCATTGTGTTTTTTAAAATTATGATTTTCAAATAACACAATGCTAAAATCGTAAATTTTTTACGTCTTTCAGTTCATTATGTAATACTGATTTTGTTAATGTGTAATTCTCGTCAAGCAGCTCATTGTGTTGATTGCTAAAAATCGAGAATAATTGGTCATTGTGTTACCAATTTTGTCTAATATTGACTGATATGCATTGTGTTTTTTATAATGATAATTTTTGAATAACACAGTAATAAGAAATGTAAAATTTAAATGTTTCAAGTTTATTATGTATTCCTCATCACATCGAGTCTAGTGTTGGTTATTGTGTTATCAATTTTGACTATTGTCTTATGCATTGTGTTTTTTTAAATGATAATTTTCAAATAACACAATGCTAAAAATATAATTTTTTTAAGTTTTTCAGTTCATTATGTAATCTTGATCATATCATTGTGTAATGCTCGTCAAGCAGCTCATTATGTCGATTGTTAATCATCAAGTCTAGTGTTGGTCATTGTGTTACCCACTTTGTCTATGTTGACCATTGTGTTATGCACTTTGTTTTTTAAAATGATGATTTTCGAAAACATAATAATAAGAAATGTAAACTTTTTATGTTTCAAGTTAATTATGTATTACTTACTATTAATTGTGTAATTTTCATCAACTCATGATAAAGATTAAAAATACTTGTTTTTATGGTGTAAGTTTTTTAAAAAAAATAAAATAGTATGTAAAAGTTATGAATGTTAAAAAAATGTGAAACTTTGGAAAGGAAGACATTACCAATTTTGCCCTCAAACTAATTTTGATAAAAAGAACATGTGTTAACATCTTAATCATTTTTTACACATTTTAGTTTCAGAAGACTTTGTATTTGAAGCTTTATCATATTATTATATAAATATATAAAAATAATTTTGACCAATAGATTATTAATTAGTTTTTGAAATTTTCAAAAGTTTGAAATTTCATATTCTTATTATTTTAAAGATTTTATATGTTATAAAGTGTTCTAAAATGTTATAAATTTATTTAAAAATTTTAAAACTTTTTTAAATTATCCTAAATCATTTTAAATCTATATTTTGCAAAACATTTAAATAATTAATTACTCAATTAATTATTTGGACAAAGTCATTATATAACTAATTATTAAATTAATTATTTTTCACACTTTAATATTCAAACTCTATTTAATCAATTAGTATAAATTTAAATAATAGTTACAAAATTTTTAATTAGTCATTATTATTTTTAAATTCAATTATTTAATCAATTTCTTCTATTTTTATTTAAATCAAGATACATAATAAATTAGACTATATTATTGTTAAAACCATAAATCCCAATTGAAACCCTAATTCATAGTTAGTCTTTAAATCATTGTTATTTTAATTTAGAACACCATTCTCTGGTAAACCATGAGAAAAACTATTGGTGTCTAAGTTATTGTTATTATATATCAATTCATTCAATTACCAATGCAAGTATTCATTGCCCATTTTCATGTTTTATTATTTAGAAAAATCATATGATATATATTCAATCATTGTAATTCATTGATATGCAATTCAAATTCAATTCTATACATGCTATTTTATTAGTTGTAAAATGTGTTCATAGTTGGATAAACTAGATGGTAACAAAATCATTAATTCATGCAACCACGGTAACAATAATAGATCTATTGGTTTGACAAACCCACCCCATACGAATATTCGAGTGGTGATTAGAACCGGATTCACATATTCTATCACAAGGCTTCGTCTGCGAACCAATTTTATTCGATCATTAGGTTTGATTGTGTTTAGTTTTTCTCTTATGTTACACTAATTGCATTATAAATCTTGATATTACTATGTGAATTGAATTGTTTCAAACAAATTAATTAATCTATATATATATATCCAAAACCCGTGTTTACTCACCGACTAATTCTTCAGCTGACTTGTTACTTTTTCATATGATTTTAGAAAATACTATCTAGTTGGATTTCATGCTCACATTTAGGATTCTAGAGCTAGACCAATAAAAGATATTCGTTATGCTTGATTCATGTTTGAATGTACTACAATGATTGTTTAGTTATCATAAATGAAACTAAAATTAACACTATTTCAACTTACTTACAATCATGTGCTATGAACAATCGATTCACATTCGTTTGCCTCCGATAATTTCGCCAACAGTTGGGGTGAAACTAATGCATGCAAAAATCTAATTGTATCGATTTGTGCCATAGGCGCAAAAACTTCTTCGTAGTCGATCCCAATTCTTTGGGCATACCCTGTAGCCACAAGTCGTGCTTTATATTTTGTAAATTTTGTAATTATCCCGTTGGCATCTCTTTTGACTATATACCCATTTTAACCCAATGGGTTTTATATTTGGAAGAAGAGTTTTCATGTTTGGTTTTTTTTCTATCGAGGCTATCTCGCTATCCATCACCTTTTTCTAATGGTCTTCTTTCACGGCTTCTCGAAAGGAAAGTGGTTCATCCTCAATTGAATGAAGTAGATTCTCACCCTGCTAGCTTGTATTTTGATTTTGGAGCTACTCACGACTCTTAGCACCATATAATCATTGAATCGTTGAGGTAAGTGGTCAGTCTTATTGACCTTCGCAACTGGGTTTGCTCCTCTACTCCATTTACCCCTTGATTTGCTTCTAAAAGGTGTTGAGTATTAGTTGTTTGGTTGCTGGAATAGAATTATATCGCTGATTGATTGCTACTTGTAAGGCCTTGATCTCAGGAAGCCTCATGGTTGGTCAATCACAGCAAAACAAGGATTCAAAACATTCATTTAAATAACATTTGCAGCGAAAATTACTTTAATTCAAATTTGTCATGACATAATTCAAAGGAAACATTAACTTTGTCTTAAATACATCAAACAAGTTTTAAAAAAGTGTTTAACAATCTTCTTAATCTGGGATGCCAGTCATCAGTTGTCAAGAAGCTTTGGATCCATGCCCTCGCTCTTCTAAGCCCAACAGCTCACCTGTCAACTGATATGCATACAAAAGTCAGCTTCGCTGAGTGAGTTCTAGGTTTATTTTATCAGATAATCATTTAGCGAGGTATGTTAACTTTATCATTCTAAAATAGTCATCACATGAACAAACATTTACTATACACAGACTGTCACTTTATCAATACTTTATCATTAACGCTTTCGCTTATTTATTTTCTATTACTCTTCTTTATCCGTCAATTCCTAGTTACTATGTCTCGGGATCTGCCCAAGGGCTAGACCCCCACTTGTGATGAACACAAGACTTTACTTTATCCATGCTTGTGATGAATACAAGACTTTACTTTATCCATGAGAGCACAACAAATGCAACTCTCCTTTATCTTTACTTGCAAGACTTTACTTTAGCAATGGTACATTATTATGAGTTCAATAACATTTTTTTAGGTTTCACTTTCATCTTTAGTTATACATATACTTATACATGATAAGAATCAACTCATAGTTCATATATTCACATCCTTCGTTAAAGAATACAAAAGTATAACCGACTCTCCGCAGGGTAGTGGGGGTTCGGGGGCAGCAGCCCCTAGTAGGGTCCAAGGGGCAAGGCCCCTAGCTGGGTTATAGAAAATTGTTATAGAAAATTCTATTTTCTTGTTAAAACTCTTGAAATCTTTGTCATAAAAATCGTATATTTAGTATGCATATCGCCCCCAAAACATTAAAAACGTGTAAATAAAGAGGATCTAAAACTCACATGGTCAGTAAGTAACTTCGCGTCTAAGTTACCTAAGCTATGATCACGGTACACGGTCTGCATATAAGTTAATACACAAATAGGTCATTTTCTACACAGTTTCGGCAGTAGTTTCGCACATAGTTTTGCTGCCAGTTTTGCATGGCAGTTTCGCTTCCAAAATCGCCCAACTTTCGTTGGAATTTCCTAGATTCGCTAAATCTACAGACCCTCCTATGCACTTGCGAAACTACCTGCGAAACTATAGTTTCGCAAAAAGGAGATTGCCTTAGTTTCGCCGGATGAACTCATAGTTTCGCAGGAAGAACTGACAGTTTCGCTGGATGTATAAAAATGATGAACTAGCTCGTTTATAACCCAAATTCTCAACTTTTTACGTCTAAACCCTTAGTTTTTCATCCATGAAACTATATCTAATTTTTACATAATTTCATATGTAAAAATATGACCTTTATGTGATTATTTGCAACTTTTCAAAACCCAAAACCCTAGAATCCAGATCTGATCGAAAGAGCTGTTTGGATGAAGATTCTTACCTGTATTTCTTGCTCTTTCCTTGTTGTTTGATGCTCAAATACTCAGACCTTCCATCCTTTAATCAATAAAGCCTCAAATCTTTGATTTTCTCTACTTTCTCTCTCTACTCTCTCTCTCTAGAAAGTTGGTGGCTTGGGTTGCAAAGGGAAAGAACGGGGTTGATTAGGGTTGTTTAATGGCTGATTATGGGCCCTTAAACGCATCATTCCCTTAGCCCATAAGGTTAATTTGGCCCATAATCCATTTTTACCTCTTATTTACATTAAATAACCTTTAACTAAACTTATTATTATTAAATTGTTCGCTTAGACTTTCCGGGGCGTTACACTAATAGACATGTTGCTGAAGACTGGTTGATGCTTGGTCACTGGAGCTTTCTATTTTCGCCGATACAGCTGTATGGTTGCTACTCATCATCGTTGTAATATCACCAAACCCTCAATCACTAACCTGTATAGCAAAACCATCCTAACCCGGTTCACTTATGTTAAAATATTCCAAGTATTTTTCTCATGTATAACACTTGGTCTCTTCGAAACAAACATCCCTTGTAATTTGCATTCGACCTTTGAAAAGGTCGACATGCGATAAGCTTTGGTGCCCGGTTGTGACCCAAGATGTACCACTATAGTGCTTTCATCATCCAACCTTTTTAATCCGGTGAAAAGGTTTTTCACAAAACCCAAACAACCAAATACCTTTACATGAGCAAGATTGGGTTTCCTTCCTTTTGGAGTTTCATATGGAGTTATGGATTTTTCTAATACTTTTGTTGGTGAACGATTTAGAAGGTAGACTGAGTGGTAAACCGCTTCGCCCCGTAAATTTTAGGGTAAACGTTTTGCATTCAACGAACTTCGAGTTGTTCCCTAATTGTTCAATTCCTTCTATCGACCACCCCGTTTTGTTGCAGGGTGTGGTGTAAGGAGCAGTGTATTGGTGTGGTCTGCCACTCGTTTAGCCCGTCAATAAACCTTCTCGAGTTTCTTCTTGGCTTCCCATTCCTCATATTTTAGCATAAGTTGATCACTTTTAGTTGGTTTATCTTTTCATCTTGGTTAATTCACTTTTCATAGGCTAATAATCATCCTACTACTTCATCGTAACCGATAGTCTTGAGATTGACCAATTGTTTGACAGAAGCAACGATTTAGAGGCACTTTTTGTGTACTCCCAACAGAATTTCTTTTTCACTAGTTTCTGCTCATCGATAACCTCGCCGAGTGAAGCGCTTTTGAAGCAATCCTCGATATCTTTTCGGTCAAACCTGAGATTGAGCCTTGTTCTCTTATTCTCAAACCCTCAAATTCAGACATAAGAGTTTGGAGTCTTGCATTCTTAACACGATCAGCACCTTGTCGTCGAGCTTTAATAGCATCCCAGATTTTCTTTGTGGAGTCGCAGTTCCCGATCTGTAACACAAGTTCCTCTGGCAATTATTGTTGCATCTTTGTGTGCTTCGGGTGCCGTACCTAGTTCATAGCCCAAACTAGATAGTTTGTGCTAGTTAGCATTGTTAAGAAAGGCTCGATGTACTCTCTTTGATTGTTGGATGCTGATTTGCAGCATGTTTTTGTGCCACCTGCTGTACGTGAAACATGAAACAAATAGGTGGTCTTAGGTCAATCTCACTTCTGAGAAGATTTTCTTGATCGAGCAAAACTAATGTCTTTCTCGCAATCTTGATTTGTCAATGATCTGTGAAACTGTCACCGAAACTTCTTGATCATAGATCCTTGTGCGGCTCAAAGTGTTTCTGCCGGACTCAACTTCTTCGACCTTCCATTTGTTATTCTTGAATAATCTGTTTTGATCAACAAGAACAAAAATAAAGTACCAAAACTTGACCTGCAGTATTGATGTGAATTTAGATTATTTGATTCATACTAGGAGAAAAACTAACGCAAAACCCCTAGGTTTTTAAGTTTTGGTCACAAGATTAGCTAACATTTTTGTTGTTTTTATATCAAAATTATTTTGAAAAATATATATTATCAGGAATCTCATATCCATTGACGAATGTTCGGCATTTATGTAACTTGGTAAAAATTGTTTCGTTAAATCAAAAATTCATTACATTTGACTTTCTCAAAATTTCATCGCTCCAATTTAATTGTATTTTAAATTAAAAAGGAAACTGGCGGAAGGTAGTTTTGAAGCAGTTTTCATCCCTATTCTTGCAAACCACATACATAAAATCATACTTGTTCCTATTTTTATCTTATTTATTTATTCGGGGTGGACCATTGAATAATTGCGATCTGAAAGTGTCCTACACCACTCTAAGATTATCCGTGTTACTGAATTCGAATCACATACAGGGAGGAAAGGAGGGAGGGAGGGAGGGCAAGGGCGGATGTATGTATATTTGAGGGGTAGCTTCCGCTACCCCTCAACTTATTACGTGGAGTGTAAAAAAAAAATTTTTACAGTTTTATGCAAAAAAAAAAAAATTTGCGGTTTTGCGTTACCCCTGAGAAAAAATTACGTTACCCCTAAATTTTTTTCAAACTCAACACTTCTTCAAAAATTTTAAATTTTATAAAAAAAAGTCTAATACTTTATAAAAAAAGCAATACATTCTATAAAAACATAAAAATCCATTACTCAATAACATAAAAAACCAAAATACCCATTATTCATTACCCATTGGCCATTACCCATTATCCAACCCAATACAACAATAAGCCCAAAATAAAAATATAAAACATAAAAAAAGAATGCAAGATCGAGTAGCAATAGCGCCCAGCAACAACCTTCATCACCTCACCTGCCAGCTACCGCCTATGCGCTACGCCACCGCCCACCGGAGTATTGGACCACCCACGTGCGCCACTCATTCACTAAGGGTAACAATTTTTAGTTTTTTACTCTATTAGACTATGAAATTAGAATTTAGTGTTTATGATGGTCAATGTCTAATATTTTTATGTTACTTGTTATAAAAATTAAAGATTTGAAAGATAAATTAGGGATTTGATTTTGAAATTAAGGGTTTGAATTGTGTTATTTCTAAGTGTAATTTGTAATCTTTTTGTGTTATTTGTTATAAAATTAGGGATTTGAATCTGAATCAAAGAGAGTGTATTTTACCCGAGCTTGAGATTTTGTATCACTCAGTAAAAGAAGATGATAGATTTGCTCGACTAATGGTGGAAACCAAAAAGATCTTTCTTTTTTTTTTGTTTTATCGGATTTGAAGCTGGCATTGGTTTATCGGTTGCAACCGCAACCGTTGAAAGATGCTTCCTAAGCTGAAGATTAGCAATAGGGATTTACGGAATCGAATGGGGGAGTAATATTTGAACAATGCTCTAGTATGTGCGGTGGAAAGGGAAATGTTTAACGAAGTAACGGATGGGGATGTAATGCGTCGTTTTTTAAACTATGAAAAACAGAAGAGGAAAATTCTGAGATCTATTAGGTACTTGTTTAATTTCTTTTATTATCGTGTTTTTTTCTTTTTATTTATATAAATGTACGGTAAAAAAAATTTACGTTACCCCTGAACTTGTCTTCTAAATCCGCCACTGAGGGAGGGGCTTGTGCTCTTTTACTTCCAAATATCTTGATTAGGTGACATTAGTCGTATTAATTCCGTGTTTCTATATGTTCTTATGGACCTATGACCTAAGAGCTTTGTTAAGTCTTTTGATTTACTCAAGCTATTAGTGTGAATTGTGGATTCGTGGTTACAGTAAGTTTTATGTTCTATTAGTGATGTTCGTTGACCTTAACTTACAACCCCAAATCAGTTGTAGCTCCTAAAATCTTAGAGCAGAAATTGATTTATTATTTTGCTGCAGACTTGATTTTGTTTGATTCCTTAATTCATAGATTAGAGGAATTATTTATTAATTCTAGTTGTTTTTAGCTTGGATTGGAAGTCTAGAGTTGGTATAAAATATTGACTCATGGTATTGTAAATTGGCAAGAGATTTTATTTGATTAAAAAAAAGAGTCTAGACGGTGTATTCCTCAAATTGTCACGTAAGGCAGAAGGGACCATAATTGGTATTAGAATCAATACCCTTCTTGTTATATGAACATAGATCACGATCGAGTGGCAATTTAACCATGAACGATGCACAAAATCCATACCACGAAGCACTCACTCCAGCCAAGAATAATATGAACATAGATCAAGTTCGAGATACATGTAACTTAAGGAAAGATGCTCTCGCTTTTTGATGAACTCGCCTTCAATGGAGTCATTCACAACAATAGTTGTAGCGAAGATTAAACCTAAATCTTGAACAACATTAAGGATGTGTTGTTTAAACACTAAAATATAAAATGTAATGCGTATTTTTTATGTTTTCTTGTGATAGATATATGTTTTTGTATTTTTATAATTAAAAAATAAATAAAAAATAGAATGCTATTTTTTATAACTAATTGATTTATAATTTATAACCGCTTCCATCCACCAAACTAGTTCTGAGCTCTCCAATTCCATCTAGGCCGGTTTTGACTTTATTAATTAAATAAAAGCTAAATTCCAACTCAAACCGGTTTTAGGATTGGAAACGGTTTGTGCATCTCTACTTGAGCCTAGCTCCTCTGATGTAGAGTATTTAGAATATGATGATACGGTGATTCAAAATCTCTCCACAAGGTACTCATAGTTTTGGTCTCGTGAAACTGTCGATGATTTTAGACAAGGATTAGCCGCATTTACAAAGTAGGCTTGTGTTGACTCGCCTGTGAATTCATCCTATTTCATAGCTTGTGCAGGATGCTACCTGTTGTTCTTGCTAGTGCTTGGAGGTCGTGGATCAAGATATGATTTTTTGAAACATTTGTCGGCAAAGTCATCTAAATTATGTATTTTAACAAAATTAAATTTTGTACATTATAATGACACAACGGTAACTTCTTCAAACCTTAGACCTTTTCTTGTTTATCGATTTAAAGTTACATTTTTAACCCAAAAAGTTTACTATTAAAGCTTTGTGTACAAATGAGTGATGCATATAATTATGGCATAACGGTAATTTCTTTAAATCTTAAACATTAATTTATTTATTGATCTAAAGTTATATTTCTAACCCTTAGAAAGTTATTATTTGACCTCTTTAAATTTAGTTACAAATACACTTTATGTCCTATGCTTATCTAATTGTGTTTTTGCTTACTGATTATTTTTGTTACTTTTTTTATTTTATTAAACCTTAATGTTTAATATAATTTCATATATACAGTTGTGACATGCTTAATTTTATCTATGTTTAGGTGTAAACTTCATACACTATAGAGTTGTACGATACAATGTACAAGTCATACAAGCACAAACGTACAAGCTTTTAAAGCTTATTCAATAATACGATTTTCTTAATTTATTTTGCTTTTCTTCCTACAATTTTTAGATTATGATGTTTTATAAAATCTAAATTTTTTACTTATTGTTATCAACGTTTTAGTTCTCGCAGTGACATATTTAATTTTATTAATATTTCGACTTGAATCTTTAAACGACTTTGTTTTTTACATAATGTTTTGAATATTAGCTCCAAAATTTATCCATTACTGATCACAAAAGTTCGTTGCGAAGCGCGGGGCTTTTTACTAGTTATTGTATAAATCCTATATTTTTAGGTAAAAGGTTTAGGGTGTATGTTTAACGAGATAAACGCAGGGATGGCAAAAAAAACCTATAAATGGGCAAATCCAAAACATTCAAGAAGGGTAATGTGACGGGTACAACCATATTTAACTATTGACAAAAATGACCCTTTTTAAAAAAAAAAAGTATAGAAATATTAATTTCAGTTTGAAATTTTCATCATTGATTTTTTAATTTCAGCCCAAAAATTTTAAGTTTAGGAGGTAAATTTATGTTTTATTTTTGTAAAAAATAGGAAGTACAACCATATTTAACTTTTTAAAAAGTGTGAGATTGGGTATGGTATTAGCGTTTAACAAGCCATTATATATAATGCTTTCTTTCTATTTTTCTTTGTTTCTAGGTAATAGAGCAAATCCATTAATTTTTAGTTTTTATATTTTACATTCTTTTGTGATAAAATTATATAAGAAAAAAAAAGCCATATATCTTGAAGTCCTAAAGGGTAAACTTTTACCAAAAGTGCATGCAACCATGCATGAAACACAGTGTACAATCGAGTATTGGATTTAGATTATAATATTTGCCTTATTACTATCTCTACATAAGAAAAACAAGAATTGGCTAAAACAGGCATAGGTTTTGTTGGGAGCCACACCCACAACCATGACCACGTACTTTTCTATTAAGAGAGGAATCTGTGACACCTCGTGTTTTCATGTTAATACTGCTCCCCGTGATCTAACCCTTCTCCACTAGTTTATAATCATACACTTTCATTTAATTAATTAAAGTGATTATTATTATTATTTAACCCTAAAATAACTTTAAAACTAACTAAAAACCAGTTAAAGCAAAAATTGTAATTCATGTTGAAGTAGATGGGGCCACGGTGTAAGTTGGTAACACCCAAAATCAAGTTAACCAAACCATCACAACCCTAGTCGAACCATTCAACCCTGCCGTCTCCATCACCAAACTGTCGATCCCTTCTCCCTCTCGCAGCCCTAATTCACTCGGCATCCTACGGTAGCCCCTCCCCCTCTCATTCGAATGACGACATCTCAAGTAACCGTGCACCTTTGACGTCTATTTCCGCTATCACCGCAAGCCGTTGACTACCGACGTCGCCCAACAGCCCTGAAAGATAACCAGCGGCAGGTTACGGTACGAATCCCTCACAATTCATTCGTGTTTGTTACGTACGGTTTCAAGTCTTCCATTTGCGGGTCCGGTCTACTACGTTGTGTGTGTTTCGGGGTTGCAGTGTGTGTGTGATGTGGGTGTGTGCGTGTGTTCTGCGCACGGAAGTGTGTGTTCTTGTATGTGTGTTCATCATGGTTATGTTTTGGTGTGTGCAAGAATTTCTGCCGTGTGTATGTATTCGATGTGTCTGTGTGTGTTTTTAGTATGGGTGCATGGTGGGGGATGTGAAGCATGGTGGGCGCATGAAGGGATTTGGGTGGTGAAAGTGGGCGCATGAAGGGAAGATGTTGTGGGTAAAGGTGTATTTTGTTAATGCTTGGCGATGTTTATGTATTCATGAATATTTTTTTTATACATGTATATACATGCATATGTTACTGAAGGCAGGTATGCTTACGCATGTGTTTAGGTCATGCCTGCATACGGTTGTCAACGTGTTTCGGTTGGAGTATGGTATAGTCATGGATGTATGCATGCGTGGGTTTAGCAGTGTATAGATGCACATGTGGTGTTAGTTTTGGTTATTGTTTTCATGTGGTACTTTTAAGTATTAGTTAGACGCTCTGTGTATGTGTGTGTATTGCATGCTGGTGTGTGAGTTTTGAATCATGCAGGTATGTGGCATTGACTTTGGGTGTCCAAAATCTATGTTATTATATGTGTGGGAATAATACACCTCACGTGTGGTTTATATAAATAATATACATGTTATACACATTATATGTTTGTGATGTAGATAAGATATATACTATACAATTATGTGTTATATATATATATATATATATGTAGTAAAATGGTATGTGTGTATGGATTCATGTATTTAATCATTGTATATAAAGTCGTGGGAGCTATGTACTATTAAACATAATTGAGTTTATGTGGTTAACATGATAATTGGATTTTATACATTTGGTGTGAATCGGTGTTTAGCTAAATGAATGTCTAACGCGAAACCGTACGACCCATTGCTAATATTTAATATTAACTATACATTAAATGTGCATTCCGGTTATTTGAAAACCTAATCACCTGTGTTTTTATTTATATATTGTTGTGCATTTAAGGTGAGTTTATAGCCCACTTTTCATACTATACTCTCTTTTGGGGGAGAGAAACATATTGTTTTTCATAAACTGTACGTTACTTTAGATTGGTAATACTGCATGTACTGGTTTACTATTGTGATACCACTACGCCTCATTCGGACCGTTATTATAGTATTAGCGATGTGATTGTTAATAGATCTACTGGGTTTGACAAACCCCGCCCGGGATAGTTGCGCTAGCTTGACTGGAGGTCAAACGGGTGAATGGTTAGCCTGTTTTACTGTGTGGTGGTTTGGTATCCACAGCCGGGGTATTCATTACATTATTACTGTCAGCTCGGTCGTGAAATTCATACACATAGTGACTTGTTGTGGGCTAGCTATCTACTTATATGCTTTGATTACTAAATCTGGATTTCATTACTGATACTTACTATTTTCTGTTAAACCTGTGAACTCACCAACTTTGTGTTGACACTTTAGCATGTTTCTTTTAGGTTCTCAAGATGCGCACGCTTAGGATCATATCATTCATGCATTTATCGTCACACGTGGTACATTTACATTTTTCCATGAACTTTATTTAATTGGTTTGCGCGTGTTACGCCATTTAAGGATTAAGATTTATTATGTTTTCGCAACTATTATTATGTTTACATTAATAACTCTATCTTTGTAAATTTCAAACGTTAACAAATAATTACGTTTTGTAATTGACGTGTCGTTTGGTGTAACTAGTGGCTGAGATCCTGGTATGTCACACGCCTAACGGTAATACCCCGTTTGTGAAAATTGAGGGTGTGACAGAATCCAATGTCAATGATTTCGTAATTTGAACGCTAAACATGATTTCGTAATTTGATCACTAAACTTGTCATCAACAGAGTAGTTGAAGTCACATTCTTAGACTTAAATTAAATGGTAATATTATTAATGGTACATGCGGGGAAGAAATGAAGCCATACTATACTCTTGCACCGGTGTTTGTGTAATTGGGTTATGGAGAAGAAGATCAAGAATAAGGTGAAATTAATGCAAGGTTTTGTTGTGTTGTGTTAATCATTTTTTCTCTATTTCACACACGCACGCACACATTCAATTGTTCTCTGAAATCGTAAAACGAATGTGTTTACTGTCATCACTAGTTTTGATTTCATTTGAATTTTGTTTTCATTTACTTGTATGTATATGGAATCATGCCTAAATCCTTAATGTCTCATATCGCTGATGCCCAGCAGATATTATGTTTCTCTCCGCTCTCAAAACCTCGCTGATTGGTTCCAAGTCAGAATGAGGATTAAGTTATGTTAATTTTGTTACCTGTGGATCCGAAGTTTATTTTCGCAGATTTTATGAAGCTATAAATGAAGGATGGCTCATGGATTCATGTGAGACACAATGGCCTACGGATGAACTTTCCGAACTTATCTGATTTCTTTATTGCCAGGTTCCAGTTTTCGATTTCTGTTATCATTAGTTATATTGAGTATTCAATATTCCGTTGCTTGACTTCTACCAGTTCATTAGTTATATATTGAATCTATCGGTTAACTCTCTAATTAGTTCGAAGCTCACAAATAGATTATTTAAGATCTGGTGTGAAGTAAATATAGGTATCTTTGTGATAAGAAGAGCATTACAACTGATTGCATCTCTGAGTTCATCGATCAACTTTTGGGATTTTGATGTCTCGTATACTTGTATCTATTAAACTTACAATTGTGAATTTATGTGGAATGGTTGGTTGAAATAATTTGCTCACTTAAACTCTAGAAAAGTCTCGATCTAGTGTCAGATAATACTTTAATTGCTATCATTTTTAAAAATTAAAGCATTTTTTTCAAATGGATGGGTAAACTGATACTCTTTAACCCCCACTGTCCTACTGCAGATTCAATTAGGTCCAATCTCACCAGTCACAGCTCATCTATTTTCTGTTTGATGAGTCACGAGAGTAAGCATTACCCTTTGGTCGTTCAAGCAGCTCCATACAAGTACATTTCCTGCTGTCTGTTTATTTCTTTCTGTATGTACTTCTGTTCCAGCTGCCCCCACCAAATAAATGGGATGGATGAGAACTCAAGGCTAGAAGCACTTCTACTTGCTAAGAAATAGGAGCAGAGTATGTTAAACTGGATCTTCAGGTACGGTGGTAATAATCCTTGAAGAACACAAGCTTAGTCAGTAAAGCAATTACATGATAAGTAGTATCTTGTTTTCTTCATAGAATTTCATATTTAAAGGGAGACTTAAGCCATAAGAAGAATGCTATCTAGTGGTGTACATATCATCCACTTTTACAAGTGCAACTAATATTACAGAATTATCAAGAATTTTTCTTTCACATTGGTAGGTACAATTATTAGAACCCTAGATAGGGCTCATGAAAGGGGTTCTTATTCACCTGTTTTGTCAAATATCCTTTAATTCCTTTTTCTAAGTACCGGTAATGTAACACACCCTGCATCCATCACTTCACTCAGTAGAAAGGGTTCTTATTCACCTGTCTGATTCTTCTATTTTTTTATGCAATGTCTCAATCAATTATATTATATTATATACTATAAAAAAAGAAACATGAGAAATAGTTGGATTTCAATTAATTATAGTTTGGACACACATGTTTTGTGTCTTTCGTATTTGTCACCCCCCGCTGTGTTTAAGTTGGAAACATAGGGAGTGCACCGGGTTCTTTGTGGTGAGAGAAAGTCTCTCTGCTTTTGCCGCCCCGTTCACCCCCCGCCACCTGCACCGCCTCATCCTGCAACGTCGCAATCATGGGAGAAACCGCCGGTCGGTTTTGGTGGTTGTTTTGGTTCCCTCTTCTTCTGTGAGTGGCTTCGCGGCGTTAGGGGGGGCGGTGTGGAGCGGTGAGACTCATCGGGCTGCGGTGGTCGTCGCCGCGTTGGGGCGGTAGTCGCCGCTCAGATTGTCGAGGTTGGAACTGACGGATCTGTGAGAGAGAGGAGCTCTGCGTTTGGTGTTTCTAGTGAGGGCAGCGGCGACGACAGTTCCGGTTGTACTGTGTAAATTAGTGGATGCCAGTGTTTGTGGTGCCAACGACGTCGACGGCGGTGGCCGCTCGGCTTGGCCTCCGTCTCTTCACTTCCCGTGTCGTCGGCGTTAGGGTTTGATCGGTTGTTTTATGTTGATTGTCTGGTGCTTTGGCTTGGTTGTTTTTCTGCTCTGGTTTGGTTGTCTGGTGACCCCGTTGGCAATGCCTGTGTGCTCCTTTAGTGCCGACAATGATGATGAGAAAATCTCATCTAAGTCTTATTGTTGGTTTCGTGTTCTCTCGTCTATTTCCGGTTTTCTTTGGTTTATTGATTAGTGTTGTCGATGAAGGCGGGTTGTTGCTCATCCGAGACTACTATTGTTTTCGTTTTAGGGCTGTGATGATATTGGTGGAGGGGTATCGGTTGCTTTGGCGAGGCTACCGTTGATGGTTAGCAGCCGCACCGAACATCCTTTCTGAACCCAACAGTTATCTTACGCCGGCAACATGCGCAGATGTAAAAACTAGTTGTATTAATCTTTAATGCTTTAAAGTTCTTTTCTATATAATTTAATCCATTGCATCTTAAGAATATTTGAGTACTATGCAATTGTATCATTTTAAGATAAAGTAAAAAAGCCTTGTATAATATAAAACGAAAAGCCTTAAAAACATAATCTAGTAACTCATATTGACTATTAATTGATAGATAAATATATTTTGGAAAGAAGATAAGAAAGTATCAGTTCTTTGAAGATAAGAAAACACGAAGTATTTTAATATTTTAATAATATATATTATGTTTTATATATTTATTTAATTTAATGTTTAAAGAGATGAAAGCACTGCTTCCCCACTCATGCAAGCCTTTTTGCTTTGAATCTTATTCTCTTTCTAATAGCATAACTTAGGTGATAAGAATGCTGTGTTCATCGGTATACATTGTAAATTTGAACTTTCGATGATTACGTATCATAAATCTGTGCGACATTATTTATGATTTATGAAGATAGAAAGTGAAATCAGTCTGAATATGATATGAATAGCCTGATGGTGCATGGCTGTACAAGCAAATTAAGTGCAGAGACGAGTAAAAGGTGAGAGTGGGGAGGGGAAGATGCTGTCATTCATATGAAAATGAATATTATTCATTCATTCCTTTAAGAAAGAAAAAGGCAGCAGGCGAAACACTCTCAAAGCCCTAAAGCTTGTCAGAAAAGATTCCCATAAAGAATGTCTTTTCATAGCCATCACTCTCATCTTTCTTGATTCTGTTTCATTTCCACACCCCCTTTTCCTTCCTTGTGTTTATCATCTTCTTGAAGGGACAAGATCAAGTTAAGTTTGCATAGACACTTGAGGCATCAATTAAGGTAGACGGAATTGCTATTGCATGCATGTTGTGGTGATTGAGGTCGGGTTCATAGGGTGTTTGATTTTGGGGAGGAAGAAGGTAGGGGTGATGGCAGGAGGAGGAGCAGCAGCGCCACCTAAACAAGACGATCAGCAGCCGCACCCTGCTAAAGATCAGCTTCCTAATGTCTCTTACTGCATCACCAGTCCACCACCATGGCGTAACTACTTGATCACCTACTCCTATTCCTTAAAAACACTTTTATTATTTCTTTGGTTTTACGCACCGCCCACTCTAAATCATTGAGCTTTTTCTACCAGAAAAAGAACCTCATGTGTAATAACTTTTACAATTATAATTTCTCCATTTTGATTTTCATCAACATGAAAACCTACCCTCTTTAGTTGAGATTTATTATAGCGTCTTCAATCTGGTTCAAGCCCCCTGTTTTTGACTCTGTAGGGTACTTTGATCTTATGATGAAAATTTAACCAGCATAAAGTTTCAAAGACAATGTTGTTGCCCAGAAATGATCTTTTTTCTTCAATCTGGATCCTACAGTTGTCTGATTTCATATATGAACCCTAAAGAAATATTCCTTTTAACGCAGCTGAGGCGATACTTCTAGGTTTCCAGCATTATATTGTAATGCTTGGAACAACAGTTCTCATTCCAACAACTCTTGTTCCTCAAATGGGTGGAGGGAATGTAAGTCTGTCTTTTCTGTGTGTTAGTATGTATTTTGTTTGTTGATTTAATTCAGATACATGGACCGGTTTGTTTGTTTGTCATAGGCAGAAAAAGCAAAGATGATTCAGACACTACTGTTTGTTGCTGGTTTGAATACATTCACACAAACACTTTTTGGGACGCGGTTGCCGGCTGTCATCGGCGGATCATACACTTTCGTGCCTACTACAATTTCAATCATATTGGCCCGTCGATATAGTGACATCGTGGATCCTCAGGAGGTAGTTACACCATCACATTTTCATGAAATTTATAGATGCCATTTCTTTTAATATTAAATCCCATATATTCCCAAAATGTTGTAGAAATTTGAGAGGATTATGAGAGGGACCCAAGGCGCTCTTATCATTGCTTCAACTCTTCAAATTGCGCTTGGTTTTAGTGGACTTTGGCGTAATATCACACGGTTAGTTTTGAGCCTTCTTACTTATTTTTGCTTTTATTTGAGTGAGCAGAATTTGAAACACATTTTGGTTTTTGCGATTTCAGGTTCATGAGTCCATTGTCAGCAGTTCCATTAGTGGCTCTAACCGGTTTTGGATTATATGAGTTTGGTTTTCCCTTGGTATGCACATATATATGTATATGTGTATATATCTTATCTACATATAAAGGAATCCTTATGTTGAACTCTGTTAATTATGCCAAAAAAATATTAGTTTTAAATAGTTGCATGATTTTCTGTAGGCTGCGAAATGTATTGAGATTGGACTGCCAGAGATAATTCTTCTGCTAATTTTCTCACAGGTAATGTTCTCTAATGATAATCTAGAAGTGACACTACTTGTTATGGGTATAATGGCTCAATTTCGGTAACGGGTCAAACTGGTTCAGAGTAATACAAAGTGTGTTCAAGACGAGTTTTAGCTGTGATTGGATTGTACTTTGTCTCCGATGGGTCAAAATAGGTTATTTTTTAAGTAGTTATAGTGGAAATGTGTCAAACAGATTGAAAGTCACATAAATTGTGTATAAAATGAGTAAAACCTCCCAAATTGTTATGTTATAAAGTTCAAAATTGTCATCGTAATAAGCTTTTTTATTATTATTTTTTTTTGTGTTTGCGAACTAATTGTTTTAAAAGCTTAAGGAAATAAAAGAAAGGGGCTTGCTGGTTGGCTGGCTCGACCCATATGAACCCATACTCAGATTGACTCATTACCCAACCCACCTGACCCACCCATTTTCCACCTCTATTAACTCCAAGAAAGCTGGTCATGTGGAGGAGAGAGTGTTATTTAGTAAACTAGATTACCTTAAACATCATTATGTAAATATGTATTTGTACTTGTATAAATTTGGACGCATAGATCAGGAATAAGCACAAGAACATATCAGTCAAACTGGAAGCCATTGACTATCGATAAGCGGTTGTTTTTGGCGCCAATAACCGTTTGTAGCCGTCAGGTAGGTTAGGTATGTATAGGAGATTCCTGGGCAAGAACATTACAGAGAATCCAATCTCCAAATTCTGTCCCCTTTGACTTTTCATATTGTGTTCTTGATCAAGTTCAATACTTGTTTACATTTGTGTGTACCCAATTTGTTTTCTGTGTTGTTAACTAATCATAATTCCACTCGATACCAACAGAGAGTAGACACTAATGTTAAACTTGAATGATGATTATTGTAGTACATACCTCATCTTATGAAGGGAAAAAGCCATGTATATGGCCGATTTGCTGTTTTATTCTCGGTGGTAATTGTGTGGATATATGCTCACTTACTCACGGTTGCTGGGGTCTACAAGAACAAATCTGACCAAACTCAACTAAGTTGTAGAACTGACCGTGCTGGAATCATAGGCGCTGCTCCTTGGTATATGTTGTCTATCAGTTGTTTTTGTATTTGTTACATCTACAATATAATTAGAGAAGAATTTGTTTTATAGGATACGTGTTCCTTATCCATTCCAATGGGGAGCTCCAACATTTGATGCTGGAGAAGCTTTTGCTATGATGGCTGCTTCGTTTGTTTCTCTAGTCGAGGTTGTTTTGTGTTTATGTTTTTCTTTTAAAAGATAACCATCATTTTTTTTAATTAACCTTATTTATTGTGCACCAGTCTACTGGTGCGTTCCTTGCAGTAGCTAGATATGCAAGTGCAACTCCTATGCCGCCTTCTATTCTTAGCCGTGGCATTGGTTGGCAGGTATTAGCATGCGCATTCAAATTAAATACGTTCTTTTGGGGAAGGGGACAATATAATTTAGATTATTATTTTATATGGTTTTCTGGACAATTCTAATTGATTTGTTTTCTGTTTCTGAAGGGGGTTGGCATTCTGTTTTCGGGAATCTTTGGGACAGGAAATGGTTCATCTGTATCAGTGTAAGCTATATTTATGGGTTGCTTTTGAGGTGGCAAAATGGGCGGGTCATTTGGTTCGGGTAATGGATTGAGACATGTTGTTTCTAGTACGGGTCGGTTGACACACAATTCTTTTCCCATTTATTTAAGTAGGTAACACATTAGATAACATTATAAAAACTATGTTATTACTTATTACAATAATAAAACACATTAGGAGGATGTAAAGCTAAAAAAGTACATTTTTTCAATTCATTTGACGAACTTGATCGGGTTTTTTAAGATAAATTTATTAATTCAACGCATTAGAGTAAACCATAACCCAAATGAGTCCATTCATAAGTAAACGGGTTGAAATTGCCACATTTAGTTCCTTTTAGGAAAACATAATAAGATTTCTTTCCAAGATTCTTATCCAATTCCTGAATGTATGCAGTGAAAATGCTGGTTTACTCGGTTTAACACGTGTTGGTAGCAGAAGGGTTGTGCAGATTTCTGCTGGTTTCATGATATTTTTTTCTGTTCTTGGTAATAAACACATTTTCTTCTAACTGAACATTCCTTTTCTTGATTCTTGTAAACTGATTTTGATTTGCAGGAAAATTTGGGGCTGTATTTGCATCAATTCCAGCACCTATTGTAGCAGCATTGTATTGTCTGTTCTTCGCCTATGTGGGTATGCATTAAACCAAGCTTTTAACAAGTGGCATTTGTATATTTAATCATATGAGTTTGATGATTTTCTTGGAATTGTGTGCATGAAAACAGGCTCAGCAGGTCTTGGGTTTCTACAGTTTTGTAATTTAAACAGTTTCAGAGTAAAATTTATTCTTGGATTCTCGATTTTCATGGGCTTATCTATACCACAGTACTTCAATGAGTACACTGCTCTCAGGAGTTATGGTCCTGTCCACACAAAAGCTAGATGGGTAAGAATTCTCACAGTCTATCATTTTGAAAATCTAAAGGTGCTGACTTTTGTACTTTTAACGTCAAACAGGCTAATCGATAAATTTGGTAAACTAAAACTAGCACCAAAAATAGAAACATATTGGTTTTACATTTGCAACGAACTCCATCAATTTTGCATTTGCAAACTAGCCAATTATACCTCAAAAGTCAAAATTTCTGGAAAAAAGGAGTCGGCTTTTAAGGTCAAAGGGTTGATCTTCCAAAATGCCATGCTCTATGTTATTATGTCTTGCATATTTGTGCTGTATGTAAATTTAAAACAAGAACTAAACTCAGTAATATGTTAACTTTATGTTTGTGACAAGATCATTCAATTTTTGCAATTGAAAAGTACTAGCTTTGACCTTAAAAGTCAAAACTTTTTAAAAAGGAAGATGCTGACTTTTAAGTTCAAAAGGCTAGTCTTTAATTGCAGTTAATTTTAGAACCCACTAAACCTATAAAAGATGTTGAATTAAGGTTTGTAAGGTAATCTGTCAATCATAAGCCTGCTGGTTTAACATTTGTAACAAAATTGCATTTGAAAAGTACCAAGTTTGACCTGAAAAGTCAAAATGACTAATTCTGTTTTTTTCTTCAGTGGAACGATATGGTAAATGTACCATTCTCTTCTGAAGCATTTGTGGGTGGACTACTGGCTATGTTGCTAGATGTAACATTAAAGCAGAAAGATACTGCAACAAGGAAGGATAGAGGAATGCATTGGTGGGACAAATACAGATCGTACAAGACCGATGCAAGAAGTGAAGAATTCTACTCTTTGCCCTTTAATCTCAACAAGTTCTTCCCTTCGGTTTGATTGAAAGACAAAATCTTTGTTTATTTTGAGTGCCACAGTATTTGAATTCTGTTTTGAATTGTGATCAACTTGTACAAGCTTGTTTCTTGAATCGAATTGAAGCGTAGTAGTTAGACCAAATCTATAATCATTTCAGTTTATATTTAGTCATGTTGTCTTTAGGATATCGAAAAGGCTTGCTGCTAGTTACTTCAAGGCTAGAAGAGTAGTACTTTCTGTCCTTAGAAAGCAATTGTGCCTAACAACGTCTTAATGAATTGCCTCTCAGGATATAATGCAAATATCTTCCCAAGACTCTAATGTAAAGATATTTTCCACACACATCAATGTGTCTTAGAAAAATTTCCTTCAAGAGACTAAGACTTTATTACTTTGACTTCAAGATTTCGATCTTGAAGATATTATCTAGTGAATTGCTAGACAACGTTAATATTATATTTTTAGGAAAATACTTTAGGAAAAAGGCAAGAATGATGTGATATATGCAAGATGGCCCTTGGGTTTGTCCCTATCGATTAATTCATATATACGTCTCTATCAAACCAATAATAGAAGGGGTTTATAAATTAAAAAATCTTGTGAATTATCAAAACTGTGTTTAAAAATAAAATGAAAGTTGATATTCTAAATTATTCAATTCTAAAAAAACGATGATTTCATATATTTAAATTATTCGTTTCATGTGTAAGCCTTGTTTATAATTTAAATGTTGCTTTAGAAAACATCTTTCATGTATAAAACACAGAATTATTTATCGCATGTTTTAAAACTAATTTCTAACTATGTATATCTTATCCTGATATTATTCCTCAAGATGACACCTTTGAATTAAAACATTTTTTACTCGTCCCGACTTGCTTCCAAACTAAATCTGTTTTGAAACGTATAGGAACTCAAATTTATGCCTTCGAATTAAAACATTTTTTATCCGACTTATTTCTTAACAAAACCTACGTCAAAAAGTAGGCGAACATTAAAATGTAGATCAACTCAAAGCATATATAAAAATATGCATGGAAATGTTTTATACCTGACTCGACAAGTACCTAAAAATACGAACATAAGAAATTTATTTTTTAAATAAAAAATGGACTAAGGTAAATCCGAAACTTTACAAACTTAAAGAGGTAAAATAACGTGTCAAATTTAATCAGATAGATTTGAATTTAATAAACAAATATAATTTAATAAAACAAATATTATTATTTAATTATTATTATGTTATTATATAACTCAATAAATAAACATTATTATTATTATTATTATTTTGTTAAATTAGGAGTAATTAATATTAATATTACATATTAAAATAATCAAAGTTATCCATCATTCGAATAAGTGACCAATAAGGTGAACTTACTGTTCATCCAGTTGTTTAATATAATGATATATAATTACACGCTTGGTCTTGTATGTTTATATTATAAAATTGTTTTCAACATTTAAGAAATTATATATTTGATCTTAATATTGGGAAAATTACATCTCTAATCCTAACAACTTAGATTCTTATGAAACATAGTACATGCACTTTTTAATGCTGTTTGTTAGTTTGAAATGAAGAGTTGGTAGTGTGAAAAATGTATGGAGTAGTTGGCCTTTTATATCGGTATGTGGATGTTACAAGTCAAGGCCCTCGAATGATGGTAATTGGTAACCCTACAACTAAATATGTATTTGTTTTCTAACATATATGGTCTGGATTATTATTATTATTGTTATGTAACATGATCATCTTTGTTAATTAATTGATACACCACTTTATAATTGGTGTGCCCACAACACAATAATATACATATATAGGCTCCCACACAGGCCCTCCTAGTCCTTTTCCAAAATCAATATGTTAAACCTAACACGTCACATGGCTTTTAAGATGCTTTACCTAAAAATTCTTTTTGGTTGGCCGGCTATATATATTTAAAGTAATTAAGCCTTTTCAACTTCCATAAAAATTTTACATGATGATATTACAGTATAGTAGATAACAAAATTAGTTAAAGCTACTCACGATTTCGGGACTTGTTAAAAACAAGCTAAGACCTCATGGCAAGGACTGTAATTAGGACAAAGGATGATGTCAAATGTCATGACAAAAAGGTAGATATGACAAGATTGTGATTGTTAAGCTTTCCCGAATACTTTGAAACACCAATATCTAGTTGCACAATTTTGATTGAATAACAAGAAAATTTTATTTACTTGTTCGTGTTACCTTGATTTGACATATTTTTCATCAATTACACATTACGTTTCTTGTTTGACGTTTAATTACCTTCAATTCGCAACTGTAATTTGATCTCAATTCTTATTGAGTGAACACGAGTAGTTTCTTAGTCATTTACAACTGTAATCCTTGCCTTGATGCTCAATAAAAGATTATGTAGATCGAAAATCGTCATTTGGGTCAGTTTCAATGGATTCTTGAGGCAAGAATGATCGAAGATAGGTGGGAAGTGTTCTGGATGAGTGGATTGATTTCAAAGTGTCTTTATGTGGTTTTGTGTGTGGTTTTAGTTTTCATTTAGACAGTAGATACTATTCCATTTGTGGTTGATTAGTGTAATATCAGTGACATTATAATTAGATTTAATTAAATTAGTTCAGAAGCGCCTTCAGAATTCTTGAGAATCAAAACTAAATAGAATTGGAGGTTGTTATGGAAAGCAAAAAACTATCCATGCGAAAACAATTGTTGTTTAATGTTTTAGTATAACTAGTTCATTTCCCATGTATATTGTTAAGTTTTCGCGAATACTTTGAAACACCAATCTCTAGTTGCATAATTTTGATGAATTACAAGAAAATTTTATTTACTTGGTCATGTTACATTGGTTTGACTTCTTTTTCATCGATCACACATTATGTTTTTTGTTTGACGTCTGATTACTTTCATTCCGCTACTGCAAATTGATTCTCAATTCTTACTGAGTGAACACAAGTATTTTCTTGGTTATTTACAACTCTATTCTTTGCCTTAGATGCTCAATAAAAGATTTTATGGATCGAAAGTCATCATTTGGATTGGTTGCAGTGGATTCTAGCAGAAAGAGTGATCAAAGATGGGCGGGGGAGTGTTATGGAGGAGTGTATCGATTTCAATGGTCAATTATGTTGTTTCGTGTTTGGTTTTGGTTTCGGTTTAGACATTGAATATTAATTTTCATTTGTGATTAATTAGTGTGATTTTAGTGATCGTTATAATCGGATTCGATTCAGTTAGTTCAGGAGTACCTTTAGAAGTTTTGAGAATCAAAACTCAATAGCATTGGAGGTTGTTACGGAAAGTAAAAAAACTATCCATGTGAGAACAACTGTTATTTAATGTTTTTGTATAACTAGTTTTTTTTTCCATAACTATGTAAAGATTTCATGAATACTTTGATGCACCAATCCGTAGTTACACAATTTTGATTTAAATACAAAGAAATTTTATTTATCTTGATTTGACTTCTTTTTCATCGAGCACATAATATGTCTCTTGTTTGACTTCTGATTACATTCATTTTGCAGTTTTTCAATTCTTATTGAGTGAATACGAGTAGTTTTTTGGTCATTTACAACTGTAACCCTTGCCTTGATGCTCAAGAAAAAATTATGTGGATCGAAACTCGATATTTGGATTGGTTTTAGTGGATTCTTGAGGCAAGGGTTATCGAAGATGGGTTGGGAGTGTTCTGAAGTAGTTGATCGATTTCAAAGGTCATTTATGTGGTTTCTAACATGCAATCATCCATTATGTTGTTGACTGAGGTGGTGGCGGATTGTAATCTTGCGATTGGCACTCCGTTATGGGATCAATTAAGGTTTTTTTATACCCCCTTGCTCGTGGACTGTTATGGATAAGCTTGATGGTCTATCATAATCCTTAAAAATTAACAACTTGGTCTCTTTTTGCCATGCGAATCCAAATCATGTCGTTTCCTCAACATTCTGTTCTCTTGATCCTTTGTTTCTCTATTATTTCCTATAAGGTTGACAAATGTTCAATTAGGTATCAAAATTCCTATAAAATATATACAAAAGACGTCAAAAATGTATTTAAAATTATATATTTACATGTATGGTTTTAAGCATATCAGTGGCTTTTATACCACTAAATTATTTATCGACAACTCGTTAAATTATACGTTTTACACCATTGAATGTGTAATGTCACAAACCATTAGTTATTTCTGCTTTAAACAATCAAATGTATAATATCATAAAACATAAGTGATGTATAATAGTTTTGATGACGTATAAGTTCATTTCTTTTGTTCAAATACTAACTTGACATAATTATTATATTTTATTGGCATTATCTATTCATAATCATAAACATAAGTGATGTATAATAGTTTTGATGATGTATAAGTTCATCTTTTTTGTCTCAAATACTAACTTGACATAATTATTATATTTTATTGGCATTATCTATTCAAAATCACTTAAAAAAATTATTAGAGGAACATATTTTAAGATAACATACAATAATTTGTTTTTCCAAAACTAAAATATAAAGTAGAGAATTTCTCAATTATTTATATTTTAATTGTAGATACATTATTATGTTTTCAATTTTCATTTTAATCTTGAATTATGTATCGGCAAATAATTGATAAATATAGAGTGAGGGCCTACTAAAGCATTGAGAGATTGCCTTCTTTGAATGTGACCTCTTATATCCACACATTATTTTTAAAATTGAATTTCCACGTGGTCTGTTGACGTAGGTGTTGTTATTGCTACTATTACTATTATTATCAACAATTATATGTTATTTAAAAACACTTGAAATCATATTATATACCGGTAATATCACTAGAGGCTCTAGCAAGATGCTAGAAGACCAAAAATTTTACAGATCACTAAAAAAATCAGCACACAAAACTAAAAACACATCAAACTACTCCAATTCTATTAATAAGAAATTACATATCGAATGATATGTATATCTATGATATCATGTATTTATGAGTCCTACCTCTATAATCAAATAACTTTATTTTATCAATTTAGTTGATAACGTTAAATCTAACTAAAGAAAAATAAGTTGATTTCATACTTTGAAACTATTAATTTACAACATTAGTATGTATCATGGGTTGTAACTGTGTTTTAGTGGGTTGAATCCACATTTTGTCTTTTTTTGTTTATTTTAATCTTTAACGTTTTATCTAACCCAGTATTTTTACATCTTTTACAATTTAACTTTAATATCTTTATACTTTTAACTTTGGTCCCCTACATTTTCCATATTTTAAAAAATTTTCGTTTATATTTCGGTTTAAATTTTACGAGTTAACGCTCACAACGTGCGTGTGTGATTCAATATTTTTTACACTGATAGCGTTTCGCGACTCTCAATTTATCATGGTAATTCTCAATATGTTTTACGTTTCGTCTGCTTAGTTAAACATTTTTACGTTTACTTTTCATTCGATTTTATTTTTCTAGTTTTTTTAATATGAGCTTTTTCGCCCCTGCAATATGGGGGGTGGGGGGTGGGGGGGGGGGGTGGTTTAATACTAGTTAGTATCTTAATTTTCAAATCTCGGAGGCGGTCCTATACTTACAAATATAAACGTCAAATATATTAATTTTTCTATACTTACAAAATATACATGTCTTGATATATTAATTTTTCTGTTCTTACAAATATACATGTCTTGATATATTAATTTTTCTGTACTTACAAATATACATGTCTTGATATATTAATTTTTCTATACTTACAAAAATATACGTCTTCGTATATTACTTTAATACGGGTGATTAGAATTCATGCGATGTTCAAATCACTCTCAATCATCCTCAAGTGATATATGACCTGAAAATGATAGAAATATTAAAATGACCTAGACGCATATTAAATTAAATATTGAGCTATTTGGAAATTTTAATTTATACCGTGAGTAAGAAACTTTTACCATCACTTCTCATCCTTGAGTAACACAATTTTACGCTCACTATTAAAAAAAAAGACAGAGGATAAAAGTTTTCAAATATATAACAAACTAGTTTTCGTAAACTCATGTATTATACGGGTTGAATAAATAAAATATTAAATAAAATAAGAATTTATTAATTATAAATGGTATTCAAAGATAAGATACAATTGAAATATATATAAGTAATGACTATAAGTGATAAACAATGATATTAGCTTTTAAACTTTTGTTTTTAAACTTTCTTTCTGCATTTTAGAAAAGTAAATTAAACTTTTTTTTAAAAAACCATTTTAAAAAAATATCATTTTTAAAAATTTCCTTACTTTAACTCCCATTTTAATTATTTTTTATAAAAATTTTTACTTTTTAAAAACATCAAATTTAAAATATTTTGTATTTAAAATGTTTAATGTTTTAGAAAATTTTATTTTTATAAAAATTTGTTTCTTTGAAATAACACTAATAAAAAGATTTCTTGCTTCATTTATTAAAAAAGTATTTTTAATCTAAAAAATAAATAAATAAAATTATTAGTAATTAATATGGTAATTAATAAGAGAGAGAAGCGAGAAAATTTTGATGATAAAAAATATGATAGTGACAAGTATGATCTTTAGTTATTTTTTTATTAGAGTAAAATAAAAAGATTGGTAAGTATTTAGATAAATTAAGTTACTTTTATACTTATTGAGTCAACTCTTACAAATTTGTTTTTAAATGTTTTTTTTTTTCAGTAAAAGATATAGCTCATTTACCTAATATAAACCCTTGAAACGCATGGATAAGAGAGGGGTGGTGAAGAGCACATAGGAGAAAATAGACCATTATATTGCTTACCTCATCTCTTTTCTTCTCATCTTCTTACCATCATATCGATCCCTTCTTCATCATCATCATCATCATCAACATCTAGAGTGAGAAAGTAGAGATTGAAGAAAAATGGGAAACTGTCAAGCAGTAGATGCAGCGGCATTAGTGATACAACATCCAAATGGGAAGATAGAGAGAATGTATTGGTCTATCACTGCAAGTGAGGTTATGAAGATCAACCCTGGACACTATGTTTCCATTATCATCCCATTGCCTGAAGAAGATCAAGATGGTAGTAGATCTGTCAGATTTACACGTGTCAAGCTTCTCCGCCCAACTGACACCCTTGTTCTTGGTCGAGCTTATCGTCTGGTTACTACTCATGGTCAGCTTAAGAATTCAAATTTAATGCTAAATCTGCTTTGTATTTCTTCAAAATCTTGTATATAATGTTGGTTTAATTAATTTGCAGAGGTTATGAAGGTTCTAAGAGCAAAGAAACATGCAAAGATGAACAACAAAACCCCAGAGTCAATGGCATCAAGTGGTGATCATGAGACAGCAGTGGAAGACATCAATCAGGTATTTTTATTAATCCCATAATGGAGCCTCGATCGATCAGTCAAAGTTTCCATTAAGATTTTTTAAGTTTTTTTTTTTTTTTTTTTTTTTGCGTATATCTATATTTAGGTGGATGGCCATGAAAGAATGTTCAGGCAAAGGTCTGGATCTTCATCATCGATATTGGCTGCTTCAAGATCAAAATCATGGCGTCCTTCTTTGCAAAGTATCTCCGAAGCTACAATCTGATGATGATTTCATGATGATATATATATATATATATATACCTGAAGAAACTCGATCATCAGTTTTTCAAGTAACTGCAATTTATACATGAGTGTGAATCATCATCAAGATTCAAGACCAATCAAGAATATGTATATTCAAGAAAAGAAGTAACTAATGACATTACATTACATGTATATTATATTAATCTTGAGAACACATGGTATGAGTTCAGAAATTGCCTGCTTTTTTGGTGTACGTTCTACTTGCAATTTTGTTCACCATATTATTTTTGGTGTTTTCTTAATCAAAGATGACACCCACCCTTGGCATTTGGCAATACATTACCCTGATTCGTCAATACTAGTTGAAGAAATGCAGCACAGAGTATTTATGGTCTCTTGGGTCATTTCAATTGGAAGTACATTGCTTATGCAGTAGGTACAACACAATAGGTAGATGAAAATCTTTGATATAAAAAATGACTCTTGGACTTGGTAGCACGTATGATGACGGAGTACAACAAGGTCATATGAGGAGGGAGATGCAGCTAGCAGCTGTCACGATTGATTAAGAATGGATATGATTATATTATTATTGTGGTCATTTCACAGTCAATTATTGATCTAGCTAATCAGGTGAGGGACAAATCAATCAGCTACTAATTGTTAAGTGAGTGTACGTCTTTAATTACCAAACTAGCTACCATCAAAAGAACATTCATTCTTCCTTCCTCAGTTGACTCTTAATTTAATATGAGCTGAGGTGACATGCGTTTATGATCGATCATAAGCCATAAAAAGAGTAAAAAATAACGATTGACTACAACACTTTTCTCGAAAATAATTTTAAAGTGTGTAAACATCACAATTTTGTCATTATAAAAACTAAAGTCTTCCCTTCATTTCCCTCCTAAAAACTCAAGGCTTGAGATTGGACGGTGATCTTTCCACAGTTTGGACTTTAGACGTATTTGGGTGTCGATTCAAACAAGTTATTCAAATTCTGCTGAAATTTCAAAAGTCAAAAGATCAAACAAATTGCAATATGTATATGTTGTTCACCAAATTGCCTAAAATCTATATGAACCTAAAGTAAAATGTAACCTTACATTACATGGTGAGACATAATGTGAATCTTTAGTTTGTATTCATGAGCATGTCTCTTCCTTCATTCTTGGAACATGAATATAATAATTCTTAGTACCCACATTTCAAAGTATTATCCATTTGGTGCATTGATAACTACCAACCACTGACTCGTTTCAAAAGGAAGCATTTCCCAACTGTGAATCTTTAGTTTGTATTCAAAAGGAATATATCCAACAATACTTTAGTCATCAGATAATCACTCTTTATAAATGCCAAACGCCCCTTATTTGAAAAATCTTGAATGTTTGATGTTTGCTTTCATCAATAGGTATGTGATCCTCCTGTTAGTGTCTATAAAGGTTACATCATGCCAAAATAATCTAAGGCGTATTTACTCATGTCTCGTGGGCTTAAAAACACTCTTTATTTAATAAGAGCAGCAGATTTGAAAGAAGATTTGTTTGGGAGCCTTGTGCCATGTCCTTTCCAGGTAATACGAATCACAATTTTTATATATTTAAACAACACTTTAATAAACAGAAATGGTAGTTGTAGTGGAACGTTATCATCCTAAATCATAATGAGACACCGACAGATCAGTTTTATGGCAATCTTCTAAAGTGAAGAATTATATTTCTATGCAGCATCCACATGCTACCATAAACGGACTTGAAAGATTATTTCAGCAAGCTTTGGGGTCACAAGCTGTGGTAAGTTGGTATATCATAATGGTGTTGATTGCTACTTATGTTCTTTAACAGCATGTTTGTATCCTTGAGTTTGATGGTGCATGTAAAGGAAATCCAGGACAATCTGGGGCGGGACCCGTGCTACGAACTCCTGATGGAACTTTGGTATATAATAATAATAATAATAATAATAATAATAATAATAATAATAATAATAATAATAATAATAATAATAATAATAATAATAATAATAATAATAAACCTCTCATTGGGCCTGTGTTGTTGTTTCTTCTTTTTTTCCCCAAATGCCAGTCAACCGTTGTAACTTTTCTTTTTGTAGATCTATAGATTGCGCGAAGGTTTGGGTGTGGCGACTAATAATGTTGCAGAATATCGAGCTATGATTTTAGGGTTGAGATATGCTCTTAGCAAAGGCTTCACAATCGTACATGTTGTAGGTGACTCAAAATTTGTTTGCATGCAGGTTTCTGTCGCATTTTTACCAATTTGTTGCAGAAAGAAAATGGTTGAATGGTTACAATCACTAAAGAGAAAGGTTTTTTTGGTACAGATTTAAGGTCTATGGAATGTTAGGAATCAGAATATAATCAAGTGGTAGGAAGAAGCAAAGAAATTAAAGGATGAGTTTCTGTTTTTCCAGATCAAGCATGTCTTAAGGGTATATGATTATTTGGTTCGTTTTTCTTTGAAATATATTATGTGTCCAATCAGTTGTTAAACTTCAAAAAATCGTTTAATTATATATTCCCGCAGGAAGAGGCTGATGCTCAGGCAAACTTAGTCGTAGTTCTTGGAGGTGATCACTTCTCCCTTCAACCTGCTTATTTTGTTATTATCATTGTCACATATAAGTTGATGATATTGATGTAGGTTCACTGTCTCTGTCAATGTTTTCAGAACCAGATTGGATGGCGAACTAGTCATCTTACTGGTCGGACCGAATGATTTCAAAATCATATATATGTATATTCGATATATAGTTATATATATAAATCAATATAAATGTGTAGTTGGTGAGGTACAATATGAGGAAGTCGAGATTACTGAAATTAAAAGTCAAAGTCAATGATCAGTTTCGTTTTGAAGCCAACATGATTCACCCTTCTACCTAGTTGTCCATAGTTTCAAGCAAGTATACGTACACCCATTGTTGTCTGTGTTGCAAATGATTTCGGTTGTGCCCGTGACTTCATTTATAGAGCTAAAGGAACAAGTGATATAATTATTTATGACAAAATGAACACCGAAGAACAAATCTATCGAAATCAAGAATCCACAAGAATTGTACGAATATTATTGAATCTCATAAGAATGAATACAATCAGATTTTTTTCTCTTTTTTTCTCTACAGATTAATCACCACTCCTCCATTATTTAAAGCCTAAAAAGTTAGTTAAACGAAATTAACAACCATACAAAAGAAAAACATAATTACACCAGAACTAATTGATATGGACACAATTAGTCCCTCAACTTGTAAACACAAACAAAAATAAAGAAACATTCGGAAGAAAATATTAACCTTCGGAAGATATCAGTTAGCTTCGGAAGATATTATATACTTCGGAAGATTTTGGTTTGCTTCGGAAGATATTAACAAGCTTCGGAAGATTTCAGTTGAGACTACTTTGGTTGACTTCACAACTTATAATCAACAATCTCCACCTTGAAGTCAACCTAACACCAACTCAACCAATCCCTAAAGTATCAAGGCAAAATCAAAACTTAGCACAAGGCAACACTTTAGTAAAAACATCAGCTGCATTCAAATCTGTATCAATATAAACCACTTCAGCCTCTTTTGAACCAATCACTTCCCTGATGAAATGATACTTGACCCGAATATGTTTTGTTCTTTCATGAAAAATATTATTCTTGGTCAACTGAATTGCCCCTTGATTGTCACAATATACAACAACACCAGACTCAAAGCCCAAATCAGTGACAAATCTTTTCAACCATAAAGCCTTCTTAATAGCCTCAGTGAGAGCTATATATTCTGACTCTGTAGTGGACAATGCTACCATAGACTGCAGCCTAGCTTTCCAGCTCACTAGATTACCCAAGAACTGAAATGCAAAGCCAGTAATGGATCTACCTTTATCCAAGTCTTTAGCATAATCAGAGTCAACATATCCCATCACCTTCTGATCCTGTACTGCATTAACCCATAGACTATCCCATAGTCTCTAGTACCATTAAGGTACCTCAATATCCACTTTACAGCATTCCAATGCATTTTCTCTGGACATCCCAAATATCTGCTAACCAGGCTAACACCATAACTAATATCAGGTCGACTACAAACCAATAAGTACATTAGACACCCAACTGCATTGGCATATGGAACTCTTGACATGACACTTTCGTCCTCATCTGTTTGAGGACTATCAGCAGTTGACAACTTGAATTGCTGAGAAAGTAGACAAGCAACATGCTTACTTTTATCCATACCAAAGTTCTTCAAAACTTTCAACAAATAAGAGCTTTGACATATCTTCAACTGTCTTTCCCTCTATCTCTTGTAAGTTTCATCCCAATAATCTTCCGAGCCTCACCAAGATTCTTCATCTCAAACTCAGACATTAGCAGATTCTTGGTAGCTTCTATTTCACCTTTATCTTTACAAGCAATAAGCATATCATCCATATATGGCAAAAGATATACAAACTGTTGATGACCATACTCTTTTATATAGACACAATCATCATAAGAACTTCTTCTGAACCCATGACTTGTTACAAAGTCATCAAACCGCTTATACCATTGCCTTGGTGATTGTTTCAAGCCATACAATGACCTCTTCAACAAACAAACCTTGTCTTCATGTCCTTCTACTTCAAACCCTTTGGCTGAGACATGTATATCTTCTCATCTAAGAAACCATGTAAAAAGGCAGTTTTAACATCCAATTATTCTTGTTCCATGTCCTCACCAGCTACAATTGAAAGCACAACCCTGATTGATGTGTGCTTAACCACTGGTGAGAATATCTCAGTGTAATCCATACTAGCTTTCTGTGTAAAGCCTTTTGCCACCAGTCTTGCCTTATACTTAGGCTTCTCATCTGCACTATCATACCCTTCAAAATTTTCATCGGCTTGGGTGTAATTTGTTGAACTCTTGGAGCTACGGGGTTCATTCCTCTTCTTTTTCAACTCGGGGGCAGTCCTTTTTCAGATGCTTTTTTGAGTGACACAGAAAACACCTCTTCTTGAATCTTGACTTGGACCTGGATTGGTTTCTTGGCCTATTCCTCTTGAATCCCTGTAGTCTGACCTTCCCCTTGTGAAGAGGCCTTCTCCACCTTCTTCTTTCAGATCAGACCTTTTCTTCAATTCTCTTGAGTTGAGCGCAGCTAACACTTCCTCCATTGAGAGTGAATCTCTGCCAAACAGCAGAGTATCCATAAAGTGTTCATAGTTTGAGGTAAAGAGGTCAATAATATAATTGTTTGATCCTCTTCATCCAACTCTATTTCGATATTTTCCAAATCCAAGATCAACTTATTGAAGTCATCAGTATGATCTTCAATTGACTTCCCTGGATTCATTTGGAACGTATACAACCTCTTCTTGAGGTATAGCCTATTCGCCAGGCTTTTTGTCATATACAGGGATTCCAATTTCGTCCATACTCCAGCCGCTGAGGTCTCCTTCGTTACTTCATGCAGAACCCGATCACCGAGACTCAAGATGATTACGTTGTGAGCCTTAAATCCCATCTCCTTCTACCTCTCGGTAATCTCTTTTCTTTCTTTCTCGGAAGTTCCATCAGGGATCTTTGCCTCACCACCTGCCAAGGCATCCGCCAATCCTTGATGCACGAGAAGTGCTCTCATCTTCACCCTCCACAGGCTGAAATCATTCTTGCTATCAAATTTCTCAATTTCAAACTTTGTCGACACCATCCTGTTCTTCGAATCGAGCTCCACCGGGCTCTGATACCACTTGTTACAAAATGAACACCGAAAAACAAATCTATCGAAATCAGGAATCCACAATAATTGTACGGATATTATTGAATCTCACAAGAATGAATACAATCAGATTTTTCTCTCTTTTTTTCTCTACCGATTAATCACCACTCCTCCACTATTTAAAGCCTAAAAAGTTAGTTAACCGAAATTAACAACCATACAAAAGAAAAATACAATTACACCAGAACTAATTGATATAGACACAATTAGTCCCTCAACTTGTAAAACAACCAAAAATAAAAAAACCTTCGGAAGAAAATATTAACCTTCGGAAGATATCAGTTAGCTTCGGAAGATATTATATACTTCGGAAGATTTCGATTTGCTTCGGAAGATACTAACAAGCTTCAGAAGATTTCGGTTGAGACTACTTTGGTTGACTTCATAACTCATAATCAACATTACTCTTGTCATTAGCGGTGACTTTAATATGTCGATTAGTTATTTAATCAAAAGTCAAGGTAAATGTGTTATTGGTATACTTGTTAAAGTTTATTATGTAAATAAAATTTTCGTTGAGTTATATAATTGACATATATGACTACCAAAACTTCTTGGGTTTGTTGTAATTCAATAGAATTGCAATTGAATACCATTCATAACTGATTTGATTGATATATTTCGTTAGAGTTGGAATTCGAATTCAAATATAACATATTTGATTTGAAGAAGAGTAGATTGAACAATCATTTTTTTTTAATTTGTAAGGAACTAAAACCAAAGAAATAGAAATCTCACACTCACTTAAAATGATGTAATGCTGTTGAAGGATTCTTCTCATTCCTTGAAGCATTGAAGGTTATTTGAGGCAGTGAAGTGATTCAGTACATAGTCAATTGTCATCATTAGTTGCTGGGAGGAGCATGGGGTCATGAAGAAGTTCAGAGAGATGGTAGACACTGATGAAATGGTAGGCCATGACTAGATGCCAACGAAAAGGGGATTGTTTGGAAGCACCAGTAGCGATAGCCGATAGATCAATGTCAAGGGCTATAGAAGGGTACTAGGGCTATGTTCACTTGTGCAGTTATTTTACCCCCACGTTTGGGTCTTGGGCTGATAGGAGCTTTAGGCCTCCAAGGTGTGATTGAGGGTTTAGAATTATATATATAATTATAAGGTCATGTGGTATTTAAATCCGGTCCAACCACCAAACCAGTAAAATGTTCGATCCGGTTCTAAAAACAAAAAGCAGGTGGGGAGAGGATAGATGGTGTGAAATGAGAATGATAAAACCTCCCTCAAAAACCCCTAAAACGTAATCTCATCACATTCATAATAATCTTTGGCAACAACACAACACACCACCACACCACACCACCGATGATTCTTCAACGGTCCCTCCCAATTGTGAGTTTCCGGTGCAGGGTAACATCATCTCCCATTCCCAGCTCCAGACGGCGGCGCAGTGGCGTTAGGGCCTTCTCCACCGCCCATGATGCCTTCTTGGCGGATGATTCTGTCTCCTGGAGTTCGCTGGGGATCGCTCATCAACAACTATGCAGGGCTCTCCCCCTCAACCGCCCTTCTCTGATTCAGGCTGCTTCTATACCTCCTATTCTCGCCGGAAATGATGTTGTGCTTGCGGCCGAGACCGGTAGCGGTAAAACGCATGCCTATCTTCTTCCATTGTTCCAGAACCTTCTATCCACACCCCCACCCACAGCTGCACTTGTTCTGTGCCCTAATCTCATGCTATGTGAGCAAGTGGTTCGAATGGCCAACTCCATCTGCGACGATAGCGGACAACCACTCCTTCCGGTCGCCGCTCTCCGCGGACGACAGGTACCTATTGTTATGATTACTGCTAATCTTGTTCTCCAATCTGTCCTCTGTTTGATTTCTTCCATTCTAGGGATGGCCACTCAACAAACCAAACATAATTGTCTCCACACCTGCGGCTCTTTTGAACTACCTTCATGCTATTCATCCAGAGAGGCCTCCTCGTGCTCACTTTCTTCGCCATGTTAAACATGTGGTAATCATCCATCTATTTCAATCTACTCCTTAACAGCCTATTAGCCTCTCAAATCCTCTTCTTCTAGGTTTTTGATGAAGCAGACATGCTCCTATGTGGGAGCTTTCAAAACCAAGTTATTCGCCTCATAAACATGTTCCGTTTTGATGAAAAACTCTTGTCACGGGCCAAGAATCACAACACCCACTCTGAATCCAGTAGCCACGTGGATTTGGAAGATCATCATCATGAGAACGACGATTTTGGGAATTCCTTACAGCAAACTCAACCGCTTATTATGATGAACAAAAGAGACTGGAAAAGGACGCGAGAGGTATACGATCGCAGTAAGCAATACATTTTTGTTGCGGCAACACTCCCTGAAAATGGGAAGAGAACAGCTGGTGGTGAGCTGAAACGACTGTTTCCAGACGCCACATGGGTTAGCGGGCATTATCTTCATCGTCACAATCCAAGGTTAGAGCAAAAGTGGATCCAAGTTACAATTGACACGCAAGTGGATGTACTTATAGATGCTGTAAATCATAAGTTCAATGCAAGTTCAGACAGCGGGCCGAGTCGAACAATGGTATTTGCAAACACAGTTGAGGCTGTTGAAGCTATTGCCAAGGTTTTACGGGGAGCAGGTATTGAATGCTACTGTTATCACAGTGAGAGCTCTTTAGAAGACCGTACAAGAAATTTAACTGATTTCCAACAAAAGGGTGGTGTTTTTGTGTGTACTGATGCTGCTGCTCGTGGGACTGATATTCCCAATGTTTCACATGTTATACAGGTTCTTTCAAGTTTTCGTTTTCCCTATTTCTTTGTTGAAAGAAACAAATAATCCTCATTTCCAATGCTTGATGTTTTGTGTTTGGTTGCAGGCGGAATTTGCTACATCTGCCGTTGATTTCTTGCACCGGGTGGGTCGGACTGCCAGAGCAGGTCAGCCAGGGCTAGTTACAAGTATGTACAATGAATCAAACCGTGATCTTGTCGCTGCAGTTCGGCAAGCTGGAAAACTTTGTCAGCCTGTGGTAATTATGCTTTTGACCTTTTAGTCTGGAATAACATCCATGTGTGTTAATAACCATTGCAAATTTCTAACAACATTCATTTTTGTTTGGATGATTATTTGTCTTGTTATTACTGAGGGGTGTTAATCAGTACTTTTATGGCTGCAGGAAAAGGCGTTTAGCAGGAAGCGAAGCTTCAGGAAGAAACTGAAAAAGAGAGGTATATCAACTTTTCTCTGATATCTGTGGTTGTGCGTGTCTATGTAGTCAAAGGCGCAACAATTATGCCTTACGTCCGTCAAGGCATACCCTCCTGCCAAATCTTGCTAAGTAATCGGTCTGAACAGCCTGAAGCGGCTAAAAATGGTCTTGAATCAGCCTAGGACTTAAATCCCCTAAAAATGACTTGTTCATACTGTGCGCTTTGCTTAAAAGGGCCCTCCTTTTTAAGTGCCTTGTGCCTAGGCTCAGTGTTTGCCCTTTGTGCCTTGAGTGCGTCTGTCTTTGACTACCTAGGCGCTACATGTGAAAAACTTTATTCACTGATACAAGGTACTTGTTAAACAAGGTGCTAGAGGTGAGACAGTTTACGCTCAGGAGAGAATAGCAGCTTAAAATTAAGAGTTCAGAACTGATGATGGAAATTGTAACCTTATGGGGAAAGAAAACCCGTCATTTTGGATCGAAGGGAACAAGTATTGCTGGCTATGACCTGGTATGATTCTAAAATCCATCTCGTTTATGTCTAAATGTGTTTGGGTCAAAGCTATAGGGGTCGTCTTATATGTTATTTATTTTTCCAATTAGCATGTAATAGAATAACCAACCTAAGTAGCCTCCTGAGTAATGAGTATTTTATGACTGGCAACTTGTTCAGTTGATTGTTACCGAAACTATGGAGTGGCTTAGTTAGCCAAATCACCCTTTACTACTATTATTCATGTGAAGTGAAATCCACTGGAAACTTGTGTAGCTGTTTTATAAACAAAAACGAATACCCTATGTTTTGTTATGGAAGCAAACACACAAGTTACATTCGTCCATCTCCCTAAACCATACTTGTTACTTGAACAAACCCTAATAGCACTTTGGTCCATATAACTAGTTCTTATTTTTTATTTTGTATTTCAGACTTGGAATTCAATAAGATATAATTTTCGTTATGGGTCATGGTCACAGGCTAACATGGATAATTTTATAGTAGCAATTAGGGGTGTGCATATATTGGTTAGAGATGGTTGTGGCTCTAATTGAACCTTAACTGTAGTTGTTAGTTACGGGAAATTGTCAATCTATGGGTTTTGGACCTTTGGTTAATCAGTCAAGGGCTTGTGTTCGGTTTGGTTTAGAGGTGGAAAAATCGGTTAATATGAAGAAAAAAAAAGTTTTGGTTAACAGCTGAACCTGTTATGTTGAGGGGAAAACGGTTTTTAAAATAACCTTGTTAGGTTAATAATCGATTTCTGGGCATTGAAAAACTTAACAGGTTAGGTTATGAACCGTACTGGTCAACCAGTTATGGTATAAATCAGTTTATTTTTTTTAGAAATTATTAAATAATTAATTTAACAATAAATATATTGTTAACTCAATAAACTTTATTATTTACTAATTTTTTAGACCTAGAAATTACAAAATATTGATTCGTTACAAATAAAAGTATAAAATTGGATACTTATCTATATATTTATTAGAGTTAATTACATAAATAGTCCCTGTGGTTTATACAAAAAAACAGATCTGGGTACTAAGCAAAAAAAGTAACAGGTTTGAGTACTCATTTTTAGTTTTGTAACAAAGTTGAGTATTAACAGACGTTAGATTTTCTGTTAAGTTCAAGAGTATTTTAGTCTTTTCACATTATAAGACTATTTATGTAATTAGATGGACTATTTGTGTAATTTAATTAAAATAATATATTTATACATCACACACACACTCTCTTTACACACACACACACACACACACATACACACACACACACACACACACACACACACACACACACACACACACACACATATATATATATATATATATATATATGTACACACACACACACACACACACACACAAACACACACACACAGATAGAATAGATATATATACATAAATATATTCATCACAAAAATAATACTCTCATCACCACCACCGAAGGACATCACCGCCGGCCACCGCCTTCGGCATCACTAGCAACCATCACCGCCCTTTCCCCCTTCCTCACCAAATCCCTCTTTGTCTCTTTCTTTTACTTCACCAACATCATCCCATCTCCCAACCCTGTCTGCCGTCAACATCCCTCACCATCATTTTCTGGTGACAACCTCAATCACCCACTTGGCTCCCGTTATGCTACTGTTTTGATGAAGTGAGACTAATCGGAGAACTGAGCTGCGACGGTGGTAGAACTCCGTTTACCCTCGTCGAAGTTCAAAATCTTACCGGATTCCGCCTTATTATACGACGAACCACCGTTTCTACCACCGGTTGCAGCCTCCACCGATCTGAATTCAGAGAAATTCAACTCTCTGCTCCCGAAAATCCGCTGATTTGGGTTCTCCACAGATCTAGGGTTATCAAGTACCAAATTAGGGTTTTCAAACGAAAGTTGTTTCGGAGCTTGAGAATCGGTTGATGGAACAACACTTGTGGTCTGAGATCCGATTGCATCAACCGAATCCTTAATCGTCGTCGCGTCGGCGGTCACCGGCGACGAAACCACCGGATCCGTAATCCAAATTGACGACGGATCGTTATCATCTCCGGTAGCTTGATCGGCGTTAATCCGCATCATCTCCCCACCGTTATTGAAATCAAACGAAACCCTAACCTTCTTCATCACATTCGTTATGTGAGAGCTGAAAGCCCAACACAAGGATCGACAAGGATCTGAGGGTTTGGTCAGCAAGCGGTGTTATTACACCATTGTTGCCGACGAGTGGGGTTTGGGGTAACGATGGTGGTCGGTGGTATAGCTGCCGGTTGGTGGAACTTGGAAGAAGGCAAGAAGGGGGATGGCTTTGAATTTTTTATAATTTTAGTTTGAGTAATTTACGTGTATAGTCCATAGGTATATATAATTACATAATTTGTCCCTCTTAGGGGTATTTGAGTCATTTCATTTTAATCTAACAGAAAAACTAACGGAAGTTAGCCTTAATACCTAAACTCGTTATAAAATTAAAAGCATAAAACTCAAACTTGTTACTTGAAACCCTTAGTATCCAAACATGTTATTTTCCGTAAACCAAAGGGACTATCTATGTAATTAACTCTATTTATTACATAACGATTATTGCCAAGTCGTCATTGTTGTTTTTGGTGAGTGTGTGTATATGTTAATTAGAGATAACTTCAATGCTCGATTGAGATCGACATTTATAACATATTAGCTTAGATACCTGTGTGTTATATGGGTTGAAGTAGAAAATTTTTATAATAGATTATATATATGTATAATCTAATATATGTTATAGTTAACATATTAATAAAATTATTATATATAACAAATATATTTAAGTTATAAACAATAGTATAAAGAGGAAAGTATTTTATTATTTATAAATATCTATTAACCTCTTTGTATACATTTTAGTTTTAATAATGATTAGCTACAAATTAAATTTTATATTTTAACAAAATTTTAAATTATATTTTAACAAAATTAAGTCTCATTAAAGTATTTGTAATGAAACCTTATTTATTTCTAGAAAGAAGTTATGATTAGTATAGTACTAAATTAGCATTTATTAATGAAATTTTTTAAATTCAAGATCTTTATCAAAAATTGTAAATTTAATATGATGAGAATATGTGGACAATCCTAGATAGAGCCTAGGTGAAAATGATGTGAACGTGTTAAAAAATAGACATGAGTTGATAGTTATTTTGTTTTATTAGTATAGATACTTAAATTTAACCTGACTTGTTTATCCACATCTATTTTTTTTTTTTATAGAGAGCTAGTGTTTTTTAGTGTGGTTCACTTAAGGAAGCACACATCTAACTATTTATATTAACATATAGGGATAGGTGTACATAGCCCAAAAAACGACTAGATATTGTAAAAATGGTCGTATAGTCATTCTCTATAGTTAGTTAACAGTAAAAGAAATTAGTGGCGGGCCGGTTAATTGGTTTTCAAGTGGCAAAAAAACCAGTTAGGAATTGCTTTGAGATTTCAAAACTAAAAACTGGTTTGTAACCAGCGGTTAGGATCGTTAGTAACCGGTTTACTCTTATAGCGGCTAATAATTTTTGGTTTCGGTTACAAAATCAGGTCGGTTAGGTATACCAGGTTTTTCTGTTTTCACTCTAGTTTGGTTACCCACCTACTGGGCCTGTGTTTTTGGGGTTTGGGCTGACAAAATTTGTCTCACAATGAATCTGGGCCAGAATTTTTGGTCATACATTTAATTGATATAAATACACGGTTCATATTTTCAAAACTATAATAAGGTATTAGGTTGGATACCCGTGTTGAAATAATAAATATCGTATTCAAAAACATGAAATTGTAAATATCGTACTAAAACGTACTTATATTTGAGAAGATAAAATTGTGATGTGCATTGAAACGGAGATGTTGTTTTATAGTGAGTTAACGCTTATTATAATTTTGTTTGACTTCGTGAATATTAAAATTTTAAAATTGTTTGTTTAAAATAATATGGTGTTTAAAGTTTAAATTTTAATAACGAATAGCTAGAAGCCAAGTTTAATTTTTTAATAAAATTAGCTCTAATTAAACTATTTTTAATGAAACATTGTATTTATTTTTACAAAAAAAGTTACTGTAATTAACATAATAGTAAATTGACATTTATTAAGCAAACTTATTAAAAAAATTATATTTATATACTAATTTGTAACTCTTATTATAATGGTATGCGTTTAAATCCTAGGTGGAACCTAAATGAACATTCTAGAAAAATGACATGTGACTTATAGAGATTTTGGTTTATTAGTAAGGATACCAAAATTGATATAAATCATACAGAAACAATTATTATAAACATTCCTTTTCATTAAAAAATCCATCTCACATCCAAGAATCAAAGTCGGTTTAAACAAACATAAATATATACACACAATCACACTAATCATCTAAGTATATCAAAATTTAACAACGTGCAGCGAATAGTAAAAATAATCACATCTCAAATCCAAAAAAAGAAAAAAGCTAGACAAACGTTAAAAAAGATGCAAACAGGCATCCACCTGACATGCAAACAAACATTAAAAGCTAAAATGAAAAAAACGAGATAAACATTAACCATCCAACCAATAGCAGGAAAAAAAGAATGAACATCTGGCTAAATCAGGCGGGTTCAATTTGGCTTTATCGGCCATGGGAGCAAGTATAACCCACACCTAAATGCTAAATCGAACCGTTAATATGTTATTTGAAAACAAAAATAATAGAGTTTTGTGGTTGGGTCGTTTTATTATATAAAATTGGTGATCGGTAAGTGCAAGGGTTGTGGTTTAATCTCTCTCAACTTCTTCACCTAGAAGACACATCACTCATCTTTCTTCGTTTCATTTCACTTCATTATAAGAAAATGATTTAATCATTGTTACAAATTAAAATAACTAAAAAACTTAAGAGTTAATTTTAGTTTTGCCTCTTAAGGTTTTAACTAAAGTAACCATTTTCTTTTAAAATATTAAAAAACATCAATTTACCTTCAAAAGTTTTATATATTGTTTCAATTTCACTCCAAATGTTTCATTATATTGGATAAAGCTAAAACAACTAATAAAACTTTTGGACTGAAAATAAAACAACTTATAAAACTTTTGAAGGTAAATGAATGTTTTTAATCTTTTATAGAAAAATGATTATTTTCAACAAAATTTGAGCGGTAAAATTAAACTTAACTCAAAACATAAAAGTAAAAAATGTGTGTGATGAAATGAATAAAAGATAGTTATATTTATAATGGTAAAAATGAAGTTTTCGAACAGCCGACGGTCACTCCCCCCTTTCTAAAAGAAAGACTCTTAACGGCGGAGGGGGAGATGTTAACGGTGTTTACTAATTTCCGAGTAAAATATATTATTATATTTATTCATTTTGGAAAGAAAGGTAATGATGTGATATGAGCGACAAATGCCCCCATCTTGACAAAAAGACAACGGAGGTCGCCCTCAGTCATATCATACATTTAATATCATTTACAACATGAATGATTTGCTTTTATTCAAAAAACCAAACAAAATATAATAATATCATTCATGTTAGTACCTATTTCCTTCTTTTTAAATGAACGAATAAAAGGTAACAAGTTAAGACGGCAGTGGTTAGAACGTTCACACTTGTTTTTCAATCTTCTATTTTTATGTTTATATTAAAAACATTAATTTTTTACTTTATTTTTTAATTAAATAATACTTTTTAATATTTTTATTATTACTTTTTTTTATCCTGTACTCACAACCATTTTTAAAAATATTAAAAATTTTATGGGGGTTGTACCGTGTTTCCCCAAATATAGGGAATTACGGTACAATCCCCATAAATTTTCTCTCTCGTTCACTCTCAACCACTAACAATCATCCCTTATAATATAAGGCACACGCTCACATTAGGATTGAATTTGCCTAGAAATACGCATGTATATATTTTGCTCTAGATCTTATAAAAAGCCGTTAACGCAAGTTGTTACACTTGATTAATCCAGTCAATGGAAGGGATATCTTAGCTAACCATTAACCAAACCATGTAGTGTCAAATATAATATCTTATCATCACCAAGGTCCCAAGGATAAGAGAGATGATATCTACACCACTAATTGTTGTTCGTTAATATTGCTATGAATACCATTATATAACATACATTATTATATTGTACCCGGTACATATGTACATGTTATCAGGGCCGGCTTAACGTTTTTGAAGGCCCAAAGCGAACAAAAAATATGAGGCCCTCAAAAGAATATTGATATAAACCCTCTTTCTTTATCCGGGCTTTGGACAGGCAAAAATAAACTAATAAGTTTACAATTGGCGGAGTTAAATTTTTTTTTTTTAAAGTTCTTTATAGTGCTTGTATAAATATATTTAGATTAAGTTTATTTTTCTAGCTTTTTTTGATGCAAAATCTTTAATGAATTCTTCGTAATCAAATTCTTTTAAAAATTCATTTTCAATCGACAAAAGAGCTAAACCGTTTAATCTTTCTTGTGACATAGTAGATCGTAAATAATTTTTTATAAGTTTTAATATGAAAAAGTTACGTTCCATAGAAGCAACAGTTACATGAATAGTTAAAATAACTCGGTAGACAATAAATGCATTTGGAAAAGAGTTAAAGTTTTTAATATAATTTAGTATATCAATCATCGTGTCAAATTCTAAGTGTATAATTTCTCTTAACATTTTTAATTCTTGAAATAGATCCATACCATCAACATCTACGTGATCATTATGTTTCAAAGTATTTTAAAAAAAATACATTTCTTTTTTAAGATTTCTTCATCGACGGATTTTAACTTTTTTATACTAAATAAAAAACTAAACATAGTTTCGAACTCTTTAAATTGATCAAATCTACTTTTAAGTGAAGAACTAGCTTGATCTACTATGTATAAGAAATAATCGGTTCTAAAACTTTCAATTGGTGTTTTTATAGTTTCATTATCAACATTCTCATCAAACTTTTTATTTCTACGAATAAGTCGTTTATCACGAAAAACAGGTTCTACATTCATCTCTAAAGCAATTTCTTTAGCTACAATTAAAGCTTTTTCAAATCTCTCATCTCTATACTTCTTAAAAAAACAAATAAGTCCATCTAGTTGATTTATAGCATCATCAATACGCATGTCTTTTGCTTGTAAGGTTTTACTAACAATGTTAATAGCATATAGAATGTCATACCAAATAACCATTCCTAATAAAAATTCAAAACTATCAAACTCATTTATAATTAAGGTCTTAACCTCACTTTGGAGTTTAGCATCATCAATCTCATCATATAAGTCCAATAAAGCTTCTCTTAATTGTGGAGCTTGAAATCGAATTGCTTTAACACTTTCTATTCGACTTTCCCAACGTGTTTGAGATAATGATTTTAGAGTTAGCTTATGTATATGATTTTGTAATATATCCCATCTTTTAGTGGATGATGAAAACATTGAATAAATACGTTGTGTTATTCCAAAAAAATCCTTAGCATATCTATAAGAACTAGCCATATCACTAATTACTAAATTTAAACTATGACAACCACATGGTGTGTAAAAGGCTCTAGGATTAATATCCAATAATCGTCTTTGCACTCCTTGGTGTTTTCCTTTCATATTTGATCCATTATCATAACCTTGTCCTCTAATGTTATCTACATCAAGTCCTATCTTATTAATTTCTTCAATAATAACATCAAAAAGATCTTTACCGGTTGTATCATTTACTATTAAAAATTCTAAAAAGTATTCTTTAACTTGTATTGGGGTTGACGACATATCTAAACATCGTAATATAATAGACATTTTTTCTTTATGACTTGTATCGGGAGTGCAATCAAGTATAATTGAAAAATATTTAGCTTCCTTAACTTTACTAATAATTTTTGTTTTGATTTCATTTGCTAATAAGTTAATTAGTTCATTTTGCATATTGTGTCCAAGGTAATGATTATGAATTTCATTATTTTTATACGTCGAATATGTTCTTGCATTACCGGATCAAATTCTGCAATCATCTCAATATCACCTAAAAAGTTACCAATGTTTTCTTCAAAAAGTTTTTCTTTACTCCCACGAAATGATTCATATTTTTTACCAAGTTTCTTCACAATGGCAATAATTCTTTTTAGTACGTTTTTCCAATGTTCCTTATCTTTATTTATTTGATCTTGAATATTTTTATCAATTGTTTTATTTTTCGCCAATCTTATATCTAGATCTATCCATGTTCTCATATTCATAATGTGTATATTACTTCTTTCATGTTCTTTTAGTTTAGAATAAAAATTTCTCCAATCGTTACTACATTCGTTTGCTAACTTACTTGTACATTGATTTACATTAAATAACTTACAGTAAAAACAAAATGCTCTATCAAGCTCTATAGAGTAAATCAACCATTTTCTTTCATATTTTTCTCCATTAAGTAATTTTTGTATATAAAAAGAATTATTAAAACTTCTTAAAAAATCATCTTTTGGAAATTTATCTTTATAAATTTTAATCGGATCTTTTTCTATAAGTAGATCTCTAAAATTATTATTAATATTATTTCATTGACTAGGATCAACATAATTTAAAGGTTTTTTATTTTGATTCTTATTTGTATGTTCATCACTATTTGTAGATTCATCTCCATCAAGGTTTTCATCAAGATTTTTAAAGTTTTTATCATTATTTGTTGGTTTATCAAGGTTTTTATTAAGATTTTCAAAGTTTTCATCATTATTTATGGTATTATCAAGGTTTTCATCAAGATTTTCAACTTTTTTTTATCATTATTCGTAGGTTCATTAAGGTTTTCATCAACTTTTCCAAGATTTTCATCAAGTGTTTCATTATTATTAAACGTTGCGATGGTAACGAATTTTAACATTGATTTTTTTTTTGTGATTCATTTAAAGCTTATCGTTTAGTCTTTTTATCCTGCATCACGTTCAAACTTATGGTTTAGGTTTGACATTGTGTACGTTTACTATTTGATAGTGTGTGATATTAATAGTAGTGGTGAAAATCATATTTCTCAGTATGGAAGAGGTGAAAGAGAGCTGTTATGACAGCCTATTGTCATGAGTGGTGAGGTTCGGCAGAGGTGATTTCACGATGCAGAGGGTTATATGATTTTTTACTCAATAATTCATTTAACAAATATTTTAGTTTTCCTCTAATAACTTGTAATATTTAGATTTTAAACTAATAATTTAAATACATCGTTTTGTTTTAATCTTTTTTTTGATATTCCTATTTAAGATTTATTGAAAGCCTATTTTTTTTAAAATAATTTATTTTTTAGTTTCATAAGTACGTTTGGCACGTGCTCTGACGTAATGGAATATAGTATTTTTTTATAGCATAAGACTTTTAATATTATTTTTTACAAAAAATGTTTTTTTGTGTGTTGTCTTATTTTTAATTATAATGAGTTGAATTTTGTTCTCATTTAATTTTAACTAGTTATTTTCACGCACACATTGCGCAAGTAATTTCACTACGGATTCGAATATGAAATTGTGAATATAAAAACATTTCATAATAGTTCTCACTTAAACGTAGAACCCAAGGCGTCAATGATATTAAAACAAAAGAAATAACATCAACAAAACAAAGTCGAAACAAAAATACTTTAAAAGAACTAAAAAAACAGAGTTTAAATTCTATTAAATAGAAACAACAAAATAAAAGGATTGAAACAGAATTAGAAAAAAAATTCGAAAGAATTTAAGAGAAAACCTTACAATTAATAAAACACAAAAGGGTGAAATATGGTTAAAATGTAAATTATAAAAAAGAAAAAGAAAAAGAAAGATAATGAACGGCCAAGGTGGGATTCAAACCTGAGTTGGTAGATTCAATGTGAAGAGCTAAAACCATTGGGGTCATTCTTCATTTGCTTCATATTTATCATCTATTTTTGTAGTGTTTAAAGCAGCAAAACAAAACCTCCCTCACCTTTGTTGTAAATCAATGTAACTAAAATTGTTTTGTTATAAAATAGAGTGAATTAAACGATTGGTTCTTATGGTATGTTCATATTGCAATAGGGTTTCCAACTTTAAAATAATTATACCATTGGTTCAAACTGTTTGCAAAAACATGACACGATTGGTCCCTGAAGTGTTTGGGGTTAAATGAGTGTCAAATGACTTATTTACTTTTAAAATAAAAAACAAAATACATATTGGACCCACTCTTTTTAATTGATTAATTTTATATTAGTAATACATATACATTAATTGAATCTAATAAAAAAACATTTCATTTACCACTTGTGTTTCATTTGATCCATCTTTTGTCATTTGTTTTTTTAGACATTCTTACATCAATTTCCATTCAAAATAGTATTATAATAATTTAAACACTCTAACTAATTTTTTTTCTTATCAAAAATCAATTTTATTAATTGCTACATGTCCTCTCTCATCTAAATTTTTTAAAATCAAGCTATCTTTTTAAAAATAGATTTTATTGAGAAAAATAAAAATCATATTTTTTATTAAAATATTAATAATAAAAAACAAAAATTTTATATAATATAAAATTTTCTAAAGCACTAGATCTTTTTAAAAAAAATACTTTAAATCGGTCCCTTTTAATAAAGTTATAAAAAGATGAAATTTTCTAAAAACAGTCTTATTAAAACAATCAGATAATTACAAACTAGTGTTTTTAATAAACATGATTTTTATATAAAATATTTTTTATAAAAAAATCTTAAAACGAATGTTTAAAAATGAAACTATTTAGAAAAGAGAGTTAAAAAAATAGTATAATTGTTTAATTTCTTGAACTATAACGTATATATAATGTTAATCATATCTTATATTGGAATATCATACTGTAACTTTTCGCGCTTATTACTAACTATAATCTGTTTAATGAATGAGTTTCTATTCTATCTATTTATCTATAATAAAGAAAAACTAAAATAAAATGTGACACAATTGTAAGACTTATTATACTAACTTTCTTATTTCTTTTTATTATTAATAATAATATTAAATAGTAATAATATTACTCATATTATTTTCAAATAAAATAATGTATAATTTAATAAATTAAAAACCTATTTATTTATTAAAAACACACTTTTTAAAAACAAAAGTTTTATAAACTATAAAATAAAATGAACTATTTTTTTAAAAAAATCATTTTTCTTAAAACAAAATATATAAAAACCATAATTTTTTTATAAAACAAAAGTTTAAAAAAAATACATTATTGTTTATTTACTTAAAAAGTAGCTATTTATACGTAATTATAATCATATTTTATCTTCAAGCATGTTTTTATAATTCGTAAAATTTTACTACTAGTTATTAAATATTTTATTTATCAATCTGTGTAATACACGGCTTACTAACCTAGTATTGATATATATATATATATATATATATATATATATATATATATATATATATATATATATATATATATATATATAACAAGAACATCATCATCTGTCTCATCTCCACCATTGTCTTCTTCGGCCATCACCCTGCATTATCACCGACGACACACCACAAACATCATCATCAGCAAAACCCCATCATCATTATCATCTTCTCCACATCGATTACTGTCGCCACCTCCACATGAACCACCTTCGTTAAAAACCTCAACTAACACCATCACCAATCCAACCCTGCCTCCCCTTCATAATACGCCTAGTAAAGGCAAAAAACTTGTAATCATTTAAAATCAAAATAAACAGAGTATGTATTTCACTTTAATTTTTAAAAGATTTTATTTTTTATCATGATTGTTTATTGTTTGATCTTGTTGTGGTGGTAGAGCTATAATTTGTGTAATTGGTAGGTATATGTAATTTATTTGTCAACTTTAAAGAATTTGCTGCTTGTTATCTTGATTATCATGTAAGATTGTAAAAGATATTGGTGTTTCTGTAGGTCCATCGCCACCGTCACCACTATCTTGATTACAATGCTTTTTGATTATCATGTTCCATTAAAATGCAGGGAGGTTAACACGTTGAGGTGAATGGTGATGATGGTGGATGTGAATCAGTCCACCGCTACCGTCGCTGATCTGTATCCCAACCACCATCGTGATTTTCAAATTTGTTTGCCGACCATCACGTTTAGACCCGTCATAATTCTTGTGCCGGTAGTGCTAGAAGATGATGAGCTGGTGGTGATCGGAGAAGGGTGCCGGCTAGAGAAGGATGGTGACGGAGAGGGTGGGCGGCAGAGGAGGGTGATGGTGGTGGTTGGTGGCGGCGGTGGGGAGGGGAAGAAGCAACCGCTAACCAAGGGGTAAATTGGTTATTTCAAAAAATCTAACCCCAAAAGCTAAAGGAAATCCATTTCAGGGGCAATCGTGTTATTCGTCCACAAACACTTGGGTCTAATGATGTGATTTCTTAAAAGTTGAAACTAATACTAATACTGTAATATAGGCATACCACAGGGACTAATAATGTAATTAACTCTAATTCATATTGTACTGAGTTGAAAAATAAAAACAACACTGATGCAAAGAATTTACAGATTCAATAGCGAATATATGATTTATTTATATACTGGGTCTACACCAATGTAAACAGATTACAAGAAAACAGAGACAATTTCTAGAGTCAAACAAGACCAAACCCTGGAACTAACTAACAACTAAGAATATAAGAGTAAAAGGAAGAACCAGAAAAGATGTTGGTCGCAAAATGAAAAAGAAGATAAAACTGGCAATGTGACAAGGTTGAAACCCTAGAGTGGGAGAAGATGAAGAATGGCCAAATTAAGATGAAGACCTCCAGACACAAACAGTGATCGGGTTATTTAGGAATGAGTATCTCAACTCCTTTATAACACACTACGCAACTTTTCTTTATAGCCCTCGATTAGCTATACTCAGCTTCCTAAGCTTTCTTCTTTGGCTGCAACAATCCCTCAACTATACTTTCTCATTCAAAGACACTACAAAATAAAACAAAGTAATCAAGAACAATCAACACATATTTAGTAATTGAATTGATAAAATGTGCACATATTTTTAACGTGTTTTTTTTAATGTAAGGCTTGCTAATTTTTATTTAATGTGAATGGTTTTTAATTTATGAAAAAATCTTATATTTTTTAAAAAGGTTTAGGTATGTAAAAATGTTATATTTTCTAAAAAGGTTCAGGTATGGCTTGGATTGATATTTTTAGGTATGAAATGATAAAAATGAGGCGACCCTAATGTTGATAAGAGAGGAAAGAGACTGAGCGAAATGAGAATGATGATTCTCCTACCCTTACGATATATATATTTTTATTTTTTTACCAAACAACTATAATGTTTTTGAATGTATATATCTATTTCATATATATCAATTTAATTAAAATGAAAACAGATTTAATATAAAAAGACTTTTAACATTACACTAACTTAATATTAAAACAAAAGAGATTATTATATTAATTTAAATAAAATACAACTAGTGGTACAACTAGTAGAAGTGTTACATATGCTCTATAATATGCGATCGAAATCTGTCTGTATCCGTAATTATAGAATAACATCTTTTTCCACTGGTTTATTGATTGGAGGATCCTTTACGTGTTTAAAAGAAATCGTTTGCGTACTTCTTTTTAAAGTCATATTGTGTAGGATGATAGATTGAGAATGTAGTTTACTAATAGCACTGCGCGTCTATGTGTGCTTCTAATATTACCATTAAATAATAATAAGTAAAACAAAAATGAAAAAGAAAACTAAAACAAAGACGAAAGTAAACAAAAGCATAACATTATAATATTTTGTAAAAACATAAGAGTGTTGGGATCTATGAAAGATTGAAAGATTTAGAAATGACCCATCATGCTGCCTGCCATTTATGATGGTTAGTATTTAGTAAGTCCACACACACACACACACACACACATATATATATATATATATATATATATATATATATATATATATATATATATATATATATATATATATATATATATATGAGGGTTTTAATAAGATTTTTTTTTTAGAACTCTAGAAACCAACTTAAACTAAAAGTTTTCAATAATAAAAGGGTAAATGATAAAAAAATAAAAAATTATAAAATGAAAAATAACATAAAAAAAAAAAACAAAAAAAAAAAAAAAAACAAAATGTTTCTATCGTTTTCCTCTTTCACAAAAAATAAAAAAATATAAAAAAACAATTAAAACTCATTTTTTTACGAATATCGTTTACACACGTGTGATATCGAATTTACATATGTGCAATACCGGATTTACACATATGTAAAACTAGGTTTACACATGTGTATAACTAGATTTAGTGGCTGTTTGGTAGCTGTGAACCCTCGTAATTTTTGTTAAACGTTTGCTAAGTTTCGTTATCTCCTGTAAGGGTGTAAGTTGTCATTTAAGCAAATACGGGGACTTATTTGTGATTTCTTGAAGCTTTATAATTTAAATATATTAAATAATTAAGAAATTAAATAATAATAATAATAACAATAATAATACTATTGGTAATAATGTTTAAAAATAATAAACAAATAATTTTAAATAACTAAAAACTTATAGAATAATAAAATGTGCATGAAATATCAAGGATAAAACTACAAGGACTAAAACTGTAATTTCATCTTTTTTTGAACTTTGGTTAATAAAGTAATTTTAAAAACCACAGGGATCAAAGTGTAATAATTTTTAATTCACCCCCCCCCCCCCCGTAAATCAGGTGACCAGCCGGCCACATCTCCGGCGCGGCTCCGGTCACCACTATACACCAAAATTACAAGATTTTAACGCCCCAAATCGGTCCAAATCAAGTCGTGAAGCCGTTTCGAACATGGTAATGACAATTAATCGAACTTTAATTGCGATTTGTTAATAGTTGAAGCCAAAACCGAACCCAATTACAGCTTCAATTCGTTATCACATTAAAGTGCAATATTATTAAAATTAAATGAACATGAACGTTTGGGTAATCATTTCGAAGCTTTTAGTATGATCAATTCCACCTGAAACGGTTTTAAACCCGTTTAATTCGACCTGAAACCCCCGACATTAACCTTAGTGCCGTTGGGCACCAAATCGCACGAATTGGAACTATAAATTAAAGGGCTAATGATCATTGCATCCCCTTTTAACTCCCTATAACCTCAATTTCCTGAAAATCACACGCACACATCGAATTGCCCATCGAGACCCGTCGGCACCTTCATTCCCATTGCTCAGTTCAATTCCATTGAAATCAGGTAAATAAAATGCATGATTATAACCTATTTCAGGTGGGAAACAAAAGCCCTAACTTTAATTTCATTATCGAGTTCGTTTTGCGGATCAATCGGATCAAATTGAAATTAGGGTTCTTGAGTTGAATTTGGGGATTTTCTGAATTTATGTTTTAAGTATTAAATTCGGTTCTTTGACACTAAACAGGGCCTTGGCCCGGTGGTTGGAACTTGGTTTGGCTTGGCAAGGGACCCGGGTTCGAACCCGAGTCCCTGCTTTTAATTTTTTTAAAAGGTTTTATTAATTTTTAAATTTCAGAAAATATCTAAATATTTTTATTAATCATATAAAGATCATTTTTAATCAGAAATTAAATAAAATTATTTTTTTTTAAATTTTCTTAAAAATTCGATTAAGAAATTCTTATTCTTATTCTTTTACTTTAAAAATTATAAAAATTGTTACAAAATACCATTTATTATTAAGTTTAAATTGTAATGAATTCCCTTTAATTTTCAATAATTTCAACTTAATAAATTCCTCATTTTTTTATAAAATATATTTACAAACTCAATTATATATTTGAATGAGAATAAATATATATATATGTACATATTTTAAATGTGCATTTATTGAGTTTGAAAGAATTATTTTAATCATTTAAATCTACAAATTTACTATTTTAGCAAATAGAAAATAATAATTCTTTGATAATAAAAGTTTAACTTTAATTAATGGTTTTAGTCACTAAAATTCTTATTTAATCATTTAAATATTAAAATAATAATAAATTGTATCAACCTTATAATTTAAAATCATGGGTTAATGATTTATAAATAACATCATTACAATTGTTATCCAACATCACAAATTTAAACCGTGAATTCCCGTGTACCGTTAACACTATAATAATCATGACTAACTTAATACGCCGTTCTTTAGGTGAAACTTTAATAAATCTTTGGTGATTATTGCAAGACTTCTTATTTGTCATCTTTATAATCCAAGTGAGTTTTCCATATCCCATTTTATATTATTTCACACCTTTGGGGTGAAACATATTAACTTATTATAAATACACTTGTAAATACGTTTTAATCTTATAACACTTGTGCAATTCTTTTTATGTTGTCATGGTTATTTGAACACTTGTAATTATCATGTGATGACTCTTGTAAGATACAATCATTAACTATTGCTAGCCTGGCGACGTCATAGATCTATGGGCCTGACAAGCCTATTTGGTGCTAAAGCCGAGGTTATTGCCGGCTCCTAGTGTCGTATTCTTGAGCACTATGGGAACCAAGTACACTTAGCTAATCGTTTAATCTTGTAATGGCCATATTTGTCAAGGTTTGATTGTTATATTTATCCATCCATCTTTATTTACTTTATTCAATAACCTATGACGTGAATTACCATCTTTTGTTATGTATACTTATGTATGTTAAATCTATGGAAACTCACCAACATATTGCTGAATTTATTTTAACATGTTTCAGGAAATGGTACTGCATAACTTGCTTTTGAAGACTTGATCACATCTAGGATTGGACCTAGATAATATTAAAATGACATATATTGTCACGTGATGCTATTGGAAACTTTTGTATTTTTTTTGTTTGCTTGAACATATGTTATTTCCTCAATGTTTGTTATGAACCTTGGAATTTAATAATATTGACACTTTAATTTAGCGTTGTGTGGCATGAACAATCTTAACCCTCACATCTCGACGTTTCCGCCGTTAAGGTTGGGGTGTGAAAGATTGGTATTAGAGCCCATAACTATAGGGATTTAGGTTATTAGAAATGATGGCCTAGACTATGGTTAATTTAGGGACCCTTTACATGTCATTTGTTATAATCTTGTAAGCTTGCTCACATGTCTATTACATGACTTGCATGTTGCATGATAAATCCCTTATGTGCTATTTGTTTATATTTAGAAAATAGTGCCTTAGGGTTATGCCTTGAACCTTGTTTACCCCAACTTCCTAATCCTCTTCTTATGCCTCTAAGTTCTACCGCGTCTAATCCTTTCTAAATCTTATTCTCGACTACGTGTGGAAATCTACGCAATCCTATCGAATGGAGAAAATTCCTTAGACGATATGTCTAAATCTTGAAAATCTCATGGAGGTTTTAATTCTAGTGGCCTATTGGGAAGTGTGTGACACATAAACACCTGTATTCTGGATTTCCTGGCAAAAGGCCCTCGGGCTAAGGTAAGCATTTCGTATAAATCTCATTGCGAGACCTGTTATGCTTACCTGGGGATTTCTGGAATGAGTGCTAAATTATAGTCAACATACACGTTTTCCCCAAGGTAATTGGGATTAAGTCAGCTCGACGTGTCCATGTCCCTATTGGCTATTGTCACACCCTCAAAATCCGCGTGCGGGGTTTTACCGCGAGGCGCGTGACATACCAGGATCTCAGTCATTAGTTACCAAGAACGACTCTATATGATTAATAAACAAAACCAGAGTCAACGTTTAAAATACTGCGGAAGCGTTTTTAAAACTAGAACACCCAAAACAAGTAATATGTAACGAGAATGCGCAAAACAAACGCGCCCCAAACACAAATGTATAAAATGAAAATAATCCCAATTTGTAAACAATGCAAATGTAGACAACTCAACAATGCTGACGTGCGTGCTCCTAGGCAACTGGCAACCTTAACCTGAGAATAGCATACTAAACAAGTCAACACATGGTTGGTGAGTTCAAGAGTTTGCGTTAAAATATAAACCAATCAATGGTTTTCAGAGCATAAGTAGTGTATTGCAATAGATAGCTAGTCTATTAACATAAAAATATTAATCATAGTGATCTCGCGATTGAAGCTGACTGTGATACGTTTGTTGCCTCCCGTCACGACTTACCAGGTCGTGACGAATATGTGATAGGACAAAATTGCACCCGTTTGACCTCGAGTCGCACAGGTGGGGCTCGTCAGACCCAGTAGTACTACCCAAAATTTCCCCGCTAGTCAATATTAACAATCCGAAAGTGTGAGGACTTTCCATGGTAAACAACACTATATCAATATTATACACACTCATAAATAAAGCGTTTGTAAACAGTATGCCATCTCCCCCAAAAGAGATTTATGTAAAAAGAGTGGGGCAAGAACTCACCTGGTATGCGCAAGAATTAACTTAGAGTTTAACTTGAAAGAAAGAAGGAAAGACAACCTTCAAAGGTCACCTAGAATACAAGAGTACATAAGTACATGTGCACAAAAACAACACGAAACCCTAAGTGCTCTACAAACCAAGGAACTCAAGGTTTAAGAATACAAGACACATTTGACCCAGTTGACCCGTTGGACCCGTTGGTGACATTATAGGTGATAATTCATTAAACTAACACAACAGCATATCATACATGATCAACATACCACTTGATTACATATAGCACATCACCACCACATGTACTACCTAGATCATCATATAACTAGATATCATACAAATCATGCAAATCACAACAGGCCAAAACAGATAACAACCCAAATCAACATTCATACAACATAAACAACACATTTAGTCACCTTAGAAACCATCCATGAACACACTAGCATGATCCTAATATCCCAAACGTGCTTAAATCATCCAATTCAAGGATTTGCACAATTAAAGTTTCCCTTTTGGGAAAGTTCATCCCAAATTCATCAAACTCACACAACATTCATGAATTCATCAATTGTATACCAATTCAAGACTATGACAACATCTAAACATGATCAACAACACCTAATCATCATGATTCATCAACTTTCATACCCAAAAGTTACTATCTTTAGTAAGGTATGAACTACAACATGCATTCTTGAATTCCTAACATTCATATCAACAATCTAGCATCTAATCATCATCACAAACACATCCATAACATTCATACATCAACCAATCATCAATTCATGCAAAATAAAGTTACTATTATTAGTAACCTATGAACAATGCATCAAAATCATAGCTTTCTTGTATAATCGACGTTAACTAACATGCATACAACCTAACTAGCATCATTACAACATCAAACAACCAACATTCAACATCCAATTTGATCCAACATCACTTCAAACTCACGGCCAAGATAATCCTATGAACAAACAACCAAAATCCAAACTTTCTTGCATAATCAACGTTAATCAACATGTAATCTATCTAACAAACACATTAACATCAACAATCAAACAACTTTCGGCCATCAATTGCAGAATTCGCATGGAACTTTAAGCCAAACATGAACAACCATCAAATCATATAAAAATCTAACCTTTAGATGTGTAATAGTTTGCAATTGAAGGTTCTAACTTGTTGTATAACTTGAAGTCGACCAAATCCGATGGTTTCTTGCTTGTTCTTGATCGATTTCGCGATGGTGAGGGTGAGGGGATGCAAGTCGCGGCCGAAAGGGTTAGGGGATTAGGGTTTTTAATTTTGTTTTAATTAATAATCCATAATTACACTTTTAACCCTTATAATTTGTATTTTATAAAAATTAAGCTTTTTGAATAGATTTTAAATAGTTTTTAACTACTAAACACCATTATTATTAATCACAAATAACGATCATGCATAATTCCCATTTATCACAAAACACACGAATAAATATGCACGTTTTCACGTTACGCGATAAAATTACAATTAACATTCAAATCACATAAGCATAACTTAATAATCACATTGTTAACCTAATTATCATCAATTCAACATTACTGATTATTGTTAAGTCACCAACGTTCAACGACAACCAGTGTGTGCTCCCAACACGTGTATGCAAGACTTAACGGAAACTAACGGAGTTTGGTAACGGAAAATTACCGGATGTCACATTATCCCCATGTTGAAAGAATTTTCGTCCCGAAAATTGCGTTACATGGTGAGTGTTCCATCACTGGTCTACTGCATTGGCACAAGGAAATCGAAATCGTGTGAGTTTTGGATGAGTTGTCACATCATCCCCATGTTGAAAGAAATTTCGTCCCGAAATTTAATCAATACCTTCGCCGGCTGGCATCGTCTTTTCAAATAGCTGAGGATACTTAAGCTTCATTTGATCTTCACGTTCCCACGTGAATTCTGGTCCACGTCTCGAGTTCCATCGAACTTTGACAATGGGTATCTTGCTTTGCTTAAGCGTTTTCACCTCACGATCCATCACCTCGACCGGTTCCTCAATGAAGCGTAGTTGTTCATCTACTTGAACTTCTTCCAGTGGTACGACCATCGTTTCATCCGTTAAACATTTCTTTAGATTTGAAACATGGAATACATCATGGATTCCGCTCAATGAATCAGGTAAGGCTAGTCGATAAGCCACTGGACCAATTCTTTCCACTATCTCAAATGGTCCAACGTATCTCGGATTTAGCTTTCCTCGTTTACCAAACCGAACTACGCCTTTCCATGGTGAGACTTTCAATAAAACTTTGTCACCAACTTGAAATTCCAAAGGTTTTCGTCGTTTGTCAGCATAGCTTTTCTGTCTGTCTCGTGCTGCGGCCATGCGGTTTCTTATCTGAACAATCTTCTCAGTTGTCTCGTGTACTAACTCGGGACCCGTTAATTGACTATCACCAATTTCAGCCCAGCAAACTGGTGATCTACACTTTCTCCCATATAAAGCTTCAAAAGGTGCTGCCTTTATACTAGTGTGATAACTGTTGTTGTAAGAAAATTCCACCAACGGTAGGTGAACTTCCCAGTTATTCCCGAAATCAATCACACAAGCACGTAACATGTCCTCCAAAGTCTGTATAGTACGCTCGCTTTGACCATCAGTTTGTGGATGATAAGCAGTACTCATATCCAATCGTGTACCTAAAGCTTTCTGCAACGACTGCCAGAAGTGTGATGTGAAACGAGAATCGCGATCAGAAATAATTGAGATTGGTACTCCATGCCTCGAAACGATTTCCTTCAGATAAAGTCGGGTTAACTTCTCCATCTTATCTGTTTCCTTTATCGCTAGGAAATGAGCAGATTTTGTCAATCGATCCACGATAACCCATATTGTATCGCAACCCGTAGAAGTACGAGGTAACTTAGTAATAAAATCCATTGATATTTGATCCCACTTCCACATAGGGATCTCGGGTTGTTGTAATAATCCAGATGGTTTCTGATACTCCACTTTTACCTTTGAGCAGGTCAGACACTTGCTCACATAAGTAGCTACATCTGCTTTCATGTTAGGCCACCAATAGTGCGCCTTCAAATCGTGGTACATCTTGTCAGATCCAGGATGTATAGAATACTTGGACTTATGAGCCTCACTCATGACCAAATCTCTCAGATTTCCATGTAGAGGTACCCATAGCCTATCCATGAAGTAACGAATTCCATCCGCTTTTACTTCTAATTGTTTTTCCATACCCCTTAACGATTCAGACCCAATGTTTTCTGCTTTCAAAGCTTCTGTTTGAGCCTCACGGATTTGTTCAGGTAATTGCGTACTAATTGTTAGTTGCAGAGCTCGCACTCGTCGAGGCTTAGCAGTCTCTTTTCTACTCAGCGCATCAGCAACTACATTTGCCTTCCCCGGGTGGTATTTAATAGCACAATCATAGTCGTTTAACAATTCCACCCAGCGTCTTTGCCTCATATTCAACTCCTTTTGCTCAAAGATATGCTGAAGACTCTTGTGATCGGTGTAAATGGTGCATTTGGTACCGTACAAGTAATGTCTCCAGATCTTCAAGGCAAACACTACCGCACCCAGTTCCAAATCATGGGTGGTATAGTTCTTCTCATGAATCTTCAACTGTCTAGAGGCGTATGCTATCACTTTATCCCGCTGCATCAGGACGCATCCAAGTCCTTGAATAGAAGCGTCACATTAGACTACGAAATCATCACTACCATCCGGTAACGCCAATATTGGTGCGCTACACAATTTATGTTTCAGCAACTGAAAAGCAGATTCCTGACTCTCACCCCATTTGTACGTCGTTCCTTTGTGAGTCAAAGCTGTGAGAGGTTGTGCAATCTTAGAGAATCCTTCAATGAATCGTCGATAATATCCCGCTAATCCAAGGAATTGTCGTATCTCACTCGGTGTCTTAGGAACAGACCAATTCTTTATCGCTTCAATCTTAGCAGGATCAACATGTATTCCCTTCTCGTTGACAATATGACCCAAGAATTGTACCTCACGTATCCAGAAATCACACTTAGAAAACTTTGCATACAGTTGCTCCTTTCTAAGTAATTCCAAGATTAAACGTAAGTGCTTCTCATGTTCTTCCTCGGTCCTTGAATATATCAGTATGTCATCAATAAAGACGATAACAAACTGATCAAGATAGGGTTTGCACACGCGATTCATGAGGTCCATGAATACTGCTGGTGCATTCGTCAACCCAAATGGCATGACCAAAAATTCATAGTGACCATATCGTGTACGGAAAGCAGTCTTCGAGATGTCCTCTTCTCGAACTCTCAGCTGATGATACCCAGACCTCAGATCAATCTTGGAGTAATAGCTTGATCCTTGCAGTTGATCAAACAAATCATCGATACGAGGTAAGGGATATCTATTCTTGATAGTAACCTTGTTCAGTTCCCTATAGTCGATACACATTCTAAATGTACCATCCTTCTTCTTCACAAATAGAACTGGCGCTCCCCAGGGTGACGAACTCGGTCGGATAAACCCTTTATCCAACAGTTCTTGGAGTTGGGCGGATAATTCTTGCAGTTCGTTCGGAGCTAACCGGTATGGTGCTCTCGCAATTGGAGCGGCTCCTGGAGTCAACTCAATCTGGAATTCAACTTGACGATGAGGTGGTAATCCAGGAAGGTCTTCCGGAAACACCTCGAGAAACTCACGAACTACGGGAATATCCTCTATCTTCTTTTCCTCAGTCTGTTTATCCGTGACTAGTGCCAATATGGCCAGTCGACCCTTTCGTAACAACTTCTGCGCCTTCATGAATGAGATGATGCCTATCACCGCACCACTCCTATCACCTCTGACCGTAAGGACTTCTTCACCAATGGGAATCCGTATGATCTTCTCGTGGCATATGACTTCCGCTTGCTTATCGGAAAGCCAATCCATGCCTACTACCACATCAAAGCTTCCTAACGTAACAGGCATGAGATCTATGGTGAATATATGACCAGCGAGCTCTATCTTGCAGTCTCTAAGAATATGCGTTACGTGAATCTGTGTACCGTCAGCTAACTCTACGGTGTATTTAGATTCTAAGGCTGAGGGCATATCACTTAAAAGACTACAGAACCTAGTGGACACGAAACTTCTATCGGCTCCGGTATCGAATAATACAGTAGCAAAACAACCATTAACCGAAAATTTACCAGTTACTGTTGTAGGGTCGTTTAGAGCCTCACCTGAGCCAATGACGAAGGCTCTTCCTTTGGCTCCATTGTTACTATTGCCTCCATTGTTGTTGCCATTACCATTGTTGTTGTTATTGTTGTTGCCATTGTTATTATTGTTGTTGTTCCCATTGTTGTTGTTACCATTACCATTCCTCTTAAGCTGGGGACAGTTGCGTTTGTAATGGCCTTCTTTCCCGCATTCAAAACAACCCTTCGGAGTTTCTTGTGATTGTTGTGGCTTTCTCATCAGTTCACCCCGACAGTCTTTGGCTGCATGACCAATCTTCCCACAACGTTGACACTTGAAGTTATCACATCGGCCCACATGGTGGTAGTTACACCGGTTGCACTTCGGCAGTCTTCCACCATACCCGCCGGGTCCTTGATTTGAGTGCGCCTGGTTGAAGCTTCGGTTGTTATCAAACTTCCGTTGCTGTTGCTGACTTGGCTGCTGTTGTTGAGGTTGAGATTGGCTGCTGGATGACGATCCCTTGTTGCTTGAACCATCCCACTTGCGTTTCTGGTCGGGCACGCTTGCCACTGCACCCCGTTTAGGTAACCGACCTTGCTCAACTGCCTGGTCAGTCAGCCTGTGGGCTGTTCGGATTGCTTGTTGTATGGTAGTGGGGTTAGAAGCAGTTACCATACTTTGAATTTCAGGCACCAATCCCCGTATATAATGCTCCACCCTCTTGTGCATTTCATTCACCATCCCTGGACATAAAGTGGCTAACTCATGAGTACGAGTCGTGTAGGCTTCAATTTCTGAGCCTTGCATTTTGAGTTGCCAGAACTCAATCTCCAGTTTCTGCACTTCATTTCGGGGGCAATATTCTTCAGTCATCAGGGTCCACCAAAGGTGCAGGGGCTTCAGCAATCTGAAGTGCTGCTAGTTGTGCCTCTAAACCAACGAACCTATTATCAATCTCCATGTTATGGTGATCCTGTGCATCCATGCACTCACCAAGTGCTACCACGTTACCTGCCAGAGTATGATGTCCACCAATGGCCATCGAAAGTCGCTCCTGAAGCGTATCTACTTGGTAACGCAGCTGACGCATCTCAGATCGTATCGCAGAGTTCTCGTCAGTGAGTCCTCTAATTCGCTGTCGCTCTGTGTCCAGTGTGGCTACTAGGGCTGCAAATGCTTGCTCCAGAGGGATGCTCAAGGTAGGAAGTGTAGGCAAAGTAGAGGCGGTTGATGACCTAGTCCTAGGTCGTGTAGGTGCTACAGGTGGTACGCGTTCTCTATAAGCCATACGGTTAACGTAAGTGGGGTAGAAATCCCAGTTACGCGGAGGATCGAGCTCAGGAGGTACGAAAGGCTGATCCCAGTCTATCTCGCCGCGAGGATAAGGATGTCGTGGCCAGTTAGATCCCCTATCCGGTACGGGAGATGTAGGAGGTGATTCAGATCGTGCAGGTCTCTTGCCTAAATTCCTGGACGACGATGCCATGCTGCGAAGTACGTGTTGCGTATGCCAATGAGTATACAGTAAGGAGAGTAAACGACAAGTAACTAACAACTGTGCGGTTATAGTCTAGTGTGTGTATGCAACCTAGTTCCCTATAACCAATGGCTCTGATACCAATCTGTCACACCCTCAAAATCCGCGTGCGGGGTTTTACCGCGAGGCGCGTGACATACCAGGATCTCAGTCATTAGTTACCAAGAACGACTCTATATGATTAATAAACAAAACCAGAGTCAACGTTTAAAATACTGCGGAAGCGTTTTTAAAACTAGAACACCCAAAACAAGTAATATGTAACGAGAATGCGCAAAACAAACGCGCCCCAAACACAAATGTATAAAATGAAAATAATCCCAATTTGTAAACAATGCAAATGTAGACAACTCAACAATGCTGACGTGCGTGCTCCTAGGCAACTGGCAACCTTAACCTGAGAATAGCATACTAAACAAGTCAACACATGGTTGGTGAGTTCAAGAGTTTGCGTTAAAATATAAACCAATCAATGGTTTTCAGAGCATAAGTAGTGTATTGCAATAGATAGCTAGTCTATTAACATAAAAATATTAATCATAGTGATCTCGCGATTGAAGCTGACTGTGATACGTTTGTTGCCTCCCGTCACGACTTACCAGGTCGTGACGAATATGTGATAGGACAAAATTGCACCCGTTTGACCTCGAGTCGCACAGGTGGGGCTCGTCAGACCCAGTAGTACTACCCAAAATTTCCCCGCTAGTCAATATTAACAATCCGAAAGTGTGAGGACTTTCCATGGTAAACAACACTATATCAATATTATACACACTCATAAATAAAGCGTTTGTAAACAGTATGCCATCTCCCCCAAAAGAGATTTATGTAAAAAGAGTGGGGCAAGAACTCACCTGGTATGCGCAAGAATTAACTTAGAGTTTAACTTGAAAGAAAGAAGGAAAGACAACCTTCAAAGGTCACCTAGAATACAAGAGTACATAAGTACATGTGCACAAAAACAACACGAAACCCTAAGTGCTCTACAAACCAAGGAACTCAAGGTTTAAGAATACAAGACACATTTGACCCAGTTGACCCGTTGGACCCGTTGGTGACATTATAGGTGATAATTCATTAAACTAACACAACAGCATATCATACATGATCAACATACCACTTGATTACATATAGCACATCACCACCACATGTACTACCTAGATCATCATATAACTAGATATCATACAAATCATGCAAATCACAACAGGCCAAAACAGATAACAACCCAAATCAACATTCATACAACATAAACAACACATTTAGTCACCTTAGAAACCATCCATGAACACACTAGCATGATCCTAATATCCCAAACGTGCTTAAATCATCCAATTCAAGGATTTGCACAATTAAAGTTTCCCTTTTGGGAAAGTTCATCCCAAATTCATCAAACTCACACAACATTCATGAATTCATCAATTGTATACCAATTCAAGACTATGACAACATCTAAACATGATCAACAACACCTAATCATCATGATTCATCAACTTTCATACCCAAAAGTTACTATCTTTAGTAAGGTATGAACTACAACATGCATTCTTGAATTCCTAACATTCATATCAACAATCTAGCATCTAATCATCATCACAAACACATCCATAACATTCATACATCAACCAATCATCAATTCATGCAAAATAAAGTTACTATTATTAGTAACCTATGAACAATGCATCAAAATCATAGCTTTCTTGTATAATCGACGTTAACTAACATGCATACAACCTAACTAGCATCATTACAACATCAAACAACCAACATTCAACATCCAATTTGATCCAACATCACTTCAAACTCACGGCCAAGATAATCCTATGAACAAACAACCAAAATCCAAACTTTCTTGCATAATCAACGTTAATCAACATGTAATCTATCTAACAAACACATTAACATCAACAATCAAACAACTTTCGGCCATCAATTGCAGAATTCGCATGGAACTTTCGGCCAAACATGAACAACCATCAAATCATATAAAAATCTAACCTTTAGATGTGTAATAGTTTGCAATTGAAGGTTCTAACTTGTTGTATAACTTGAAGTCGACCAAATCCGATGGTTTCTTGCTTGTTCTTGATCGATTTCGCGATGGTGAGGGTGAGGGGATGCAAGTCGCGGCCGAAAGGGTTAGGGGATTAGGGTTTTTAATTTTGTTTTAATTAATAATCCATAATTACACTTTTAACCCTTATAATTTGTATTTTATAAAAATTAAGCTTTTTGAATAGATTTTAAATAGTTTTTAACTACTAAACACCATTATTATTAATCACAAATAACGATCATGCATAATTCCCATTTATCACAAAACACATGAATAAATATGCACGTTTTCACGTTACGCGATAAAATTACAATTAACATTCAAATCACATAAGCATAACTTAATAATCACATTGTTAACCTAATTATCATCAATTCAACATTACTGATTATTGTTAAGTCACCAACGTTCAACGACAACCAGTGTGTGCTCCCAACACGTGTATGCAAGACTTAACGGAAACTAACGGAGTTTGGTAACGGAAAATTACCGGATGTCACAGCTATGTGGTACCAATTGGAACCATCCTGGTTATATTTATAAATATAAAAAATTCTTGATTTATTGAACTGGTTTATTACCGAATTCTAATATTTTCTTTATATCTATCTTATAGAATGTCTCGTCACCAAGGAAAGCGTGCTACCTCCGACCACAAACTTGCCACGATGATCGCCCGTCAAATGGCTGTTGTACTCCCGACAATGGTTGCTGAACTTAGTAGCACCTTAATGGCCAATAACAGCAACAACGCCAATGGAAACAATGGTTGTGATGGCAACAATGGTCATGGGGAGAATAGCAACAACCAAGGTGGGAACAACCGCACCTGTACGTTCAAGCACTTCAACTCAAGCAAACCCACTAGCTTTAGTGGAAAGGAAGGAGCCACTAGACTTCTCGAGTGGTTCGAGAGTATGGAAAACACATTCATCAACAGCGAGTGTCCCGAGGAGCTCAAGGTCCGCTATGCTACAAGTGTTCTGCAACAACGGGCGCTTACATAGTGGAATAGTGAGAAAAGGAACCGAGGTGCTGAAGTTGCCTTGGCGTTGTCTTGGGAGGAGTTTAAGGACTTAATGGTCCAAAAATTCTGCCCGAGAAGTGAATTGCAAAAACTAGAGAATGAGTTCTGGAACCTTAAACAGGACAGTGGAAACCATTTGGCATACTCTACCCGTCATCACGAACTGAGCATGCTTCTACCACACATGGTGGATACCGTACCCCGAAGCATCGATAAATTTATCAAGGGGGTACCGCCTCAAATCCAAGATGCTGTGGTGGGAAGTAGGCCCACAACTTTGGAGGAGGTGATCAATATCACCGCCCAGCTCACTGAAAATCATATTAAAGCTGGCACATTGATGGTAAAGGGTGCCAAGTCAACTGCAAAGGTGACTCCTGAAGCAACAAAGGAGGTGAAAGCTGAATCATCATTCAAATGCAAGAAGCGCAAGTTCACACCGGACCGCAATTATGCTGTGACAGCACCAAATGCCCCTCAAAGGCAAGCTGTCGCTACAAATCAAGCCCCCGTGGCAAGGGCTTATACTGGACCATACCCGATGTGCAACACCTGCAAGTACCATCATGCGGGGAACACTCCTTATCTGTTCGTTGTGTGGAAAGTATGGTCATTTGGTGGCCACTTGCCATCGTGCCCCGAATAATGTTGCAATGGTTGCTAATCAAGCCTGCTACAACTGTGGCGAAACTGGGCATTTCCGTCCATAATGTCCTCGCATTGCGGGAAATGTGTCACCGGCTCGAGGAAGAGCTTTCAACATCAATGCCAACCAAGCTCAAGCCAACAATGATGTGGTGAATGGTACGTCACCATTTTCCTTCAATCGTTCTTTTATCTTGTAAAATTCCTGCCTGCTTTCCATGTGCCAATGATAGTTTATTATTTGAGCAGGTATGTACCTTGTAAATAGTAGATATGCCTTTATACTTTTTGATTCGGGTGCGGATAAGAGTTTCGTGTCTTTAGAGTTCGAGCCTATTCTTTCTAAGCTGCGATCTAACTTAGAAAGATCCTTTACGGTCGAAGTAGCCGATGGCAAATCTGTTGAGTCGACGTCGTGATACGCGATTGTGTCTTAAGTCTTAACGAGCACGAGTTTCTTATCGACCTTATTCCTATGCAAATGGGGAGCTTTAACATCATTATCGGCATGGATTGGTTAGCCAGACAACACACAGAAATTATATGCTTCGAGAAGTGCATTCACATTCCTTTACCATCGGGTGATACCTTAAAAGTCTTTGGGGAGAGATCATCCCAAAGACTCAAACTCATGTCTTGTATCAAGGCCTGAAAGTGCTTGAGTAAAAACTACGTAGCTTTCATGGCTTACGTAGTTAACACGAAAGCCAAGGGGAAGGAATTGAAGGATATTCCTGTTGTAAGAGATTTTCCCGAGGTGTTTCCCGAGGATCTTAGTGGGTTGCCTCCCGTTAGAGAAGTTGAGTTCAAAATTGATTTGATTCCTGGTGCGAACCCCGTGGCAAAGTCACCTATGGTCTTGCACCGTCTGAAATGCAAGAACTAGCTAGTCAACTGCAAGAGTTGACCTATAAGGGTTTTATTCGACCTAGCTCTTCACCATGGGGTGCACCCGTGCTATTTGTGAAGAAGAAAGATGGTTCTTTCTGTATGTGCATCGACTACCGGGAACTCAAAAAACTCACTATCAACAACCGATACCCTCTTCCTAGAATCAATGATCTCTTCGATCAACTTCAAGGAGCTACACAATTCTCAAAGATCGATCTACGTTATGGGTATCATCAACTACGTGTTCACGACAACGACATTCCAAAGACCGCGTTTCGTACTCGATATGGACATTACGAGTTCATGGTTATGCCTTTTGGCTTGACTAATGCACCTGCTGTCTTCATGGATCTCATGAATTGAGTATGTAAACCGTATTTGGATAAATTCGTGATCGTGTTTATTGATGATATTCTCATCTATTCCAAGACAAAGACCGATCTTATCATATTTACGTCAGGTCCTCGATCTTTTGAAGAAGGAACAACTATATGCCAAGTTCTCAAAGTGTGAATTTTGGCTCGAAGAAGTTCAATTCCTAGGACATGTGGTGAATAGCCAAGGAATTCACGTCGACCCTGCAAAAATAGAAGCCGTGAAAAATTGGTGTGTTCCCACGACCAACTGAGGTTCGTTCTTTTCTGGGTTTAGCGGGTTTTTACCGTAGGTTCATTGTAAACTTTTTGAAGATTGCTAAACAGCTTACGGCGCTAACTCAAAAGAATAGACTTTTTGAGTGGGGACCCGAACAAGAAGAGGCTTTCGAGACTTTGAAACACAAACTGTGTAATGCTCCTATCCTAACTCTTCCCGATGGAAATGATGACTTCACTGTGTACTGCGACGCGTCTAGTCAAGGCCTTGGTTGTGTTCTCATGCAACGAGGCAAGGTCATAGCTTATGCGTCAAGGCAATTAAAGGTTCATGAAGTGAACTATATAACTCACGACCTCGAACTTGGTGCTTTGGTATTTGCCTTGAAGATTTGACGGCATTATCTTTACGGGACGCAATGCATAGTCTACACCAACCACAAGAGTCTTCAACACGTGTTCAATCAAAAGGATCTCAACATGAGACAAAGACGTTGGGTTGAGTTGATTAGCGACTACGACTGCGACATTCACTATCATCCTGGAAAGGCGAATGTTGTAGCCGACGAGCTGAGTCACAAGATCCACTACAAGACTGTCTCACTTCAAGAAATTTGAGTTCGAAGGCAATGGTTTGACATGTTAGGAGAATTTGATACTGAGATTCACGTGGATGTTAACGAGGCTACTATCATGCTTCAAAATATAAGAATTGATAGTGATCTTGAGTTTTGCATCTGCGAGGCTCAACAAGCAGCGTTAACTGAGGAAGGGAAGGATGATGAACTAGCATCTAACATTCGGTCATAATTGGAGACAAAACCGAATGGCATGTGGTATTTCTTGAACCGGCTTTGGATTCCTAATCGCGACAATCTCCGTCACTTCATCATGAATGAAGCTCACCAAACTCGATATTCTATTCACCCTGGGTTCGATAAGATGTACATGGATCTGCGTGGCCAATATTGGTGGCTAGGAATGAAGAAGGATATTGCATCTTATGTCTCCAAATGTCTCACGTGCGCAAGGGTCAAAGCTGAACATCAACGGCCTAGTGGTTTACTTGAGCAACCTGAAATCCTTATGTGGAAATGGGAGCATATATCCATGGATTTCATAACCAAGTTACCATGAACCTCTCGTGGCCATGATAGTATATGGGTGATTGTTGACCGTTTGACCAAAACGGCACATTTCATACCAATACGAGACACATACATGGTTTCAAAGTTAGCTCGCATCTACATCGATGAAATTATGAGTCGTCATGGCGTACCGTTGCATATTATTTCCGATCGTGATGCTCGATTCACTTCACACTTCTGGTCTTCCATGCAAGAACTCTTGGGTACTCAATTGGATTTAAGCAGAGCTTACCATCCTCAAACGGACGGTCAAACCGAACGAACAATTCAAACTCTTAAGGATTTGTTACGTCTTTGTGTCCTTTATTTTGGTGGTGACTGGGATACGCATTTTCCTTTAGCTGAATTTTCGTATAACAATAGTTATCACTCAAGCATCAAGATGGCACCATTCGAGGCTTTATATGGTCGCAAATGCCGTTCACCGATCTGTTGGACTGACATTGGTGAAAATCTTATTACTGGTCTTGAACTCATCCAAGAAACGACCAAAAAAGTCTCCAAAATCCGTAATAATCTTGAGGTGGCTAGAAGTCGTCAAAAGAGTTACGCGGATAAAAGACGCAAACTGTCGGAGTTTCAAGTCGACGACATGGTTCTTCTTAAGGTTTCTCCATGGAAGGGTGTTGTTCACTTTGGAAAGAAGGGCAAATTAGCCCCACGTTTTGTAGGACCTTTTAAGATTCTAAAACGGATTGGGAAAGTGGCTTACAAACTGGAACTACCTTCCGAACTTAGCGGGGTTCATCCTGTCTTCCATGTCTCAAATTTGAGGAAATGTTTGGCCGATGAAAATTTACATGTTCCTTTGAAGGAAATCCAAGTTGACGAGTCCTTGCATTTTATCGAGAAGCCTGTCGAGATTATGGACCAAACGCTGAAGAAGACCCGAACAACTACCACGCCCATCGTCAAGGTTCGTTGGGAAAACAAACGAGGAGCTGAGTTCACCTGGGAACGCGAGAATTTCATGAAGGAGAAATATCCCCTTCTGTTCGTTTAGTCTTGTCTTTAATTTCGGGACGAAATTCCTTAAAGTTGGAGAGACTGTGAACCCTCGTAATTTTTGTTAAACGTTTGCTAAAGTTTCGTTAGCTCCTGTAAGGGTGTAAGTTGTCATTTAAGCAAATACGGGGACTTATTTGTGATTTCTTGAATCTTTATAATTTAAATATATTAAACAATTAAGAAATTAAAAATAATAATAATAATAATAACAATAATATACTATGGTAATAATGTTTAAAAATAATAAACAAATAATTTTAAATAACTAAAAACTTAGAGATTCAACCAAACAACACTTATTGGTTCAGCAATTATCGATTCAGAGTCCCTTACCCAATCATACATCTTAATGGTTCAACACATACCGGTTCAAATGTTGCCAAATAGGCCCTTACACATGTGTAAATAACGTATGGATGATTTTTTTTTTAAAAAAAGTATATCAATATGGTATGTGTTAAAATAATAAAAGATACTGAAATTAAGGTTACAGTTCTTTGAGAAAATGATATCGTAAAAAAAATTATGAATTTTTTATAGAAAAAGGTAAAATAACATATGATTTGTATATGATGATAAATGTGTAGTTCCTATTGGTTCCTAGGGTTCTTATAAAAAATAATGATTCTCAAGATAATCATCCCATATATTGTCATATAAATGTAAGTGCTTTATAATTATGACATGCTGCAAAAGGTGCTTTAATATATTGTCATGTGTCCTAAAATTAAGTCTTTTATTATATACTAGGTTAAAAATTCATGTATTACATATGTAGAAAAAATTTAACAAGTTAAAATCATTAGACTTTATTTTTTTATGTTTTATGTCATTAGCCATTAATAAAATAATAAATAATAAATATCAAGAAATTATAAATAATAAATAATAAAATTCTCATTATTTCAAACCTATGATTTTTAGTTATTTTTGTATATAAATAATTTTTTGTATTTAATGAAAGTTTGCTTGATAAAATATCATTTTATAAACATCTCATTGCTTAAAAACTTTGGATTTTAGTATTACAATTTTTAGTCCATCTCTTCTTGTTATCCTTAATAACCAACATCTAATTGACCATGTGAAAATATCGGTTGTTTTAAATATAATCCGAATCTGGAAAGGGACCATCCTTGACTTTTTAGAATTAAGGAGATTTTGTATTCTATCCTTGACTGTTTACACTTGTAAACAGGTATTCAAAATCATATTGCTTAAAAACTCTAAGGTTTAGTTATTTTTTTTGAATTTTTATAGAAAAACGGTTTTATATAAAACTTTTTATTTAAAAAGATAGGTTTTAGAATATTTCATATGTGTAACAATATACTGTTTAAAAAATTATGGTTTTTAAAAATCATTTTTTGAAAACATGTATTTTTCAATCAAAATATTTAGTTTTTAATTAATTTGAAAATATTTTTAAAAAATATTTTAGAAAAAATTAGAATTTTGAAAATGAGAGAAAGAGAGAGAGAGAGAGAGAGAGAGAGAAAGAGAGAGAGAGTGAGAAAGATGAAGAAAGAGAATTTTAAATTAGTTATTTTGAGTTTTTAAAATTGAGAATAATTTGAGCGGAAAAAAATGATATAATTAATGTGATGATAACATGTGTTCACTGAGTTTAATCATTTATTAGTATAGATTTTAGCCTACATTACAAAACTACATTTAGAAAACCTATTTTTATAGTAAATTCAAAAGAAGTTTAAATATTATAATAAGTAACAGAACTTCTACAAAACTAAAACTCATTACAATATAAAAAGTTTGAACAACCCAACAAAAGCTCATAATGTGTGTTAATTTTATATTTATTTTTCTAAAATTAAAATAATTTATTTGAATTTTTTAAATTTGTTTTCAAAACCATTTTTCTATTAGAAACTAAAATGAAACGAGATATTGTGTTTACATTTTAGATGATGAGACCGAAGACAGAGAGACTGAACAAGAACATTAAAAACATACTAGAGCTAGGTATATGTAACCATCTAGGAGCTATATATATATAAATAATCATGAATTGTATGTCACAATATCTTATTATATATGAGTTGGTATGAGTTGCTGATTTTTCTAGCACGTCTTTTTATTCTTAGTTCTTTTTTCAATTTGTGTTTACGTATACATAAATAGTGCATTCACAAACATGCAGACCTATGCTTACATATACGCACTTATAGTTATTTTCAATTAAATTCTCGTTCTGTTGGAATATTTTGTGATCGTTACATATATGTAAACAATATATGTAGCAAGATCTATTAACGTGATTTAAATGCTCATAAGATTTGAGATTCGATTCGGTGAACTTAAGTGTGATTAAGTTACGTATACGTAACCTAGTATCATATACATACAATAACGATACATATACATAACATAATGTTACATATTGTTACTACTTGTTACTTAATTTATTACAAAAAAATAAAAAATAATTTTATGTTGGAAGAATAAAATATAAGTGAGAGAAAAGAGTAATATTATGAATTTGATAGTTTATTGTTTTCAAAATTAAAGAAAAATATTGTTTTTCTATTCTACCCTTAATTACTAATAATAACTCCTTAATTTTTAATCTAATTACAATAATACCACTAATCAATCCTAACCATTGATCAAATAAATCAAGGGCTATAAAGTGATTTTTTTAGTTTTCATTTATAATGTAGTTTTCACTGGGTCCCTCTCCTATATATATATATATAGGCTAGTGATCCTTTGAAAACCATGTTATAATTGAAAATAATAAAAACCAACATTTAACCGTTGATCATATTTAATTAATGGCTTATACAAAAAGTGACATGATTGTAAATATTATGAAATTTAAATGACAAGGTTTTAATAAATAGGGGTAGTTTAGGCAAAATTAAAAGCTATGTTTCTCTCTCCTCTCTCTTAATTCATTTTTCTCTATTCTTTCTTTTTTTAGTTACTATAAAAAAATTAATAAAGATGTGTTATGTATATGTTTAACTTGATAAGTTACATATAATTGAAATCGGGTTACAATCGATAAAAATACAAATGATAATCAACCAAACGTAAGCAAAGATTAAATAAACAGACGGTGTTACATATAGTATTACGTAATATAGTTTTACATATATGTAACATAGTGCTACGTTTACGTGTCACAATGCTGATAAGTATAAGTAGAATAAATGTTACATTATCACATAGTGTTACGTATACGTACCACTGTGTTGTAACACAATGGTACGTATACGTAATAGCAATGTGATTTGTACACGTAACACTGTGTTACGTACACGTAACACTATGTTATGTACACGTAACATCAATGATATTGATACGTATCGACACTGTGATACGTATAGGTAACACTTACGTAACTGCAAGGTTATATGTACGTAACAACACTATTTCTCTTGTTAATGGTGTTGATTAAACAAGATGATGAGAGAAATAAATCAATGAAAGAGATAATGAATTATTTTTGTCAATATATCATTTGTTTAAAGAGATAATTATGGGATTCAATGTGGATACATAATTACCAAAATTAGAGAGGGTTAAATTACATTAATAACTTTTTAATATAAAAAGTAAAAGAAAAAAGAAAAAAACATGATTGGTTGGCTTTGGTTTTCATGGTTTTCAATTAAAAACATGGTTTTAATTTGATATATATATATATATATATATATATATATATATATAATAGAGAGAGAGAGAGAGAGAGAGATTTATTCGATCAGTGGTGACACATGCATGATCAAGCTAGCTAGCATCGTATATTTTTTAGGCATGGTAAGTATTTTTTAAAACATAAGCAAGCATATGAATTCAGTTAAATGATTTGAAGAGGTATGTGTAAGCAAAAGCAGCATGAAGTGCAGATCCTATAGGAAGTACTTGCTCGTCGACCGTGTAATAAGGACTATGTGGAGAATGGACAAAGCCAGCTTTCACATTCCGCATGCCAAGAAAAGCTAATACACCTGGTATCTTTTCCATGTAAAAGGCCATATCTTCGCTACCCATGAAAGGATCTGCTGTTTCCACATTATCTTCACCCACAATCATACTCGCTATCTTCATCACATGCTCGTATATCCTCTTGTCGTTCATCGTTGGGGGGACCCTCGGATAGTCATTCCCTTCTAGATCAACCCTACACCAACACCCGTACACCAATGCTTGTGCTTCTATCACCTATATATACATAGACACACACATGTTTATATTATAAATTAACCAACATCAATCATTTCATAGTCATAAACATGAGCACGTATATATAGTATACATATATGTTGATAATAAAGTCAAAATAAAAGTTCAAGGTGTAAAGTGTATAACATATGAAACTGAAGGTCATTGGGCAACGTTAACTTAGAAACATTTGTTAATAGTTTGTCTGGTATTATTTACTTTGTAATCAGTTTAGAAATTTCTTCTTCTTACACTTTTGTAAACGTTTCATTCGTATATGAGAATCAAATTCCTTAACTTGTGATTTCTAAGTTGACATGAATGCCCAATGCTCCTTCAAGTTTCATCTGTTATATTACACCCTGAACTTTTATTTTGACTTTAATCAACTCCCCCTTACAACCCAATAATACTTTACCCAATCTCTAAAGCTTTCAAATAAAACTAAAACTTTGATCCAGGTAGAGATTTAGTAAGCATATCAACTAGATTTGCACTTGTATCAATATCAAGAATCTTGACTTTCTTAGAATTGACCACCTCTCTAATGAAATGAAATCTCACATCTATTTGTTTTGTTCTCTCATGGTACATGTTATTCTTTGACAACTGCATAGCTCCTTGATTGTCACAACAAACTAGAGAATCATAAAGCGGGACAGCCAACTCTATTACCAACCCTCTAAGCCAAAAAGCTTCTTTGACTACTTTAGTCAAAGCATATAGTTGTACTTAATGGTAGATAATGCCAATACCTTCTGCAACTGAGCCTTCCAACTAACCACACTACCAATAACTTTAAAAACATAACTTATAATAGATCAACCTTTGTCAAGATCCTTTGCAAAGTCTGCTACTGCCATACTACCAATAACTTTAAAAACATAACCTATAATGGATCTACCTTTGTCAAGATCCTTTGCAAAGTCTGCATCTACAAAGCCTTCAACCAAAGTAGGATTGCAAGTAACATACTGCCTAAACAAGATACCATATTCCTTAGTACTATTTAAGTACCTCAACACCTATTTAGCAGCAATGTGAGCTTTACTAGGTGAGCCAAATATTGACTAATTAGACTCATTACTATCCTAGATCAGGCCTTGTACAAACCATTAAGTATATTAAAATACCAACCAGATTTGCATAAGGCACCTTCTCCATATACTCTATCTCTTCATCCTTTTTAAAGAATCTTCTAATGATAATTTGAAATGACTACCTTTAAGAGTCTAAAAAGGTTTGCTATCAATCATGGTAAAATTTCTTAACACCTTATGCACAAAAAAACATTGAGTTAATCTAATCTGATTAAGACTTTTGTTCCTAGTAAATCTCCACTCCAAAGATCTTTTTAGCTTCTCCTAACTCTTTCATCACAAACTTAACCTTCAACAAATTTTAAATGGCCCTCTGCTTTTATTTACAAGCTATGAGCATATCATCCACATATAACATTAAGTAGATATATGCCCATGTTCTATACTCTTTGAAATACACACAACTATCATATGAACTCCTACTAAACCAATGAGTTACCATGAACTCATCAAACCTCTTATACCACTGTCTAGGTGATTGTTTGAGTCCATACAATGATATTTTAAGCAAGCATACTTATCCTCTTGTCCCTTCACTTCAAACCTTGTGGCGGTTTCATAAAAATATTTTCTTCTAGAAAAACATCCAAAAAAAGTAGTCTTTACATCTAACTCCTCTAATTACAGATTCATTGCAACCGTTAAAGATAAAACTACTCCTATAGAGGAGTGTGATCTCATTGTAGTCGATCCCTGCCTTTTGTGTAAACCCATTTGCCACTAACCTGACTTTATACTTGGGACCTCATTTTAGATCACTTTCTTTAATTTTATACAGCCATTTGCATGACACTAGTTTTGGACCCTTTGGCTTATCAACCAATATCAAACTCTAATTCTTTTACAATGACTTAATCTCATCTTTGATTACCTTACATCAATTTTCTATATGATGCGACTCAATCGCTTCTTCATATAATAAACTCCCATACATACTTTCTGACTCAACAACAATAAGTGGCAAAGCAAATTTTAGGACCATCTACATATGTCAACGGAGGAACAACATACGCTTCAAGGTCTGTCTCTAGCCGAACTAGGGCTCCACTATAACTTGAAACCCCCCCCCCCCCTTTCATGGCTATCAGCATGTGAACTACCTTCCCTACTTCTTATGACATCCCTATATAATGCATCTTCTTTAAAAACCACACCGCTACTGACAATCACCCTAGGATTAGCATCTTCTACTCTCCATAACTTGTACCCTTTAACACCCTCTAGATACCCACTGAAGATACATTTCACAACCCTAGGTTCTAATTTCTATGGTTCATATATGAATAGGCTACTGATCCAAATACTGTTATACCACTAAAGTCAACTAACATAGCAACTTCTACCTAAATTATCCTTGGGACTTATTGATCAAGTATGTAGTAGTCATAGAATACATCTCACCTTATCAAGTAAGGTTCTATTCATTCTCTATGTGAAACCATTTTGTTAAAGTGTACCTAGCACTATTAGGTGTCTTGTAATTCCATGTGACTTGGAAACTTCTTCAGCTTTCTTTCATTTCGTGTTTCACCTAGTGTCTTCCATTCTTTAAACTTGTTAAAAATATAATTTTTGTGTCTTAGAATGTACACCTATATTTTTCTTGAGAAATAATTTTTCAATAGATAGGAAATATCTAGCACCACCCTAAGAGTTAACCTTTGTAGGCCCCCACAAATCAGAGTGCACACAACCTAACACACACTTACTGGTATGCTTTGCCTTACTAAACTTAGCTCTTCTGTGCTTGCTAAACACACAAGTTTCATAAAACCTAAAATCATAGGTTTTAATATCACAAACTACTTGTTATTTTTGGAGTTCAACAAGTCCTTGGTGACTTACGTGTCCTAACCTTTTGTGCCACAAAATTGCCATAGAACTTTCCTCAACAGAGGTAGCAATGGTTTCAGAATTCATTATAGCCTTCCCATCTAAAAGGTACATATTATTTTCTCTATTTCTTCTTCCTGATAACTTCACTTAAGTTTCCTTAATCACCTTAGCTTTATCATCTTTTAGGCTAACATGATACCCTACCTTTATAAGTGTACCCAAAGACAACATACTCCTCTTTAAACTAGGAATATACCGCACTTCTTTGAGGCCAACTTGCATGCCTTTCTACATTCTAAAAACTAACAAAACCAATACTAACTATCTTGCATGGCCTATCATCTCCCATATTTAAAGATCCAAGTTCTTGAAACTTTAAATCACTAAAGAACACTTTTACCGGTGACATGTGGAAGGAACAACCTATTATACCTTTTAAGGACACAACTAGTAAATCAACACTATTATATCCTTTAGATGAATCATCTTAAGGTACATGATTATATGATCTAACTGTATTAGACTCACCCTTCTTCTTATTCTATTCAGGGCAATCTCTTTTTAGGTGTTTCTCCAGTCCACACACAAAACATTTTCTTTTGAACTTTGATTTGGATCTTGATGTACCTTTATGTCTTAGATTTCTCTTCTTGGGTCTTCCTCTTATTACCAACTCTTCTTCACTTTCTTCTTTAGGATCAGACCTTTTCTTTAGTTCTTTAGAATTAAAAGCTACTAACATTTTTCCCATAGATAATGTATCTCGTCCATACATTAATGTATCTATAAAGTGTTCTTAAGATTGAGGCTGAGAAGTTAAGAAGAACATAGCTTGACCTTTATCATTATTATTTCTAAGTCCAAAATCAATTTACTGAATTCATTAGTGTAATCATTCAAGGATATCCCGATACCATACTGAATGTATACAATCTTCTTTTGAGGTACAGGTAATTCGCCAATGACTTTGTCGTATACACCCCTTCTAATTTTGCTAGGATGCCTGAAACTGAAATCTCTTTTGATATTTCACTAAGGACTCGATCTCCAAGACTCAAGGTAATTACATCACGAGCCTTCTCTAATTCATCCTTCCACTTATCGGTTGTTTCCTTTCTTTATTTTTCTATGACACCTTCTTGCATCTTAGCTTCACTGTTGGAGAGTGCTTCAACCTACCCTGATGCACCAACAATGCACACATCTTTAATCGCCACATACCAAAATCATTCTTGCCATCATATTTATCCAATTTGAATTTGGTAGACACCATTTTGATCACCGATCTTTCGTCAATTACAGTTGATTTCAAAATAAAGCCCTAAACCATGGCTCTGATACCATTTGTTAGCAAATTAATACTCAAAATCATAATCGAACAAGAATTCATGCAAGATTCTCATATACAAATGACACGATTACAAAAGAAACTGAAAAGTGTAAGAACTAGAAATTGGAATTACTAAAACTCAATAACAAAGCTAATCTCACTTTAATACCATCTTGTTAACAAACTATTAACAAACTAAGTTTCTAAGTTGACAAGAATGCGCAATGCCCCTTCCAGTTTCATCTATTATACACTTTACACCAAAAACTTTTATTTTGACTTTATTATCAACAATATATGAAAGAATTCATCACTTATAATTATTACCTCTTTTATTCTTTGTCCAAGTGCGTAAAAAGTATTTTTACCAAAAGCTCTATAAGTACCAGCAATGGAAACTGAATCAGGAAGCACATTGAGTTCACTTCCACCTTCCACCATTGATACTGAAACCACCTGCATATATATGTGCATGCTTGGGTATGGGTGTGTGTGTATATATATGTATATATATTATTTATATATATATATATTCAGTTATATAATTAGTAGTAATGCAGGGTATATACGCCTACAGGAGTATCCAAGGGATCGGCTTCACGGGAAACAATATGTTGCAAGCTAATTATAGAAGCGGAAACGGCCAAAATGGGATCTGCAGCTCCTTTGCTGGTACGAATCACCGCCTTGAAACAACCGCAGCCCGCTAGAAATTTGCCTGGCCTGGTGGCAACAACACCGAAATCAGAGCTCAGGACCAGATGCAGGCCAAATATAGCCTCCACATTCTCTACAACACCTTCTTTAATCATCTCTTTTGCTCCTTCACCAAGTTCTTCCGCTGGTTGAAATATCAAAAGCACCGTGCCCTAAATTAAATTAAAGTAAGTACGTACGTACGTACGCAGAAATTAAAACTCAATACTTATTTGGAGCCGACCTTAATGAATATACTAAAACAAACTCTAATATTTAAACGGTGTTTACTTATGATATATCACTTAACTTAATTATGTACCTTCATTTGGTTCTCGAGTTGCTTGAGTATTTTGGCAGCACCAAGAAGCATTGCAACATGAGCATCATGTCCACAAGCATGCATCTTGCCATCAATTTTGCTCTTGTGCTCCCATTCAACCAATTCCTATCATATCATTAGATATATTCTATACTATTTTATTATGGTCTAATTTGTTGGAAGCATAAGCTTAGCATATTGCTACAATGTGTAATTATGTGATTACGTGACAATATTATTGTATAATTATGATGGGTAAGTATGTAGAATAAGAAAACACTTGATCAATACGGGTTGACATGGCAGTTACGTCCAATGCCAACTAACATAACTATCACCAAGCATCTTTTGGAAGGGTATAAATACCCACATCTATACATTGTCAATGTTATTGAGATTTAGTTACTTTTTTTCGCTATTTCTTGTGATCATTTTCATTCTTGTTTAGTCTGCATATTGGAGATCAACATTATTAACCAATTAAGTTGTAAAAATTGTTTGTTGAAGAAACCCTAGTTAAGTTTGATAAGACATTCAAAAAGAGTAAAGAACTAGAAATAGTTCATTTTTTCTTTTTTCTAAACTTAATTGAAGATTTGGACACAATGCATTAAAACTTATGCACATATTGTTTTTATACATGAAGCGGTCACATCATAAAGACGCAAACTATGAAAGCAACTTCAATAGATAATGGATCTCAATTGTAATTAACAACAACATATGAAATTCTTGCATCTGTCATCATATATATCCCATGAAATTAATTAATTCATAAATATAGAAGCATTTTTCGACGAAGAAAATATCTTTAAGAATAAAAAAATTAACACACACTTCTGGGCGTGACATTTATAACAGAAACCAAAGAATTGTTGATGGATAAAAGTTTGCACGCTAGATTCTCTATATTTATGTGATCGTGTTTCTTACAGTTTAAGTTATAAAGAAATAGTAATTTTTAATATGAACGGCTTTAGAAAAATAAATTTATAGTGTTACAGATAGATGAAGATGAAGATGAAGATGAAGATGAAGATAAAGATGGATGACATATAGGTAGGTATGTAAGTTTTGAATTGTTATATTGTATGTTCGGAGGTGTGTATTTTATTTTACATAAATAAATAAAGAATAAAGAAGGATTGAAGGTGAGGTACCTGAATGGGTAGAGCATCCATGTCTGCTCTGAGGGCGACGAAGGGCGGTCGAGAGGAGCCAACGAGGCCCACCACTCCGGTCCTTGGCGACGGGCCAGCGGTACCCGATCCCCATCCTCTGAAGCTCTCGCCGGATCACACCGCTTGTCCTCCTCTCCTCGAACCCCACTTCCGGATGCTCGTGGATCTCCCTTCTTATCCTCCTCATCCACTCCCCCGTCGCCTTACCCCTTTCAACCATTTCTTTTACTTTCACCTTCAACTCACAACTGCTGCTTTCATCCATCTTCACACTTTCTCCACCTACAACTAAACAAACACCCATCAACACCATTTCCAATACTGACAGATGCATTTTCTTTTTCTCTCTCTACCTTCACTCTGTCTATTAATGTTTGTATGTTTGTTTATTATTTGGATGATCCAACCACACAAACATTCTCCTGTTTCAATAAAAAATAACTAAAAAACACACATATTTTTTCTCACCTAGATTTTTCTTCTTTTTCTCTCCTATGTTAACTATTAATAATATTATTTTATTCTTTTTTGATTAAATAGTTTTTAATAAATTAAAAAAGATATTTTTTTATTATTTTTTTTATAAAATAAGAAAATTTTCTACAACATCAAACTTTTTAAAAGTACAAAATATTTTTAAAATTGATGTTTTCAAACAGCTAATTTTTCTAAACAAAAAATAACTAAAATTGAGATTTATAATAATAATTTTTTTTAAATTATATATTTTAAAAAGTTTGTTTTGAAACAAAATTTTTATTCTATTTAAAATAGGAAGATTTTAATCATATCTTATTTACAGTGGTCAACATTAGACACAATAGGTAACATAATGACCAGCACTACACTCGATAATTAGCTAATAAACATAATGAGCTACTTGATGATGATTACAAAATGAACTGATCAAGATTACACAATGAACTGAAAAAACGTAAAAAAATTACGTTTTCAACATTGTGTTATTTGAAAACCATCATTTGAAAACAATTTAAATAACTAATTTTATGTATCTCTTATTCATCTCGTATAGTACAGAGGTCATGAATCTAATTATATATTACTACCTTAAACTTATAATACTGATCAACAGAGAGGATCGCACATGACTAGTTTTTTTTATTAAGTTTTGAGCAAATTTCACAAACAATTCCTCCTGTATTTTTTTAAGTAAAAGTATATTATAGTTTTAAATAAATTTCATGAACCCTCGTTTTTTTTTTTTGAGGGTTTGGTAAGAAAATGGAAAATAGCCTCCGAAAAAAGGCTCATCAGTTAAACGTAGTTGTTCGATTAAACAAAGGGTGCTTGATTAATATTAGTGTGTTTTAATATTAATTTATTGTAATATGTTTTTATAGCATTTTATTGTGTTTTTATGAGTAATTTTTTTAATTCGTAAAAATTTGTTCTATTTCTAAATTTTATATTTTATCAGATAATTATTAATACAACTTTAATAATACAAATTTTAATTAGTTAATAAATAATTTTTAACTAACTATAATTTGTAACATTAAAAGTTGATAAATTGTTTTTAATTTGTATATATGTTAAGCCTATTAATATTAAAATAAAATAATTATATTACAAAGTTATATATATATATATATATATATATATATATATATATATAATAAATTTAAAAGTAAAAGCTAATTACAAAAACATGCTTTATTTAGGTTTAGAATTTAAAAATAGTCCTTTAAGGGTAGAAAGACTAAAATGCCCTTTACTTAACAGAGAAACTTAACGTCCGTTAGTCTAAAGGACGAAATTTGTTATTAGAAGTATAAATAAAGGATGATTAGAGTACTTTTTTGAACATAAAGGTTGTTACTTGTAATTTTCTATAAACTTAAAAAATGTTTTTTGTAATTTTGTCTAAAAACTATAAGAGTAAATTACGCTTTTAGTCTCTGTGGTTTGGTGGTTGTAACGCTTTAAAAAAGGCCGGTTTAACCATTGTGGTTTAAAATCTGTTACAATTAAGTCTGAAACACTAACTCCCATCCATTTTTTCTGTCAAGTGTATGTAAAAAGACAAAAATACCATTGGATTTGAATTTTTATTTCAATATACAAATACCAAATACAAAATCATTTATTTATAAAAATTAAAAATAAAAATAAGTGTGTGTAGTATATACACACACATATATACATACACATCTACTCTCTTTATCTCTATTTCACAGCCAACGCCACACACCACCACCTCACAGCCATCGCCACACGACCATCGCACCCACTGCCAACACATAGCGACTACCTAACTACCACTGCCACTGCCACTACCACACAACACCACCACCACCACTGTCACACCCCAACCTTAACGGCGGAAACGTTGAGATGTGAGGGTTAAGATTGTTCATGCCACACAACACTATTTTAAGGTGTAAATATTATTAAATAACCATTTCATGTCAACATTGTCATAATATAAGTCTCAAATTAAACAAACATAACATAAATAACAATTCAACATCAAGTTCTCATAGCATGATCTTTAGTTTCTCTAGGTCCAAATTCTTAGATGATTTCATATCTTCAAAGCAATACTAAGCTGGAGCATTTCCTGAAATATGTTAAAAATATACGGTCAACATATAATGTTGGTGAGTTTTCCATAGGTTGAACATACATATATATATAAACATTACGTTGGCAATTCATGTCATAGGTTAAAGGACAATGCAAAGATAAATGGATAAACAAATGTAACAATCAAACCTTGACAAATATGGCCACAACGAAATTATACGATTAGCTTGGTGTACTTGGTTCCCATGGTGATCAAAAATACGTCACCAGGAGCCGGCAATAACCTCGGCTTTAGCACCAAATAGGCTTGTCAGACCCATAGATCTATGACGTCGCTAGGCTAACAATAGTTAATGATTGTATTTTACAAGTGTCAATCACATAAATATTACAAGAATCCAAATAACCATGACAAAATATAAGGTGAATTGCACGTGGGTTACAAGAATACAAACGTCTTTACAAGTGTAATTTTTAATACGATTAACATACTTCACCCCAAAACGTGTGAAAGAAAGTAAAATGAGGTATGGAAAAACTCACTTGGTATATGACGTATAAGGGACTAATAACAACAAGGTAAAATCCAACGATGTCTTCAAAATTGACCTAAAAATAAGCGTTCCAAGATTTAGAATTTAGTCGGTAAGGTCGAAAGACGATTCACGAAGGCTAGAGTTTCAATAGTCGGGGGGGGGGGGGGATATATATATGTATATATGTTTATTATTTAACCTTGTTAATTGAAAAGAGACGATGCGATGTAACTACTAGAAATTTTAGAGATTTAATAATAATAAGATAAACATTTTTATACAAGAAAACATTTGATTTATTAATAATGATTTATGAAATAATAAGTCTAGTAATTAGAACTTAAATATACTTTTATTTGGTTCGTAATAAACTTTATACATTTTAAATCTTTGCAAAAATATATTTCATGATCACTTTAAAAATACAAATGAACGGTTAAGTTAAAATTCTTAAGAATTTAAAAGAACTTATTTATTTTTGAATTAATAAAATTTTATACAAATATAAATATATTTTAAATTGATTTTTATAACTTAAAATAAAGAAAATGAATAACAATTTACCAAATTATAATTCCTACAATTTTTATAAATTTCTAAATAAATTCTGTTTTAGTATAATTATATAAAAATAATTTTTATATAAATTTAATAATATTTCAAATTTTCAGGAATAAATTATTTAAAGAAAAACATGTTTTAAAAATTAATGCAGGTGACCGGGTTCGAACCCGGGTTCCTTACGTGTAAGGGGTGTGTTCTAACCGGTAGGCTCGGGCGCCTATGCTTGTCACAACCCGTGATTTAAAACATAAAAACATTAGTCGGTTAATTTTCCCCAATTTTGCATAAACCTTAATTTCGAAATCAAATCAATTGGACAACAATTCGATGATGATAAGGTAATTAGCCATAGGGCTTCGCTTCCCCATGATCAATCGAGTATGTTGATGTCTAGACTTACCTGGAATGGTTGTGAAATCAACGAATACGAAGCCGAGCAAAACCGCAACAGTGATAGCCTCGATTCAAATGGTTAGTGTTGATTATAATCAAATTCGTTGCACCAGATGCTTCTAATGGTGCATATGATCGAAAGCCCTCTGTCAATTTTAGTGTTAGATGCTCGGAAGTGGTTCTTCGGTTGGGTTGCAGGTTCGGTGGGTTCGTAGATGATTAATTCGATGAATGAGGTAGTTCAGACTAAATTGAAGATGGGTATACGTTAGAAACGTCTCTAAGATGATTAACTATTGCTTGATTACACATGATTGCACCCGTTTCAATTCGATTGATGTTGGTACATTGAATAAGGTTTGGTTTCAAAGTGGAGCAGTTAATTCATCCAAAATTTTCAAATTGAAGAGAGTACGGGTTCGAAACAGTCTTGGCGAGGGACATGAGGGGTTTTATCGCGGTTAATTTCGGCTAATTTGAGCCTTGGGTGGTCGCCGGACCTTGGCCGGAATTCGGGGGGCGACGGTGAGGGGAAATTTTTTTGAAAAAATACACTTTAGTCCCTGTGATTTAAAATTTAACTTTTCTAACAAAAGTTTAGGTTTTGTTTTAAAACAAATTTACAGTTTGGTCCCTGCGGTTTTACTTTTATTATTTCATGCCAAAAGTTAAATTATTGATTTTAAATAAATAAATTCTTTTAAAATTCTGTTTATTTCATAAGTTTTCACTTATTATTATTATCATTTTTTTTATTGTTATTATTATTATTATTATTATTATATATATATTTTTTACTTAATTATTTAATAACAAAACAAGTTATAACAATTTTAAATACAAATAAATAAAAATTAATAAATGAGCCCTCGTATTTGTATTAAATAACTTAAACAACACATAACGAAAGTAACATTTATTTAACAAGAACACAAAATGTCACAACCACACACCACCACCACCACCACACAGCCTCCACCATTAAAGGTAAAATTACGGTTTGAGAATCCCACTAACCACCATCGGATCCGACCACCACCAACGCAACCAACCGTACCAAACGCAGAACGGCAGAGCCCAAGAAACAGATTATTATCGCCAGTATAATCTCCCCAATCAAACTCGTATTTCTAAATTAACCAACAAAAAAACACAAAACCCACAAAACCCCAGATCCAAAATCCAAATCCAAAATCCAAAACCCAATACCAAAACCCAAATTGAATGACAATAATAAAGAATCAGAGAACATATCGGCCAGACTTTTCCTTGGGTGCCACCAGAATTTAAAGAAGGATGAAGAAGAAGATTGAAATGTAAACTTATGGTTTGAAAGGTACAATTGGGTACAAGATTTATCAAGCAAGAGATCCAGGTTGCCAACGAGTAATGGGTGGTGGTGGTGAAGGTTTCCAGTGAGTGAGTGGCAGGTGGTGGCGGTGAAGGTTGCAGGGAGTGGCGGGTGGTGGCGGTGAAGGTTGTCGGATAAGTGGTGGGTGGAGGTGTTCAGATGTGTTCAAACAATGAAAGATCATGGGGTTAAGGTTTGATATAGTGGGTGGTGGCGGTGAAGGTTGTCGGATAAGTGGTGGGTTTAGTCTAACAAGTTTTTTTTTTTGTAATTGTTATGCAATATATAATGATAATTAAGTATTACTGATAAAAAGTAAAACTTAATATAAAAAACTAGTCTAATGGTGATAAATCAATTTGGTCTATAAACTCTACATTTGTTTCACAAACAAGCAAAATCAATCAAGTTACTTACTTTGCACTGCTTTCGGTCCATAACATTAAGAATATTATTTTTTTTTTGCTAAAAAGAAAGTTTATTTGCTTATGAATTTGGGTAGATATAGTACTCTCACCAAGAATGAACACTTCCTTCACATGCTAATACTCCTAATCAAACAAACATATCCTCGTATTTCTATTTCTGCTTTCATTGTTTTTATTATTATTTTCTAATTTCCAAAACTATACAACTCAATATATGCATTTTAAATATGCTTCTGAAAAAGAAAAAAGAAAAAAAAGACACCCATAAATGTCTTGACCGGATAAGTTGGCCTAATTAATTTACAGTTGCGTATTGTTTTGAAATACCAAAAGTAAACACACAGGACTAGACAAAATGAAAATATATTATACAGACGTTAGAAGCTATACACCCGACCCGACCCCATTTGTGAAACAAAAACATTATCTTGTGCATTGTACGAACCTGATCGATCGTACTTCGACCAAGTGAATGCACATAGTATCGAATAGGTAGCCCGCTCGAGTTTTATCTTGCCAACAAGACTAGAGAAGACAGTATTAGCTAGGAGGGTGGATTGATCAAGGCTTTCTCTTGTCCCCCTTTACGTGAATATTATACCACTTCTTTGTTCCATCTTTTATGGATGCTTTTTTATCCTCTTTCAAAATAACCCGTTTTTTACTTCTACTGCTACTACTGTTTATTTGTTGGGCGGTTGTGTATGAAGCTTGTATCTCGTTTCTTTGTTTAAGAAGCTCATCAATCTACAAAAATCATACTCTTTATTAACATCTAAACCATTAATCTTTGTGCAAATTAAAGGGATTGCCTATCTGATTATTGCATTTTGAAATAAGTATCTTATTTCATTCAAATATACTTAGATCAGCAGTTCCAAACACATGAATCATAGTTGAAAATTGTCAATTCAATAGATGAGCAATGGAGCATACCGTTTTCATTTCTTGTGTGTACCTGCATGTCATATCTGTAAACTGTGCAAGGACCTGAGAAAATACAACAGTAAATTATAAAAAGAAAAATATAGCTATTGGGAAATTCAGGTAAAGTCCAAACCGAACCTGTCTGTATTCAGTTTCAAATTTGGAGATTTCTGTTCTTTTTGTAGAAATATGTGCTTCAACAGCACGGAGAGCCTCCTTTTCCTTCACAAAACAAGCTGTAGAAAGAATTTCAATTGTGTAGCTAGCACTTTTAAAGAAATTGTCGCCTGCAAAAAGTTTAGGAAAAAAAAAACAAGGGTGGGTCACTTATGCATACACTACCAGCATAAGGCCTCTTTTAAAATAATTAAACTAACCATAAACAGCGAATGTATGAACGCCAGCTTTTAATTCGGTAATTTCACATGGCTGAAATCCTTCAAGCTTTTTAAAGAAAGCAGTATCTGGATCCTTCTTAGCCATCTGGAATCACCTCAGCAATATATCATAATGAGAATAATAAGTTGAAATGCACTACAAGTTATAAGAGTGAGATAACTGTGTGTGTGTCATAGTTTACTCACCAAGCTAGATTGTTGATCCAATTTATAGACAGGGAAACCAAGAAAATACATTCCAGCAGCTGTCACTTTTCCTTTTTTCAAACTATCTTCCTGAAAAGGAAAATACAATAAACTTCTTTTCATGGTAGAATGTTAAAAAATTCACATGAAACAAATTTTATTTGAGTCTCAGGAAAAAAGAAAGACTAGCTTCAGTTTTAGCCTATATGCCAGGCAAAATAAACCCAAACACCCAATTTTGGGAACTTTTTTATGCCCTGGTGTGTTAAATTTGGGTCATATGTAATTCTTTAATGGGTATATATTGGCTCAGTTAGAAAGCGTCAAATGTAACAAAGGGTCATAATGGGCAGGTTGAAAACTTGATTGTTAGACAAAAGTAATGAGATTGCTATCACTTAATGAACATGGCTAGCTTCTGCGTGAAGAAGTTGAAAGGTTGCAGCGAGCAGAAATACGAGCTTTGAGGGTACATTTTCGAAACAAACTTAGCCAATCACATATTAGAGTAAATTTTCTTCACAAGGATTAAAGAGAGATAAATTGCTGCATAAGAAGTAAAATGGATCAGAAGGTAAATAGATTATGAAGTTAAGTTCGGTTTTGCTCCCTAGGGTTTGACAAAAATAACTATTTTCCTCCAAAAGATTGAAAACATCAATTTACCTCCAAAAGTTACATAAGTTGTTTCAATTCAGTCCAAAAGTTTCATTATTTTTGGATTCAAGTTGAAATAATAATGAAACTTTTGGATTGAAATTAAAACAACATATGAACCTTTTGGAGGTAAATTGATCTTTTTAATTTTTTGGAGAAAATTGTTACTTTTGTCAAACCTTAGGGAGTAAAATTGAATTTAACTCTAGATTATGAGTAAGGTGAATTCTTTGATTCTCAGAACCTTTGTCTAATGATGAATCAGAAGGTAGTTGGGCTGCTGATAGTAATTTTACTCTCAGGGATGGTACTTGGTATTTGTTTATGAGGTTTTTGGCCATATTTCTTTGAGCTTAACACATGAATTTTTCAAAGCACAATACATGATACATGCAATCATTTTCTTTCTTTTTTTCAAGATGCATATTTTGTAGCATAAAAGAAGCACGATTGTGTGAGAGTTCACAGTATATACTAGATCTATATATGCTACAGTTCAGAAGGGTTGTCCAGATTTAGAGACAATTATGTGGGACAAATATGTATCATATACCTACACAATCTCTCTTCCAGAAGATCAAACTGGCAATCAGCCCCACAGTTGTCAACACCAGAACCTTCTTTGTTTCAAAATTAAAACTCAGGGAGAAACCTTTTTGGAAGTTGCTATAGATGGACACATGCGATGCAAAGGGGGTGCCTTGTGAATTTGCTTATAATATTTATATCCTCAAAGTGTCTCAGCATGTAGCAATTAATGAACTTGAACGAATATGATGATTCTTTTTATTTCTAGGATAGCCGTACAGATTATGAAATGCTTTATAAGTTTGGCTTTTTAGATAAGTAAGTTGGTTTGGATACTTTCTAGTTGCTGTAACTATTATTTTTTGTCATTTGATCCTTTTTTCTAGAACGGCTCGTTTCAACCCAAACCCATTTTGGTCAGAACTTGTCTTGACCCGGAATCAAATTGATACTTTTTTTAATGTCCTGTTTTTACCTGGACCCATTTCGACCTAAACACCCAGGCTTAGTTTTACAAACTCATCGGACCCATCTATTTTGCCAGACTTGGTTTTAGTTTAGTGTTACAAAAACCATATAAAATAAACATGTTTACAAGAGAACATGCCTACCTGCAGAGCGAGATTCAGTCCACCATTTTGCTCCCGGTCAAAATATAAGAGCTGCAAAGTATACATCCTATTAATTAGTTAAATTATGGATACCAAAACAAATAGGAAATCATTAACTCATATATTTACAGGCCTTGAACTTGCTCTTTTCTGCTGACTGCACCCGGCAAACTATTCCAGCCAGTGCTTCCTTGTCAGTTATCCTAACAGAATAGAAATGAGCACACTGCTTTTCAACCTGTTCAGAAATGCGAGATGTGATATGAACACACACAACCAAAATAAGATTACAACAAGGAAGCAGAAACCAACCTTTCTAGAAACAGGCTTCCCCAAAGCAAGCGGATAGGTAAGGACTGTACCATTTATTGCCTCCTCTAACACGGATGCTGATACAAGAGTTTTTATTGGCAGTCCAAGTTTGCTGTCATGTTTAAAACAAAGACCTCAAAGACAGAGCTTTGACAGCAATTCGGCATGAAGAGGATAGAAAGAATGAAGAAAAGACCTAAAAATCGCAGCAAACATGGTACTCATAGCTCCCAAACTTGAAAGATCAAGCTCCAAATCCTGGCTTTCAGCTTCAATAGCCTGAGCACAAGACTATAGTGTGAGCATGAATTCTTAGACAGTGGTGCTTTAAATATTTTGCTTAAATTAATAGTGACCTCAAAACCAGCAGTGTCATACTGTTTCCGCTTATCAGGATCAGACAATATATTATATGAATAAGTGATCTCCTTGAACACATCAGCTGCTTTAGGGTCATTTGCGTTTTTGTCAGGATGGTACCTAAGATAAAGATTAGAACAAATGTTGAGACTAAAAAGTCCAGGTGTAGGTAATTAAATATATGTATTTCCCAAATGATAGAGAAATAAGAAGATCCAGATTCCAGATTATATATATACATGTGTGCACATACATACATGAAAAAGGAAGAACAAGTATTTAGAGGCAGCAGGGTACAGATGGACTAAGGGATATCAATTTCAAATGGGCAACCTAGCTAGCTATATAATATAACTAAATGATTTATATGAGAGCGGGCAAGGGTGAAGGAAAACAAATACATGAATAGGTATGTTGTTAGTGATGAGAAATTGGATGAAAATTAAACCAAATCTTGAAAATACAGAAGGAGAAAAGGAAAGGAAAGTTATAAATAGAAAGATGAGTGAAAGTGACATAAGCATAAGATGATGAGAATGATAGATACTTCAAAGCCAATTTGCGGTATGCGGTTTTAATCTGTTGATCGGAAGAGGAGGCGGAAACACCAAGAACCTCGTATGGGTCTCTCCTCAATTCATTATTCTTCTCCCTGTTGCTCCGCATTCTCACCCAACAAGGCCTTCAATTCTTTTCTTTCGAACAAACAAACAGATCACAAGGAAGGCTTCCCTTTGATTCGATCTGATCTCGTCTCCTCTCCTCGTTCAAAGACAAGATGTCCAATGAATTTCTAATCTTTCTTTCTTTCTTTCTTTTTCTGGGAAAACAAAATTAGAAATCAAGAAATGGAGGGGAAATTGGTTGCAGCTCTTTTCATGTACCATCTTACAACACGCCCCCTTAATTCCACATTGCTACACTTTCAGCCCTCTCTTTTTCTAAATAATAATTTATTTTCACTTTAACACATCTATTGGGTTAGTATACTAATAGTACCATAAATTTTAATTTAATACTTTTAATTCATACGAATTCATTGAATTTAATAATAATAATAATAATAATAATAATAATAATAATAATAATAATAGTATTTTAAGTATTTCATAATAAGTTTAAAAGTAATAATTTGTAATAATATAGCAGTCATCAAAATAAATATATACAGGCCCTCAAAATTTTTTCACCTGAATTTTATTTTATTTTCCTCTTATAATTTTAAAAATTTGATGGTTCATAAAATCTAAATTTGTCATTACGATGTACGAAATTATATCAACGTTTCAAAATTATTTATTTTCTCCAAAACCGAGCTGTCAGTAAAAATTTTTATCCAAAACTACCGATTGAATAATAATATACAAGTAATCAAAATCAAGCGTTATAAATTTCACAACCCGCGCAAAGCGCAGTTCACACATTAGTATAAATAATACAAGAGTAGGGTTTTCAAATTGTCCCCTAAAAATTTGATAATGATTATAACTAAATAAAATAAGCCAAGTCTTCCATATAATTAATCAACCACTTGAATAATCTTGTAACCTAGGTTCAAATCGAGGCTCAACAAGCTCCAATCATTTCCCACTTGTAGGCTTAATAATCTTCAAAGTGCATTTAGATTGTGATCATTTTTACTTATTGTGATCTTCCTTATCTTCTAGCTGTCATCATATTCTCATAAGTTAAAATGAAAACCAGTTGAAGCTCCACTAAGTTCCAACACAGTAGTCCTGGCTAAAGCTGCTCCTAATCGGTCCTTTGTTCCTTGCGGCTCCCACGTACACTAACGATTAGATTCTAGAACATTCTAGGAACAAACACACACTCTCTATACGTAGCAGTTAATTTTTTAGAGCGATCTTGATGATTAGAACAATGTTCTCTTAACCCACTATCTGCTAACTCTATCTGAAGCTCTAACTAGCTAACTGCCAATGCTCCCGCTACCACGAAAACCCCTAACTAGTTTCTCTAAACCTATTCAAGCATGTTTAACCTGAATTTGACATGTTCCTCCGAGTTTATCTCCTACAAAACATACATTCTTCTACTCACCGGACTCTATATTAGATAATTTTATGTTATTATTGTTACTGTTTCTATAGATTATATAAATTGTTATCCATTGTTGTGTTAAGTTCATAATAATATACTTTCACCAATGTATTTATGAAAACTCATAGTGTAAAAAATAACACGATGTGTTATTTTTTTCATTGTTTTTTATACGTTATATAAACTTGTTATCTATCATTGTGTTTTACAATTAGAAGTACATAATGATTTTATTTCACCAATATATTTTTTAAAACTTATCGTATTTAAGATTACACAATGACGATAAAAAAACCAATAATGGATAACAAGTTTATATAATCTATAGAACAATGATAAAAATCACATATTATATTTATAGTTTGTTATAAATACATTCTGAAAGTATCTTATTATGTACTTTTAATTGTAAAAACATAATGATATTACAAGCTTATACAATCTACAGAAACAATTATATAATAACACAAAATGATCTAAAATATAAAATACAATGATAAATAATAAAATAAATGATGTAAAAATATATGACACAATGAATTGATAGTTGACACAATAAACGTATCAGAAACAATGAACTGACGTATTTGACACAATGACCAAAATACCCTTATTTTTAAAACAATAGATGGACATGTGTCAAGCGCATAATTATTCTTAAACTTTTTATACTAAATATCATTGTTAGTATAACCCTACCCTTTATATTACAGCAAGTTCAACTTTTTTGAAACTTATTTTTTATTCCGAAAGTAATTAGATTTACCTCGCTAGCCGGTGCAATCATAGTTATCGGATGTCTCTATATAATTGCCAATTAATTAGATTTGAACAATTTATTAGAAGAAAACATTAATTAATATTGTTTCTACTACACTATTGTTCTATATATAATATATTATATATATATAATATATATATATATATATATATATATATTTATATATATATTTATATATATATATTTATATATTCTTTTCAACAACTACTTTTTTTATGACTATGATTCTTAGTTATCTAGAAGGAGGTGATAAATTATGAATATATTATTCGTCACACTTAATCAACTCTTGTCTGGTTTTTACATACGTACCTCCGACGAAACAATTAATTATTGAACAAACAGTACTAAACAATAATGCAGTTCATGAAAGAAAGGTTCTCTTTCCCCTCTAAAGAAACTCTAGTAATCAAGCAACATATATATATATAATTGATACCATCTGGATATGTATATAATTTTATATGATATTGTCTTTCTTAATTGACTACATCGATGGATCGGTTAATTAATACAAAACCAGCCAGTATAGCTAGGTTGGTCACATACATGCACAATAAATAAAAGAAATTAAGTATTCAAATATTAATTAGTTGGTGATAAAAATTACTTGATCGACGCGCGAGAATTGAATTGAAATTAGTTATCACATAATTAAGGAATTCATATATGTATGTATTATTAGTTTAATTTCTGGATCGAAAACGAATGGATATATTTTTGGTTCAACTACATGATGGTGCTGGAGCTCAAAGTCAGCTGAAGATCTAAATTGTAGCAGCTACATACGACGACTTTTGCTTCAAATCAACTGCTGCAGGAGAGGCGCTGATGGCAAATGGCCTGTGCTTCCCTGATCTCGAGCTACGCGTAAGAGCGAAATTGCATGAATCTTTAAACGACAGCTGCATATCATCCTCATCATCAGTACTCTGCAGCTGACTAAAACAAATACTAGACTCCATGAATTGATCTGCAGGGTCATGATGATGAAAATCAAAATTATAATAATGGATGTAGGGTTGGAGGTAGTAGTTGATTCTTGCGCTTCTTGCTTCTAACTGCATCCTTTTCTTCTTCAATCTCTCTCTCTTGTGCGCATTCTGGTGACCTCCTAACGCTTGTGAGTTTACAAACTCCCTCAAACAATACTGGCACTCGAATTTCTTCGAATCTTCATCGATGAATTTACACTTCGTCCGACCTCAAATGGTTGGTTTTCGGGTCATCAGGGCGAGGATATTGTACCTCAAACCCGAATACTTGAGTTTTTTCTCAACATGTGTTTGTGTTGAGTGTTGATCACTTGCATCTCCTTCATCCATGTGGAGGAAACAAATCAGACAGGTTTTTCTCCAATAATTAAATAATTAACGATCTTGAATGAATGCTGTATGTAACTAGATGTATATATGGGCCGGGGTTTAAAAATGACGTCCAATATGGGGTATTGCCTCTCTTCCTTTTATAGCAAATCGAAAAATTGTTTCGTTTTGTTTTTTTTTTTTTTTTTTTTATTATGTGAACATCATGTATGATTATTTTAAAACATCATGAAGGTAGAGAACAACTTAATTAAAATAAATAAATAGGGGAAATAGTCAAGATATACAGGGGAAGGTTGTGTAAAAGCAATATTTGTTGAAGATCTTCTCCATCTAAAGCAGGAGACATACCTTAAATTAAGAATTAATGGCACTTCAAAGTACACTAAATAAATTTGTATATTTATTATTAGCTATCGACATTTATGTTTAGATTAAAATAGTTTTAAAGTATTTAGCTGATAAGTTAATTATAAGTAAAAATAGTCGATACATTTATGTCTACTAATATATATTAACGGTTAATATGGTAAATATATATATATATATATATATATATATATATATATATATATATATATATATATATATATATATATAATATATATATATATATATATTATACATAATAAATAAGTAAATGGTTATTATACATTTCATAATTATATGAGCTCATTATTATTTTCTTGCTTATTTATCATTATCAAATAATTACAAAAAGTAAATTGTAATTATTTACCTATTTAAGTTTTATATTTAAAACTAATATGTTAATTATCTATTTTTAAATTATAATTTTTTATTCTATTATGTTATATTTTTTGATATGTTTTTTTTAAAATTTACTTTCTATATTTTCAAATGCCAAAGGTGAAATCAACGTATATGAATAATCGTTATTTGCTTATCATAATAACATAATTTTAATTAAAAATGATATATAACTTGATTTTGAAATTGATGTAAAGTAGATGATGCTAAAAAATGCTAAATAACGTGTAATTGTACTTCGTTGTTTGATTTGTACATTTTACTTTTTGTTTAAGAAAATTCGCTAATCTTTTTCTTTTTTCGTAAATATAATATGTTAACATTTTTGGAGTAAAGTATAGATAAACTAATGTTAGTGTTTGCAAGTTAAGTATAGTTTTAAGGTTAAGAAGGGTATAATAACATAAAGAATGCAATTATGGTACCAATAGATGACATATATTATTATTCCATACTTGAAGCTCGAGTAAATATTATTTAATATTTTTGTAAGAAAAACAATAGTCAAGGAAAGAGGATGATGTACTCACCTAGAAAGAACGAGGTCTTCAACTGCAGCAAATCTAGTGCTTTTAAATATTTAATAATTAATATTTTAGTACTACTTTTCTTGACCAGAAATTAGTGGATTAATTCTTATAAGTTAAATATTCTTTTGCATTATCTTGGATATATCCCCCCACAATGCTATAATTAAGTCAAATTTGGCTTTTAAAATCGTTATATTATCAGTGGTCTTAATTATATAATTACTATCAAATAAATTTTAGATTTTCTTAAAGCTCATTGCCCGACTAATTATCATATTCATATTTTCAGGGTAAATACGTCTAAAGGAAGCATAATTTACCAGAGATACACTTTTAAAGAGAAGATTGTAATATTATTTGAGTTAAATTTGGTTTTATTTTATACGTTTGATAAAAGTAAATATTTTTCTTCAAATTATTAAAAATATTAATTTATTTTTAAGAGTTTCATAAGTCGTTTCAATTTCAGTTTAAAAGTTTTATCAATTATTTCAATTTGAATCCAATATAATAAATCTTTTGAATTTAAATTAAAACAAATGACAAAACTTTTGAACTTAAATTGATATTTTTAAACTTTTAAATAAAAATTATTATTTTTGTCAAACCACATATAGCAAAATTGAAATAAACATTATTATTTTTAAATGAATAAAGACAAAACCAACTTCTAATACCTTGTTTTATGTTAAAATACATTTAAATATTGAAAAGTTAAGAAAGATTATAAAGATTAATATCATCGATGAATGTTTTAAGAAAAGCCTAGGCGCCGCAATATTAACTTTAGTTTTGGGGTGATTTGCTGATGAAATCCAACAAATTAGAAATCACAGAGGCAAAGATGGAATCAATCATTATGGTGACTGCAGCGATCGATCGCCACCACGTCGAGTACTCTCCACCATCTTGCTATGGCAGGTCACGGTCCCGTAGCCATGAGTATTACCTTAGCATCTCCCAAGAGATCGAGGAATCAATTTAGGCATTTGCGTATCTGGAACTTGAGTAGATAGGCAACCGTCCACTCTAATTTTTTTTTCTGGAGTTATATATATACTTGGAAATCCCCACCCCCCCCCCCTCCGGTCCAAAAATAACTGTAATGTCCCCTTTAAACTTTCAAAACTAAAGAAAAAACTAGATTGTCTCGAATACATAGTTAGAGCTGGAACTAGAATAGGGTCCAGGAGTTTGTTGACCTTCCGACAATCTAGCGGACTACATTTTCTCAATGACTGGGTATATTACAGAGTAGATTTTTTAGTATTTTCACCCTTAAATAATCAAGTAGTTAGAAAAAAGGAAAATTTTATATCAAGAAAAATGTTTTTGACTATAAACAAGCTAAATTTATATTTATTTGAAGATATTAGTGATCAAATGTATATTTACTGTGTCCATTCTCTAACATGTAGAACATCATTGGTATTAAAAAATTTGGGGACCGTGTTAACGATGAAGTTTATAACTATAAACGTATCACCGCTTTTATGAGTATAATTATTTCAAAATCATATCACATCATTTTTATGAGTTGCTTCAATACGTTCGATATATATTCTATGATATATATTATATATACTATATATATATATATATATATATATATATATATATATATATATATATATATATATATAATATGCATAATACAAGAGTTTGGGAATCGTTTTAATGTGTTTTTGGTAATGAATCAGATCCGACCAGAAAAAATTATATATTACGATTCAAACGATATTCTAAAAATAAAAAATATTCGGGGTCTGCGAGTGAACGTAGGTATCATTGCATGTGTAGTAGTGATACATGGTAGCAATGTGGTCAAACAAGAGAAACCACATATTCAAGGATAGGGATGGATATATGGTGTTCGCAGCATGGTTTATATCATAGGTTGAAAAGTCTTAGAATGCTCAAATTAAGAAGGTATACCTAAGTAAGTGTATTTCATATGTCTAGCTTAATTGTAGAAAATGAAAAATTTTAACCTAGCTCGTTAGAGCTTTGATCCTCTTGACCTATATCTTTTAGCTTGTGTGAACGTACTGAGTACGTGTTTCAACAGATTCATTGCAACGGAAGTCGGTTTCATGGAATTAAGGGCGGACATAAATTTTAATTCTTTAGTTATTTAAACTACTCTTCACTAGCTAGCTCATTTGTGGGGCAGTTCATTCCATTCACATGGTATAGAGCCTTAATCTCTTTTATCTTCCTCATCTTCTCTCTTCCCTTCATCCCTTAATTAATTGTCGTCTTCCATCCTCAACCGAAACCAACCTGCCACTTAACACCATTATCCACATGCATCATTATCAGAAGAGGCGGTTACCGTGATTGTTGGTTTGAACATGGCCAGGGAGATTAGTTGGCCTAATTAGAATTTGTGTCGAAGCAATGGTCACGATGCAACTACATGTCCCAAGCTCTCCACCTTTGCCTCTCAAAATGCTCCACCCGATGATGATCTCACCAAGGCTTTTGCTGCTCACTGTCATGTCTCGTCACCCACTCCGGATTGGTATGTTGACTCCGATGCCACAGATCACATGTCTTCGTCCACTGCATCCATCTCTAATGCTACACCCACTACAGTAATAACTTTGTAACTTTTGGGAATGGGAATCTCTTCCTATTTCCCACATAGGTCATTCTGATCTCCTAAACAATCTCAAATTAAAAGATATACTTGTGGTTCCCAACCTCACGAAAAACCTTTCCATCCATCAGTAAACTCACACATGATAATTCTAACCAATTCTTCGAGTCTTGGAATGAAACCATTACAATCTTTCATATATTACTTATGCATAATCAAGTTCTTATCAAATCATTCAACAATAGGGACTAAAAACATAGTAGTGCGTGAATGTACCTTCGTGTGCGTAGATCTTTTCGTGTATACGAGACTCGTCATTGAAGAATTGGTAAGACACGATAATGGAACTCACAATTCACTCACACACACTTTTTGGAACAAAGCTTTCTGGATGCATTAATAATGAGAAGAAATATACATAAATAGGAATGATATTGAGTGCCAACTTGCAATTCCACTAACCACTAACTTAGCTAACAAACCAAGAAAATAGGAATACTAGACCCATTCTAATGACTTATTCAATTGGAAATAAAAACAGTAAATAAAATTGACCAAGTGGACCATTACGTGAAGAATGATATTTAATTTAACACCCCCTCTAAATATCAAGATCCATGATGTAGCGCACGGTATGAAATCGAAGCTCAAACACGTTGATTCTGCGAATACCCGTGATGTTCTCCACCCAAACCCAAATTCGACCCCAAAAGTCGCGAATTTGAAGAGACAAACTATTATTTTCAGAAATGATCAAGTGTCCATTCACATTACACCAAGACAACTTAAATAAGAAGATAAAATTCAAACGGGCCTAGAACAAACAACCATGGGCCAAATAAAAGCCCAAAACAAAACCGAAAAACTAAGAAAAGAACATAAAAGTGGCCCAAAAACCCATTTAGAGGCCTTATTTTGGAAAAATAACGGGTTAACCCGCCTACGGCCTAGGTTATGCTCATTTTCGTGCCGCTCGGTCTTGGGCCTCCAAAAACATTAAAGCCCGGTCTTCAACACTTGGGCCCGCATCAAACCACCATTCCCATGCTCTTGCTATGCTTCAGTAACAACGCTCCGGTTAAGCTCTTTGTTAACCCATCTGCAATTTGCTCACTAGATTCAACATGCTCCAAGTTTATCTCTCCCTTCAAAACCCTTTCTCTAATGAAGTGGTAATCGACCTCGATGTGTTTAGTTCGTGCACGAAACACTGGATTTTGGGCTAGTTTAATTGCAGAAATGTTGTCACACTGTAGTAAGACTGGATAATCAATCTTTGGTTTAAGTTCCTTAACAGCTCAACAACCAAATACACTCTTGAGCAGCTATAGTTGCAGCCCGATACTCCGCTTCAGTAGTTGATAATGACACTGTTAGTTGAAGTTTACTACACCAGGACACGGGGCTTGATCCAAACATAAAAACATACCCGGTAGTCGATCTTCTCCCGTCTAAATCTCCACCGTAATCAGAGTCGCAAAACCCATGTAACTTAGGCTCGAGTTCTTTTCCAAATCGAATGCCTTTACCAACAGTGGCCTTGAGGTACTTAAATACCCCCTTCATAACAACCATGTGTGGCTTCCTCGGCTCCTGCATAAACCGACTAAGCACCCCAACCGCAAACACAATGTCGGGTCTAGTCAAGGTGAGATAAATTAAACTACCCACCATCTTCCGGTACACCGTTGGATCGTCTAACTTCCTGCCATCGGTAGCATATATCTTAACATTTCGATCCATAGGGGTTACTGTCGGTTTGCATGACATAAGACCAAACTTATGTAACAAGTCGTTTGTATACTTATTCTGATGTAGCACCATGGCATCCACACCATAATTCAGCTCTAATCCAAGGAAGTGTCTAAATATTCCCAAGTCTTTCATCTTGAAACGAGTGGACAAATTTGACTTTAAAAGTTCGTCCTCTTCATGCACATCACCTGAAATGATTAAATCATCTACATACACAAGTATAAACACAACCTTTGCACCAAGCTTTTTGACAAACAAGCTAGGATCAGCTGAGGTAATATGATACCCGTTCTGCTCTAAAAACTCTACGATCTTACCAAACCATGCTCTTGGCGACTGTTTCAAACCGTAAATGGCTTTCTTCAACTTACACATGTGTTCTGGGTGTTCCTGACTTTCGAATCCAGCCAGTTGCATCATGTAGATGACATGGTCAAGCTCTCCATATAAAAATGCATTGTGGACATCCATTTGGCACAGTTTCCATTCTTTAAATGCAGCTAAAGCTAGAAGTACCCGAATGGTTGTAATTCTTGCAACTGGACTAAAAGTATCTTCGTAATCTAACCCCGGTTGTTGCGAAAACCCTCGAGCCACCAAACGAGCTTTGAACCTGTTAAGAGTTCCATCAACATTCTTCTTCACTTTGTAGACCCATTTACAAGACACCGGGTTGACATCATGAGGTTTCGAAACTGATGACCTGTCGTTGGGGTCATGCAAAAACCTAATCAACCTAGGTAGCTAGGGTAAGTCAGGTATCGTATCCACAGGGAGCATATGGTTAGTGTTACACGATTTGTTTGATTATTTAATTATGTTACTTAACTAAAACTAAATTATTGAACTACTTATACTATTGCCACTTGGCTGTAAAAATTAGATTTTGAAATAATTAATAAGTGAACTAGGAAAACAAATTGCAAATAATAAAAATTAATTAAGAAAACAATTATGATAAATAGTAATCCACCCCGGGATCAAGGGTTGGTTTTCGATAATTGTTTAGTCTAACTTGGTGAAAAATCCTTAACGGGGATTCTATGCGTGTAATGATTAAGTGATATCGATAATCAAGACTTAATAGGTCTTAATACACAATGCCGATTCAATTAGAAACCAAAACTTGCAATCATATAATTTCCGGAGATTAGATGATATTCAAATCAAAGTTTACCAAATCATTGTTTAAATAACCAAAACACAAGTTAAAATTATGAAAGAACTTAAACGGTTCTAAAGTTTAATCCCAACAAAGTTAAACAAAAACAAAACCTAATCACACAAAACCTAATACCCGAAGTCGATCAGAGGATTAGCGCTCATCGTTCTTGAATGATCTTCAAAACCGTTGTTGATTTGCATTCCGGATGATTGAATCTTGTTTTTGAGAGTTGGAATGGTGAAAAATTGATCTCAGAACGCCCAAAATTCGTCTCTAAACGTTCTAGGTCGAATGGAAATCAAGTGGTGGGTGAAACCTAACAAAAACGCGCGTTTATAGGTGTTCCACGGAGGCCCTGGCGTAGGCTACGCTGGCCACCGTAGCCTACGCTAGGGGGCTTTCTGCTGATTTTTTCTTGAGTTGGCGTTAGCCTACGGTGACTACAGTAGGCTATGGTGGAAGCCTTTCTGCTGCACTTTAAATCCTTCTTTCTTGACACATCCAATGACTTGTTTCACCATGTAAGCTTCCACTTGCTTTTTTACCTACAAAATCACTTTCAACTCATAGTTAACCTATTCAACTTAATCCATACATAAAAACGAATAATCATATGTAATATTTAACGTTTAGACACTTAAAACACTATTCCAACACACTCGTATCACATTCCCCAACTTAACGTTTTTCGTCTCGAAAAAGATATACAATGAGATCATAACTATTATGTTAATCTTATAACATAATTTCAAACAGAAACATAATAATACATTAACCATGATTGTCAATATATCGTGTCTATTTTAAACTCAGACCCATTTAATCTAGCTAATGCCTCGTGCTTTTATATTATACAAAATTACCGTAATGGTTTAACCATCCCACACCTAATGCCTTTAGCAAAAACCTACCAAACCTCAAGATTTATTGAATGTTCACTAGAGCACAACCTTGAGGAACCATAGTACGTTATCATGACATATTATTTTTTTCTTTTATTTTTCTTAGGTCGGGACTTGTCTCCCTTATTTTTTTCTTTTTTTCCCAAATAACTATATATACATTTTTTTTTCATTTTTCCTTTTTTTTCTTCTTCTTTAACTAGTATGTCATGTTAACATAGATATGGTGTGTGCCAAAGCAATAAATTCTCAATCTGTTTTTGTCAGGACTCAACTTTTAACTATTGGCACTAGGATGAAAACACTAAACACATATTCATCTATTAGCATTCACATAAGAATTAGTGTTCGTATTCAGGTCGAGCCTATCAACATATCACATGTTATATGTATTTTCTGTTCTAAAGATTCATTACATGTATAAGTATCAACATACTAGTTTTTATCATCTCTCATAAATGCTGAGGTTTATTTCAAGGGACATGATTTTTTTTTTCAATGGTATTATCACAATCATTTTTTATATTTTTTATTTTTAAGTTTAACATGTAAATACAAACATGTACACATGACCTAACATGCAAAACTATAAATTTAATATTTTCACAGAATTCATAAAAAGAACGAGTTCACCTGATATTTCATTGTGGCAGATCCTCGTGATTGGTAACGATCTTTAAGTCTTATTCAACAACCGCAAAACTTTATACAAATCGTGTAGAAGCGAACTTCTTACGTCGTGGTTAACACATAAATTTTTAAAAATTTTGCAAATTTTCATTTAATCCCAAAACCATAATTTCAAAATAAAGATGTAACCCTTTCCCCAACTTAAAGTATTGCATTGTCCCCAATGCATCATTTAGCTAAATTCTATAAAATAATAAAATTTTAAAATAAATTCAAAATTACAAAAATTAAGTCCTAAACTCACTTTCGTAGGAATCACGGTTGCATTTAGCATATGCAACAAGCCTTTTAAACCCCTCGGTAGGCCCGAGTGGACGAATGAAGTCTCGTGAGGGTTTCTAGTGAACATACCCATAAAGTTCTCCGAGTTGCCTCCGGAAAGCGCTAAGTTTAGGTCTTCAGCCAGACCGTACCTGATAGAGTTATGGTGGTTAAGTGAACATTTGCCTACGAATTCCCAATAAACGCTCGGTAGTTGACCATTCCATTTCAATAATAGTTTCCCACTAATTGACATGTAAGCAAAGTAGTTATTGAGGAGCCACTTCTTGAAAACCCGTCCAATGTCTATTGGTGTTACCTTCTTCATCTTGTCTTCAAATCTTCTTCCCCAACTTTAATGGTTGAAGTAGTTTAGCATAGGAGAAGGTTCGGGATATAAACTAGATCTGCATTCGGCTTTGACTCCTCCAAAGAAGTTATGACTCAACTAATTGTAAACAATTATATTCAAGCTCAGGAAGACCCATAACTTCTTCACTATCAACCACGATATCACTAGCAACTCGCTTGCTCTCATTTAAGTTCGGCCACATCCTTAGCAAGTTGGCCAACCTACTTAACTAAAGACTCGAATGTTTTATCTCTTAGCTTGTCATCTTTCTTCATTTCCATCATCATGTTCATGATTGCATCAAGCTTAGAATTTATGAATCTTGAGTATCGTCGTATGTGGACTGAGGGTATTCATGATAGTAGTCGTCATACTCCTCTTGATAACATGAGAAATGTGGCATCTGAGGTTCATAGTTGGTAAAATTTCGTTCTTGGGCATAGTGGTAATCCATATCTACATGATAATATTATTGATAATTTGATAATGGAAGTGGTTCAGAGTGTGAATAATATGACGATATCTCTTCATCTTCATAGTCTGCTATCATTATCCCTTTTGTCGCCTATATTCAGAACATCCTCTCTCTATGTTTCCATATTTGCTCTCAAACAATGGACAATCTGAATCCAATGCTCCACAACAAATACATGGATCATAATCATCATCAAAATCCAATCCATGATTTTACTAAGCCTGCAAAGAAATTACCCTACACAAACAACTACAATACCCAATATAAAGACGAATAAATAAAGCAAATAAAAAAAATACTTTTGATTTTTTTTTCACTTATTTTTTTATTTTTTATTTTATTTTTACTTTTTTTTTTTTTTTTTGAAACTTAAACAAATAATAACACCTAAAACCAATCAAATCAAATAACACAAAGCGCATAGCTCCCCGGCAACGGCGCCATTTGATGACCGTCGTTGGGGTCATGAAAAACCTATCAACCTAGGTAGCTAGGGTAAGTCAGGTATCGTATCCACGGGGAGCATGTGGTTAGTGTTACACGATTTGTTTGATTATTTAATTATGTTACTTAACTAAAACTAAATTATTGAACTACTTATACTATTGCCACTTAGCTGTAAAAATTAGATTTTGAAATAATTAATAAGTGAACTGGGAAAACAAATTGCAAATAATAAAAATTAATAAGAAGAAAATTATGATAAATAGTAATTACACCGGGATCAAGGGTGGTTTCGGTAATTGTTTAGTCCAACTTGGTGGAAATCCTTAACGGGGATTCTATGCGGGTAATGATTAAGTGATATGGAATACTTGTTTTTCAGGAGTTGAATGGTGAAAAAATTGATCTCAGACCCCCAAATTCGTCTCTAAACGTTCTAGGTCGAAATGACAATAAAGTGGTGGGTGAAACCTAAAAAACCGCGGGTTTATAGGTGTTCAACGGAGGCTCTGGTAGGCTAACTGGACACCGTAGCCTACCCCGCTAGGGGGCTTTCTGCTGATTTTTTTCTTGAGCTGGCGTAGCCTACGGTGACTACAGTAGGCTACGGTGGAAGCCTTTCTGCTGCACTTTAAATCCTTCTTTCTTGACACATTCAATGACTTGTTTCACCATGTAAGCTTTCAACTTGCTTGTTTTACCTACAAAATCACTTTCAACTCATAGTTAACCTATTCAACTTAATCACATGCATAAAAACGAATAATCATATGTAATATTTAACGTTTAAACACTTAAAACACTATTCCAACACACTCGTATCAGAAACTAACTCCCATGTTTGGTTTGAAACAAGGGCATCCATTTCTGATTACATAGCAGTCAACCATTCTTCCTTTTGACTCGCCTCTTAATAAGACTGGTTCGAGAAGATTGTCTTCAACAATTGCCACCTTTGCATACATCATAGCATACCTTGAATTTGGCTTTTTTTTTCTCTTTTTGACCTTCTTAAATCACTTTAAGGGCTTTCTGTTTATTGCACTTAAGGCTGTGAAAAATCAACCTCCACTTCCTCATTTGATTCTAACACATCTGACTCCTCATTAATGAATTGTAAATTAACTAATGAAGAATCAACTTTTTCAGCTAAAACCCTTAGAATCTTCCAACACTTGATTTTCAGGCCCCCACCATGAAGACATTTCATCAAAAACCACATGTTGGATACATGAACTCTTCTTGTGTTTGGTCGATGCAGCACCACCCTTTCTTTTCAGAGTCATACCCTAAAAATATGCAACGAATCGCCTTTTTCTCCAACTTGTGGCGTAAATGGTTAGGAATAAATACATAACATACGCACCCAAATACCCGTAAATAAGAACAGGTGGTTTGGTTTGAAGTAACTTTCAAGTGGAGATGCATATTGTAGAACTTGTGAGGGAGTTCGGTTGATCAAATAATAAGCTGTTCTCATCGCCTTAGCCCAAAAACGCTCCGGAAGGTTCTTACCATGCAGCATACTTCTCATAACTTCAGCTAAGTACCAGTTCTTACGCTCAGAACACCGTTTTATGGGGTGTATTTGAACACGAGAGTGGCTTCTATTCTTCGTTGCTTCAAATAATCATCAAACTCCTTAGACATATATTCACCTCCATTATTGGGGTGTAATTGAAGAATTGGTAAGACACGATAATGGAACTCACAATTCACTCACACACACTTTTTGGAACAAAAGCTTTCTGGATGCATTAATAATGAGAAGAAACATACATAAATAAGAATGATATTGAGTGCCAACGTTCAACTCCACTAACCACTAACTTAGCTAACAAACCAAGAAAATAGGAATACTAGACCCATTCTAATGACTTATTCAATTGGAAATAAAAACAGTAAATAAAATTGACCAAATGGACCATTACGTGGAGAATGATATTTAATTTAACAGTCATGTCCAGACACGTGACATGACCCCAAATGCATCATCTCACTAGCCTTTATCCCATTAATACTTCCTTATACTATGCTTTCCTTTATGCCCGCTTTGGTTTGAAGATGCTAACCTGACGTCTATGTAATATAAGTAGCTCAAAACTACCACAAATGGACATCGAATGAGGTGATTCAAATGACCACAACATCAAGCCCTGTCAGTTGCGGCAATTGCCATCTGAAACACTAATAATCACAACACTATGCTGTTTTAGTTGGATTTCTTTGCTGTTTCAACTAATTATCCTCCACTTTTATATAGTTCTTTTCCATTGCATTCTAACCATTATGAAACTGCAACAAGTCCATTACTCAACCCTAACTAACATGCAACTCATTTATATATGCACACCAAATGTGGTTAGTGATCAATTTTGATGATAGAATCGTGACAGAGTCTGAACTTTAATCATTCCCATTCATATGTATACATATGTACACATACATAATATATATGCATATATGTATATAGGCGCGCACACACACATATAGGGTAAGGATCCCTTTAAAACCATGGTTATAATTGAATACTACGAAACAATGGTTTAGGTATATATACAACTCATAGAAGGTTATATTCATATAACTTATTTCGTTATCATCTTCGTTTTTTGGGGTTTAAATGTAAAATATATGATTATATAAAATTATGCGTTTAAAATTTACTTAAATACACTTTAAACAATTATTAAAAAATAAAATTTGTATAAGTCATATGATTGGTTAGAGATGATTTTCATAGTTTTTTTTCTAAGATTATGATTTTCATTTATTTTTTTGAAAAGAGAGAGAGAGGGGATCAAATGAAATAACCTTTTAGTTTAGAACCATGAAAATTACTTTCAGCCAATGATTAAATCTATAGATACTTTAATTCTTATTATACAAAGGGTTTTTTCATAAAATTATTACATTCTTATTTTTGGTATTTGCTTGAAAATTTATTTTCCATAAATTTTATATCTGTTTGTTTCAATTATGATATTCCATTCATAGACACACGGTAACACACACAATGATAGTGCAAATGGAATTGTAGAAAACAATTAATTAAAGCTCAATTGGTTCTTCGACCATCTTCATGAGAGTATGTGATCCTCTGATTTCTTCAACAAAAGTTCTCAATCTCATCTCTGTTAAGTCAAACCTGAAGAATCGATGATGATGATCATGAACAATGACTCTTGCTTGAAACCTACAAAAAAATCAACGTCAAACCACGACCTTGAAGAAATAGATTATGATGATGATGATGATAATGATGATGAAATCTAACCCTAGAAAAATCGATTATGTTGATGATGAATGACTCCTTGTCCAACAATAGATACATTATGATGATGAACAATTGAGCCTTGAAGAAATCGACGATGATGATAATGATGATGAAATCATACATACAGCATAATGATGATGATTTACATATATTGGTTATGTATACGTAACAGATGTAGAAGTCGTCTTCCGATGAAATCGACGATGATGATAGAGTTTTTCTTCCTTCCTATTGATGGGTGGTGTATACATAACTACGAATTACATATGTAAAACTATGAGTTATGTATATATAACTTAAACGAGTTACATGGAGTTACTTAGATCTAAATAGTTAAAATATAGGTAACATAAAATCTTTATATATATATAAACAAAACTAACCAAGTGGCTTAAAAAATCAGTTGTGAGGTATTAGCTAGTGGACCCACACACAATGTTTTCAGAACCGGATCGCATAGTGAACCGGACTCCTTGCTGGTCAACTGGTCGGACGTACCGGATATGAGAACTAGATAAGATTATAATTCTTTTGATGAATATATGTAAAAATACTAAAAATATGAAATAAATATATAAAAAACATGTTCAACAGGTCCCAACAATGGCAGCGCCAAACTGATTTTAAGCACCAAACCGGACGGATTCCTGGTCCGACCGGCCGGTCCGGTTTTCAAAACAATGCGCACACATTGAACATGGTTGTTTAGTGTGTTGGTCTACATCAATTCCAACATATATTGAAGCTTGAGATTTATCTTTAATAAAAAGAAGTTGAAGTCTCAACTTAATTGATAAATCATTTACAAATAACATCTAGGATCCGGACATGTAAGCAAATCTGCGCGCTCAAGCTGAAATCTCAAAGCAACAGTCTTGCCCAAAGCCAAAGACTTTAATTGCAAGCTTTATCGAATCCGAATTTGCTAAACTAATGATCAACTCGTGCTCCTTTGCTCAGGATCCAATGATTAAAACCTACATATCTATACTCATAAGGATTCATACTTCAATACAACCCAGAGATAATATGTTGTGTGCGTTTTAACGATCTTTATAATATATTAGCAATATTACAAGAGGTTACTTGAAATCAAATTAGTTCGTCAACCATATATGCATCGTCTATAAAAAATCGTCTTATACACTAATATTTATGATTTCACTATGCACCAAATGAGAATAGATATTATATCCTCATGAGGTTTGTGTGATTTATATTTTGAGTTCTTTGTTTAATAAGAATGTGAATTATAAATTTTGTAGGCTCAAATTGATTAAGTATCTAAATATCGTTTTGTTTAACCGGCTACGGCACCCTCGCCCCATAACATAACAGGAGCCAACCTACTCACAGTCCTAAACCAAACCAATGGGTAGGGTCCGAACTATAAACTATCTCTAGCCCACAGTCGCGTTACGCTCAAACCCTGACCAGGAGCGTCATGGGTTGTCATCTCGAAAGTTACATAAAACTTGAAACCATTGCATTACGTTGAAACAATCACACACATACAGAAAAAGTAGTATGGTGCGGTGGTGATGATCCGGCCTGTTGCTGTATCGAGGGAGACCATGTTCATATACAATGTTCAAAGGGTCTGATTATTCATCATTTCAAGAAAATTCAGTTACATTGCAATAATGTTAACCACCAACACATAACAATAAAATATGTCAAAATTAAACCTAAAGTTTCCACGATGCCCTTACATTATGATGGAAGATTTTAGTTGTTGCTAAAAGTAGGAATTATATAAAGTGGATGCATGATGATTATAGCATTCTATATTCTATTAAAACTTTTTTTTAAAAAAAACCTAACTATTTTAATACCCTTTTTCAAACCTAAGACCGCCCTATTTTTAATTTTCTATTTTGGCTAACGATCATCGATACATGAAATAGTTACCTATACGTAACTCAATCTTATTTTATTTGAAAATATCACTTTATAAGTTCTATACAAACTACTTAATATAACGTGAAAATAAAGATTGATTTTTTGAGTTTTCAAAAGAGCAAGCCTCCCTTAGCGGCTTTCAGGCATGGGCCCCTTTCCTCCGTTTTTGGCTGCGAAAGGAAGCCCCTGTTTCAGCCAGTTTTTAATGGCAAAGTAACTACAGGTTAGCTGCTAGGAAAGACGATACCCCGTAGCTTCTTTCCCAGCTACAGCCGGCATGAGTGAGATATTAAATCGCTTCTTTCCCCACTACAACCGGCAAGAGAGAGACATTAAATCGCTTATCCTCTCTAGCCGTTTTTATTTATTCAATACGTGTAATGCACATGATACTATACTAGTTTTATTATATTATATACATTTTCTCATGTATTTTTAGTAAAATGTGAGACATAATTTTGAATTCATATAACGGAAATTGGAGACAAGTTACTAATTAAATTAGAAGATTGAAAGAGAATAATTCTGTATAAATCACATGGCTTATGTAATATTTAGTTCTCGTCTTTGTGAGGTTATAGGTTGTAGACAGAAGTTTAATGAAATAATAGAATATTATTTTATTTTTTAGAATTTTTATTCTATTATACTTATATCATATAATATAATATAATATAAAAGATCAATTTATTGATACAATATGGTAGGAAGGGTCTTCATTGAGATCTAGGCATATCTTCTTGGACCAAACAAACCATATTAATCAATACTCTTAAAGCATATATTAAGGTGGATAAAAGTCATGACTTTGAATATCAATAATACATACAAATATACATACATATTATAAATAGACAAGTTATAAAAATGGATTACACAAATGTAAAATAGTGGACCTACGAAATTGATTTGAAAGGATACATTATATATGACTAGCTAGGGGATAAAAGTCATGACTTTGATATACAATAATACATACAAATATACAATACATATTATAAATAGACAAGTTATAAAAATGGATACACAAATGTTAAAATAGTGGACCTACGAAATTGATTTGAAAGGATACATTATATATGACTAGCTATAAGTTTTATTTTGTATTTTAATTTCTTGTTTTCTCCATTGTCTCATAGTAGAAGAATAATTTTATTGGTGGACTTACCTCCCACCACACCATTAGAACAATAAGGTCAATTTTCACTTCTTATAAAAAGAACAATAATCTTCTTTTGATTGCTTTAAAGGAAAAAATTCCAAGTAGGTATGGTGTCATCATAGCCATATTTCTTATTATTAACAAGTGGGATCATTTAGTTACTTATTATATTTTTTATTGTTAATTTCATAGATCATACATTTTACATTACTTCATGTTTCTTACTCCTATTAAATAATTACTTTAAATACTTATAAATTATTTAACTATCTTTCAGATTAAATATAATTTTTTAATAAATTAAAAAGATCTTTTATTGATGTAATTTCTAAATAAATAAAATTTCAAAATATATGAATATAATTGGTGTTTTTGAGTCTGGGAGGCTAGTAATTCTAATGAGCTGGTTTCATATTCGTGATGAGTTTGGCATGATTAGAGTAAGGGTGAAATAATGATAAGTGGTAAATGTATCGTAATGAACGGGTGCATATATTCAGTAGAACAAATCAAATATACTAGAATCGAACCATACGTCTCTGTAAAAAGTAATACAGAGACGCCATAAAGCAATCACACCATCATGGAAAGTGTACGCCATTGGTGCCACAACGATAAACTGATCAACCCACCGGAGACTGCTTGGATATCAAAATAAAAATAAAATTGCAGATTCGGTGTCACAATCAAATTTCTAAACAAAGGTCTAGTATAAAACCTAGTAAGTCACAATACGAGAACATATGGTAATAATTACAATTCTAATAAATATATCACACCCATTACAAAGTCAAAATTAGAATTTCTATCAGACTTGACAAACGTATAGGGCCAATGGTTCCAAAATTAACGTTAATAAAAGTCAGTTACTTATAGATTCGTATTATATAAGATATATATTTCCAATTTTTAACCAAACAGATTAATTTAACTGGTATTTATAAATTTCTTATGTATAACTAGAATCTCAAACTAAATTTACGAACATAGAACTTTTAAAACATTTAACAAAACATATGGTGTGTGTATATATATAGGGTTAAGTTTTATTTAGAACTTCATTTTATTTAAGAACTTACAAAACTAATTTAAAGCATTATTTTCTTATCATAAAAATTTAAATTTGAATGAAATGCGTATAATGATAAGAGAATGGTTCAAATACAAAGTCTTATAAAACTAAAAAATATAAGAAGAATTAAAATGTTGATACGTGTCATTTTCATTAAAATTAGGTTGGGGGCAAAATTAGTAATGTCTCTCCTTCTCAAGTTCAAACTTTTTTTCAAACATTCAATACTTGTACATACGATATTATTTTTTTTAAAGTTACACCATAAAAACGAGTATTTATTATCTTTAAAACGCTTATAGTGTTGATATAAAAAAAATAAAGTGTTTTTAACTCATTGTGTAATTTTATTAGATCATTGTGTAATCTTCTGAATTGATGAGAATTACATAATTATCTAATAAGTAATACACAATGAACTTGAAACATAAAAAAGTTTATATTTCTTATTATTGTGTTATTTGAAAATCATTATTTTAAAAAACATAATGCATAACATAATAGTCAACATTAGACACAATGGGTAACATAATGACCAGCACAATACTCGATGATTAACAACAGATATAATGAGCTGCTTGACGAGAATTACACAATGACATTATCAGGATTAAATAATAAACTGAAAAACGTAAAAAATTATATTTTTAGCATTGTGTTATTTGAAAATCACCATTTTAAAAAACACAATGCATAACACAATAGTTAACATAAGATAAAATGGGTAACATAATAACAACACTAGACTCGATAATTAGCAATAAACATAACGAGTTGCTTGACGAGTATTACACAATGACCTGATCAGTTTTATAAAAATGAATTGAAAAAACTTAAAGAAATACATTTTTAGTATTGTGTTATTAGAAAATCACCATTTTAATAAACATAATAATTAACATTAGACACAATGGGTAACACAATGACTAGGACTAGATTCGATGATTAACAATAGACACAATGAGCTGTTTGATAGGGATTATACAATGACCTGATTAGTATTAAATAATGAACTGAAAACGTAAAAATTTACATTTTTAGAATTGTGTTATTTGAAAATTATCATTTTTAAAAAACACAATGCATAAGAAAATGATCAACATTAGCCACAATGGTCTGATGAATATTACACAATGACTTAATATTACATAATGAGTTGAAATAAAGTGAAAAAAACTTTATTTTTTATGTATCAAAGTTATAGGCGTTTTAAAGATTAAATAACGCTTGTTTTTATAGTGTAATTTTTTTTTAAAAAATTAATGTTGTATGTAAGAGTTACAGGCGTTTAAAAAAAGATATAACTTGAAAATGTGGTTAAAAGTTGGCCTATCATTTAAAGTTTCAACTATTTACCATTATCTTACCGGATTTTTTTAGCCTTTGGATCTAAAATCTAGGGGTGTAAACAAGCCGAGCCGAGCCGAGCCCGAGCTCACTTAGGCTCGAGCTCGGCTCGTTTTAACTTTATAAAACTTGAGCTCGAGCTCGGCTCGTTGTAGTATATTTCGAAGCTCGTGCTCATCAGAAATTATTCAAACTCGAGCTCGGCTCGGCTTTGGATCTAAAATCTAGGGGGGTAAACAAGCCGAGCCGAGCCGAGCCCGAGCTCACTTAGGCTCGAGCTCGGCTCGTTTTAACTTTATAAAACTTGAGCTCGAGCTCGGCTCGTTTGTAGTTATATTCTAAAGCTCGTGCTCATCAGAAATTATTCAAACTCGAGCTCGGCTCGGGCTCGGCTCGTTTATATTAATATTTTAATTTTTATTTTTTTATAATTACTATTATAGTTATTTATAATCATACTTATCATATATATATAGTATAATATATAATATTTAATTGTTTCTATCATATTTTTATATATAATTAATAATATTATTATAAAAATATATTTGATATGTAAATATATATATAAACAAAAGCTCGTTTAGGCTCGCGAGCCAGCTCGAACTCGAAATCTGAATCTTAGGCTCGAGCTCGTTTAGTAAACGAGCCAAAATATTAACTCGTGCTCAAGCTCGTTTAAGCTCGGCTCGATTCGAGCTTTTTTAGAGTTGATCTCGAGTAGCTTGCGAGCCGGCTTGGCTCGTTTACACCCCTACTAAAATCTAATGGATGATAATCTTTCTCACCCATTTTAGTTTTTTCTCACTTTTTACAATAACACCACCCTAATGATAATTTACTTAATTTTTTTCTCTCTCCAAGTAATTAATTAGTTAATTAATGATTGATTGTCTTATATTTTCTCTCTCCTAGCATATTTCATTAAGACAAATTTGATTTTAATAATTCAAACTTTTATTTATATGATGATAATAATCCATACTATTAATTTTGTCGATAATAATCCTAACATTTATTTTTGTTATCAATAACAGTCTCATTAACATAATTATTAAATATTTATGCTTGATTTGCGCTCATTTTCATTCACCATAATGATTATGAATGAAATAAAAAAAACATACAAGCTAAATCGAGCCTAAAATAAATATAAATCGAATATGAATGTCTGATAATTATACTACTAGGATTACAAGTGATAACAAAAGTGAAAGTTGAGATTATTAACGCCCAAATTAAGAGTATGGATTATTATCGTACAATGAGTAATAGTTTGGATTATTAAAATTAATTTGTCTTTTATTAATTTACACATAAGTTAAGTATAGACTCACTTTAAATTTAATTATTCATTTTCTTCAAATTGAATAAGAATCAAACTTATTAATTATCATGTATTTAAGGTGATCATCAATTATCAATACGCTTTTTATCTCAGATTTATGGTCTAGAATAGTCCAATGGCGAAATGGAAAAAATCAATGCCAGACGTCTCAAAATGAGGATATAAAGAAATGGTATTTCTATGAAAGATACCAATTATTTGATTACACAAAAAAAATTAAATTCAAAAGTCTATTTATTACCAAATAAAGAATATAACTTTCAAAAAAACTCTAGATATGAATGATGTAAATATTTATACCAACAGTCCATTTTTTTAAAATTATGTTTTATTTTTATATAAATATTCAAAGGATCGTCTATTTTTATTTATATAGATATTTAAGGTGATCATCAAGTTTTCAAACTTAAGGTCTATTTACAGATTAATATCTCTTACAAATACATTAAACATAAAAAATCTTGAATATGAATGTTAATTTATATATGAATGTATTTACATCGTGAAGCAATAGGATCAAATATTAAGAATTCATTTGATCTAAGGCTAGTTGCTTTTAATACCTTCCTACTCTTAAAAACAATAGCTGCAAAAACGTAGTGATGGGGCCGGCAAGGTTTTGCCGTCCATCATCAAAAGAGGCGATATACGATGGAATTGGGATTTGGAAAAAACAAGTCTTCTCGAATTAAAGAGAGAGAAGGAGCGAGAAAATATAGGAGAGGTTACAAAAAAATTAGGTTACAAAGTCAATATTACCCTTATATGATATATTTATTATCTTTAATCTTATAATTAATTACATAAATGTCATAATGATTTTGAGTCATTGATTAAATGATTTATTGGTGCGAATTAGTTCTTATGGTTCTGAAGTTATTTGTGAGTTCTGAAATAATCCTGAATATATATAAATTATATGTATGTATATATATGTATATATGTATGTATATATATGTATATATATATATGTATATAAGTATGTATATATATGTATATATATATGTATGTATGTATATATATATAATATATATATGTATGTATGTATGTATATATATGTAACATGGTTTAGATTACAATGGCAATATGTAAATTCTGATAATTAAAATGACAATTTTTTAATTAATAGGAGCATAATAGGAAAACTAAATATATTAAATTTTAGAAACCTCTAAGAACATTAAACATATCCCATAAAATTCTCATAATCTCTCTGTTACATCATTATTCTTTCCTTTCTCGCATAATCTACTTAATACAACACTAATTGCATCTTTTATTTCTCATAATCTCTCTTTTACATCATTATTCTTTTCTTTCTCACATAATCTAATTGATACAACACTAATTGCATCTTTTATTGGTATAATTTCCAAAATATCAAAGGAGGAAGAATACTAATAAAATCACCAACTAACAAGCATATGGAACTGATCAATATATTCGATAAATATATGTAAGTGTGGACAGAATCATTTATGTGTATGTAACACATATACGATGTAATAAGAAACAATCATAATACTAGTATTCATTTTATAAGGTTGCATATATGTAGCACCTATACAAAATCTACATTAATAAAATCTTTGAAACAATAGAGTTATATGTAACAACAGCGTTACGTATTAGTACCGAAAATGTTACGTATATGTAACAATTGTGTTACACATTTGTAGTTGCAGTACGTATATCTAACAACAACATTAAACATACATAACAAACAACATAGACATACATAGCAACAATGATACGTATATGTAACAGTTTCGCTAGTTAAATTCAACATCAGTTTCGCAGCACTAATACCTATGTGTAATAATACTGTTACGTTTAAGTAACAACGGGTTTTCGTCTTGTTTATTTTGTTCTTTGCGTTCGCCATGTTCTTCATGTTTTAAACTAGATGTTTTCCTAATTGCTCGAGCTATCATTGTGTTTGATGCTTTATAATCTTTGATCCATCATCGTCATCGTCATCTTCGAGTTCATCATCCATTCATTATGAGTTCATCATCTTCAGTGCGTAATCACTACAAAAAGATGAATAACCTAGATTCAAAATCCGTTAAAGAACATAATCAAACCTTGACCTTGTAGCAATGGAACCATCAAATAACAAAATTTCAAAATTCATAAAAGTTGTTAGGGTTAAGATTGCTTATAGCAAAATACATACCTTGGTTGTGATGTCCATTGAAATAGAACAAGTTTAGATTACAGATGGAGAAATTAAACATGGTTTTGATTAAGCACTTTGATGTTAAGCTCTACTTGGATGATGATGATGATGGTTGTGATGATGATGACGACGACAATGATGATGATGAATGGTTGGAAAACTAAGACCTTGAAATTATATGAATTGAGATTTTGTATGAATTGAAATGTGGTATATGTATATTGATTTAAAAAGAATCTAAAAGATTTGAACTAATATAAATAAGTACCACCAAAATAATAATGCGTCAATTTTACAAGTATACCCTTTTGATAATAAAAGTAAAAAATATATTAGAAATTATATCATCGGTGGAAATTGGTTTTCATGGTTTCTATTAAGATTGTGGTTTTTATTTGATCCCTCTCCTATATAATACATATACATATATATATATATTACATATACATATATATATATATATATACATATATATATATATATATATGAATATATATGTATATGTATATATATATATGTAATATATATATATATAATATATATATATATATATATATATATATGTATATGTATATATATAGGAGAGGGATCAAATAAAACCACAATCTTAATAGAAAACCATGAAAACCAATTTCCACCGAATATACATATATATATACATACATATATATATATATATATATATATATATATATATATATAGTGTGTGCTTCAAGGTTTATTTATAATAATGGCGCTTGAGAACAAGAACAAAAAAAATCTTCGAGTAATTTTATTGATGTGAAAGGATGATAGCAATACCATATAACTCATAGTTACATATACATGACTCTACTGTTACATTTAGATAACTATACGGTTACATATACGTAACTCTACTACTACATAAACATAATTCGAATGTTACATGTACGTATCTCTGTTGTTACATATAAAGGTTTATATATGTAAACACATGTTCACAAATATAATAATATGGTTTTTGTCAATGGTATTAAGTTTTTTGTTTTTGTTTTGGGTTTTATATCGTATTACATATATGAAACATGTATCAGTTAGATATATTCATCTTTGATTTCTTCTTCTCCTTTACAATGTATCATTTACGTATATGTAAATGTATAGGTAAACATGTTTACATATATGTAAGCACATATGTAAACATGTTTATGTATGTATATGTAATCACATGTGTAACTATTTAAAATTACAAAAATCAAAACAATAATCAGGCGATAGTTTAGTTTTTTTTTGTTTAATGATTTGAATTCCATTTAACTTTGTGTTTAAATAGAATTGATTAGATCCGTAAATTGAAGAAAGAGAAAAATGGAGTTTTAAGGGATGTTGTTAATATTCAATGATTGTTTTTGAATTTAATATTTTTTTATTCTCTAATTTGCCTCTGAAAAAATTGTTTGTCACACCCTCAAAATCCGCGAGCGGGGTTTTACCGCGAGGCGCGTGACATACCAGGATCTCAGTCATTAGCTACCAAGAACGACTCTATATGATAAATAAACAAAACCAGAGTTAACGTTTAAAATACTGCGGAAGCGTTTTTAAAACTAGAAAACCCAAAACAAGTAGTATGTAAAGAGAATGCGCAAAACATACGCGCCCCAAACACAAATGTTTAGTAGGAAAATAAACCCAAATGTGTAAACAAACAATGTAGACAACTCAACGATGCTGGTGTGCGTGCTCCTAGGCAACTGGCAACCTTAACCTGAGAATAGCATACTAAACAAGTCAACACATGGTTGGTGAGTTCAAGAGTTTGCGTTAAAATATAAACCAATCAATAGTTTCCAGAGCATAAGTAGTGTATTGCAATAGATAGCTAGTCTATTAACATAAAAATATTAATCATAGTGATTTCGCGATCGAAGCTGACTGTGTTACGTTTGTTGCCTCCCGTCACGACTTACCAGGTCGTGACGAATATGTGTTAGGACAAAATTGCACCCGTTTGACCTCGAGTCGCACAGGTGGGGCTCGTCAGACCCAGTAGTACTACCCAAGATTTCCCCGCTATTCAATATTAACAATCCGAAAGTGTGAGGACTTTCCATGGTAAACAACACTATATCAATATTATACACACTCATAAATAAAAGCGTTTGTGATCAACAGTATGCTATCTCCCCCAAAAGAGATGATGTAAAATGAGTGGGGCAAGAACTCACCTGATGCGCGCAAGAATTAACCTAGAGCTTAACTTGAAAGAAAAAGACAACCTTCAAAGGTCACCTAGAACACAAGAGTACATAAGTACGTGTATACAAAATCAACACGAAACCCTAAGTGCTCTACAAACCAAGGAACTCAAGGTTTAAGAAAGACAAGACACCTTTGACCCAGTTGACCCGTTTGACCCGTTGGTGACATTATAGGTGATAATTCGTTAATACTAACACAACAGTATGTCATACATGATCAACATACAACTTGATTACATATAGCACATCATTAACCACATGTACTACCTAGATCATCATACAACCAATTGTCATACAAGTCATGCGAATCACAACAGGCCAAAACAGGTAACAAACCAAATCAACATTCATATAACCTAAACAACACATTTAATCACCTTAGAAACCATCCATGAACACACTAGCATGGTCCTAATATCCAAACATGCTCAAATCATCCAATTCAAGGATTTGCACAATTAAAGTTTCCCTTTGGGAAAGTTCATCCCAAATTCATCAAACTCACACTACATTCATGAATTCATCAATTATATACCAATTCAAGTCCATGACAACATCTAAACATGATCAACAACACTTAATCATCATGATTCATCAACCTTCAACACCAAAAGTTACTATTTTTAGCAATGTATGAACTATAACACATCTTCTTGATTTTCAATTGTTCATAACATCAACTTAGCATCTAATCATCATCACAAACACATCCATAACAATCATACATCATCCAATCATCAATTCATGCAAAATAAAGTTACTATTATTAGTAACCTATGAACCATAAATCAAAATCGAAGCTTTCTTGCAAAATCGACGTTAACCAATATGCATACAACCTAACTAGCATCATTACAACATCAAACAACCAACATTCAACATCCAATTTGATCCAAAATCGCCTCAACCTCTCGGCCAAAAATGATCATGTGAACAAACAACCAAAATCCAAACTTTCTTGCATAATCAACGTTAACTAGCATATATACAATCCAACTAACATATTAACATCACCAAACAAACAAGAATCGACCTTCAATTGCAGGTTTTCGAACTAGGGTTCGGCCACCTTGAAAAACCATCAAAACATGTAAAAATCTAACCTTTAAACGTGTAATGGCTTGCAATTGATGATTCTAACTTGTTGTGTGCCTTGAAATCGATCCAAATTCGAATGTGAATGGTTGTTCTTGGCTGAATTCGCGATGGTGAGGGTGAGGGAGTACAGGTCGCGGCCGAATGGGTGTTTAGGGTTGGGTTTTTGTGTTTTAATCAACAAAGTTTTGCATAATTACCTTTTAACCCTTGCACTTTGTATTTTGTAAAGATTAAGCTTTTAACACCCTTTTAAGATGTTTATAACCACAATAATAAACATATGAACTAATAATAACAATTATATACTTTATCTTTACTAGTCACACAATGCACGAATTAAATACACACGTTTCCACGTTATGCGATAAAATTTACAATAAACATTTAAATCACATAATCACGACTAATAATCAACATAGTAATTATTGTTTAACATTATTAATTATTATTAAGTCACCAACGTTCAACGACAACTAGTGTGTGCTCCCGACACGTGTATGCAAGACTTAACGGAACTAACGGAGTTTGGTAACGGAAAATTACCGGATGTCACATTATCCCCATGTTGAAAGAATTTTCGTCCCGAAAATTGAGTTACATGGTGAGTGTTCCATTACTGGTCTACTGCATTGGCACAAGGAAATCGAAATCGTGTGAGTTTTGGATGAGTTGTCACATCATCCCCATGTTGAAAGAAATTTCGTCCCGAAATTTAATTAGTACCTTCGCCGGCTGGCATCGTCCTTTCGAATAGCTGAGGATACTTAAGCTTCATTTGGTCTTCACGTTCCCACGTGAATTCTGGTCCACGTCTCGAGTTCCAACGAACTTTGACGATGGGTATCTTGCTTTGCTTAAGCGTTTTCACCTCACGATCCAGAAATCACACTTAGAAAACTTTGCGTACAGTTGTTCCTTTCTAAGTAATTCCAAGATTAAACGTAAGTGCTTCTCATGTTCTTCCTCGGTCCTTGAGTATATCAGTATGTCATCAATAAAGACGATAACAAACTGATCAAGATAGGGTTTGCACACCGATTCATGAGGTCCATGAATACTGCTGGTGCATTCGTCAACCCAAATGGCATGACCAAAAATTCATAGTGACCATATCGTGTACGGAAGGCAGTTTTCGAGATGTCCTCTTCTCGAACTCTCAGCTGATGATACCCAGACCTCAGATCAATCTTAGAGTAATAGCTTGATCCTTGTAGTTGATCAAACAAATCATCGATACGAGGTAACGGATATCTATTCTTGATAGTAACCTTGTTCAGTTCCCTATAGTCAATGCACATTCGAAATGTACCATCCTTCTTCTTTACAAATAGAACTGGCGCTCCCCAGGGCGACGAACTCGGTCGGATGAACCCTTTATCCAACAACTCTTGTAGTTGAGCGGATAATTCCTGCAGTTCGTTCGGAGCTAACCGGTACGGTGCTCTCGCAATTGGAGCGGCTCCTGGAGTCAACTCAATCTGGAATTCAACTTGACGATGAGGCGGTAATCCAGGAAGGTCTTCCGGAAACACCTCGAGAAACTCACGAACTATGGGGATATCCTCTATCTTCTTTTCCTCTATCTGTTTATCTGTGACGAGTGCCAATATGGCCAGTCGACCCTTTCGTAACAACTTCTGTGCCTTCATAAACGAGATGATGCCTATCACCGCACCACTCCTATCACCTCTGACCGTAAGGACTTCTTCACCAATGGGAATCCGTATGATCTTCTCGTGGCATATGACTTCTGCTTGTTTATCGGAAAGCCAATCCATGCCTACTACCACATCAAAACTTCCTAGTGTAACAGGCATGAGATCTATGGTGAATGTATGACCAGCAAGCTCTATCTTGCAGTCTCTAAGAATATGCGTTACGTGAATCTGTGTACCGTCAGCTAACTCTACGGTGTATTTAGATTCTAAGGCTGAGGGCATATCACTTAAAAGACTACAGAACCTAGTGGACACGAAACTTCTATCGGCTCCGGTATCGAATAATACAGTAGCAAAACAACCATTAACCGAAAATTTACCAGTTACTGTTGTAGGGTCGTTTAGAGCCTCACCTGAGCCAATGACGAAGGCTCTTCCTTTGGCTCCATTGTTGTTTCCACCATTGTTGTTGCCATTACCATTGTTGTTGTTATTGTTGTTGCCATTGTTATTATTGTTGTTGTTCCCATTGTTGTTGTTACCATTACCATTCCTCTTGAGCTGGGGACAGTTGCGTTTGTATGGCCTTCTTTTCCGCATTCAAAACAACCTTTCGGAGTTTCTTGTGATTGTTGTGGCTTCTTCATCAATTCACCCTGACAGTCTTTGGCTGCATGACCAATCTTTCCACAACGTTGACACTTGAAGTTATCACACCGACCCACATGGTGGTAGTTACACCGGTTGCACTTCGGCAGTCTTCCACCATACCGCCGGGTCCTTGATTTGAGTGCGCCTGGTTGAAGCTTCGGTTGTTATCGAACTTCCGTTGCTGTTGCTGACTTTGCTGCTGTTGTTGAGGTTGAGATTGGCTACTGGATGACGATCCCTTGTTGCTTAAACCATCCCACTTGCGTTTCTGGTCGAGCACGCTTGCCACCGCAACCCGTTTAGGTAACCGACCTTGCTCAACTGCCTGGTCAGTCAGCTGTGGGCTGTTCGGATTGCTTGTTGTATGGTAGTGGGGTTAGTAGCAGTTACCATACTTTGAATTTCAGGCACCAATCCCCGTATATAATGCTCCACCCTCTTGTGCATTTCATTCACCATCCCTGGGCATAAAGTGGCTAACTCATGAGTACGAGTCGTGTAGGCTTCAATTTCTGATCCTTGCATTTTGAGTTGCCAGAACTCAATCTCCAGTTTCTGCACTTCATTCCGGGGGCAATATTCTTCAGTATGATTTCTTTGAATTCATCCCAAGTAGTTCATGGCCATGGCTTGACCCAGCATTTGTACCTGGGCATTCCACCAGGAAGTGCTACGCCTTCCAATGTCCCGGTGGCATACTTCACCTGATCAGCAGGCGGGCAGTTGCATTTTGCAAAGACAGACTCTGTCTTCTCAAACCACCTTACAAGCCCTACAGCTCCTTCCGTCCCGCTGTAGGTATGGGGTTTACAGTCCATGAAGGACTTGTAGGTACATGGTGGTGGTCCTGTTTTGACAACCCAAACATTAGTCAGATATCCTAGACAAATAACTAGGAAATCAGTTTAACCTCTTGTTACCATTTACCTGCTGGTTGTCCCGGTTGGGCAGCAGCCACTGCCGCCTGAACATGTTCGTTAATTAATGCCGCCAATTCCGCAGGCGTCATGTTTATGGCTCCGGCTCCACGGCCTCGGCGCCACGTCCACGACCACGCCCACGTCCTCGTCCACGTGCGTCCATATTTCACTTTAAAATCACAATTACAATAATGAGTAACATCCAACACATTAATCTCATCAAGGTACAGTAAACAAAAGAATAATGCATCCACCACAACCACACTTATAACAGAAATAATAATCAAAGATAAATAATTTGCAATTGAGTCACAAAATATTCCATCAATGTCAAAATTTAAGTTTGTCAGTGGGGGGAAACAACCTTCCCACATAGGTTTCAAAGAAAGAAACACTACATAGTCCAAGTCATTAAAAGGTAGGATCAGTCCAGTACGTCAGATCCGTCACTGTCCTCATCCATCTCTACTGGTTCTTCTTCGGGGGCTTCCTCGGGTTCTTCTTCTGGGTCTTCCTCATCAGGGTCCACCAAGGTGCAGGAGCTTCAGCAATCTGGAGTGCTGCTAGCTGTGCCTCTAACTCAGCAAACCTATTATCGATCTCCATATTATGGTGATCTTGTGCGTCCATGCGCTCACTAAGTGCTACCACGTTGCCTGCCAGAGTATGATGTCCACCAATGGCCATCGAAAGTCGCTCCTGAAGCGTATCTACCTGGAAACGCAGCTGACGCATCTAGATCGTAATGCAGAGTTCTCATCAGTGAGTCCTCTAATCCGCTGTCGCTCTGTGTCCAGTGTAGCTACCAAAGCTGCATATGCCTGCTCCAGAGGGATGCTCAAGGTAGGAAGTGTAGGCAAAGTAGAGGCGGTTGATGACCTAGTCCTAGGTCGTGTAGGTGCTACTGGTGGTACGCGCTCTCTATAGCCATACGGTTTATGTAAGTGGGGTAGAATCCCAGTTACGCGGAGGATCGAGCTCAGGAGGTATGAAAGGCTGATCCCAGTCTATCTCGCTAGGAGGATAAGGATGTCATGGCCAGTTAAATCCCCTATCGGTACGGAGAAGTAGGAGGTGACTCAGATCGTGCAGGTCTCTTGCCTAAATTTCTGGACGACGATGCCATGCTGCGAAGTACGTGTTGCGGATGCAATGAGTATACAGTAAGAGGAGTAACGATAAGTAACTAACAACTATGCGGTTATAGTCTAGTGTGTGTATGCAACCTAGTTCCCTATAACCAATGGCTCTGATACCAATCTGTCACACCCTCAAAATCCGCGAGCGGGGTTTTACCGCGAGGCGCGTGACATACCAGGATCTCAGTCATTAGCTACCAAGAACGACTCTATATGATAAATAAACAAAACCAGAGTTAACGTTTAAAATACTGCGGAAGCGTTTTTTAAAACTAGAAAACCCAAAACAGTAGTATGTAAAGAGAATGCGCAAACATACGCGCCCCAAACACAAATGTTTAGTAGGAAAATAAACCCAAATGTGTAAACAAACAATGTAGACAACTCAACGATGCTGGTGTGCGTGCTCCTAGGCAACTGGCAACCTTAACCTGAGAATAGCATACTAAACAAGTCAACACATGGTTGGTGAGTTCAAGAGTTTGCGTTAAAATATAAACCAACAATAGTTTCCAGAGCATAAGTAGTGTATTGCAATAGATAGCTAGTCTATTAACATAAAAATTAATCATAGTGATTTCGCGATCGAAGCTGACTGTGTTACGTTTTGTTGCCTCCGTCACGACTTACCAGGTCGTGACGAATATGTGTTAGGACAAAATTGCACCCGTTTGACCTCGAGTCGCACAGGTGGGGCTCGTCAGACCCAGTAGTACTACCCAAGATTTCACCGCTATTCAATATTAACAATCCGAAAGTGTGAGGACTTTCCATGGTAAACAACACTATATCAATATTATACACACTCATAAATAAAAGCGTTTGTGATCAACAGTATGCTATCTCCCCAAAAGAGATGATGTAAAATGAGTGGGGCAAGAACTCACCTGATGCGCGCAAGAATTAACCTAGAGCTTAACTTGAAAGAAAAAGACAACCTTCAAAGGTCACCTAGAACACAAGAGTACATAAGTACGTGTATACAAAATCAACACGAAACCCTAAGTGCTCTACAAACCAAGGAACTCAAGGTTTAAGAAAGACAAGACACCTTTGACCCAGTTGACCCGTTTGACCCGTTGGTGACATTATAGGTGATAATTCGTTAATACTAACACAACAGTATGTCATACATGATCAACATACAACTTGATTACATATAGCACATCATTAACCACATGTACTACCTAGATCATCATACAACCAATTGTCATACAAGTCATGCGAATCACAACAGGCCAAAAACAGGTAACAAACCAAATACACATTCATATAAACCTAAACAACACATTTAATCACCTTAGAAACCATCCATGAACACACTAGCATGGTCCTAATATCCCAAACATGCTCAAATCATCCAATTCAAGGATTTGCACAATTAAAGTTTCCTTTTTGGGAAAGTTCATCCCAAATTCATCAAACTCACACTACATTCATGAATTCATCAATATATATCAATTCAAGTCCATGACAACATCTAAACATGATCAACAACACTTAATCATCTGATTCATCAACCTTCAACACCAAAAAGTTACTATTTTTAGCAATGTATGAACTATAACACATCTTCTTGATTTTCAATTGTTCATAACATCAACTTAGCATCTAATCATCATCACAAACACATCCATAACAATCATACATCATCCAATCATCAATTCATGCAAAATAAAGTTACTATTATTAGTAACCTATGAACCATAAATCAAAATCGAAGCTTCTTGCAAAATCGACGTTAACCAATATGCATACAACTAAATAGCATCATTACAACATCAAACAACCAACATTCAACATCCAATTTGATCCAAAATCGCCTCAACCTCTCGGCCAAAGATGATCATGTGAACAAACAACCAAAATCCAAACTTTCTTGCATAATCAACGTTAATAGCATATATACAATCCAACTAACATATTAACATCACCAAACAAACAAGAATCGACCTTCAATTGCAGGTTTTCGAACTAGGGTTCGGCCACCTTGAAAAACCATCAAAAACATGTAAAAATCTAACCTTTAAACGTGTAATGGCTTGCAATTGATGATTCTAACTTGTTGTGTGCCTTGAAATCGATCAAATTCGAATGTGAAGGTTGTTCTTGGCTGAATTCGCGATGGTGAGGGTGAGGGAGTGCACGGTCGCGGCCCGAATGGGGTGTTTAGGGTTGGGTTTTTGTGTTTTAATCAACAAAGTTTTGCATAATTACCTTTTAACCCTTGCACTTTGTATTTTGTAAAGATTAAGCTTTTAACACCCTTTTAAGATGTTTATAACCACAATAATAAACATATGAACTAATAATAACAATATATACTTTATCTTTACTAGTCACACAATGCACGAATTAAATACACACGTTTCCACGTTATGCGATAAAATTTACAATAAACATTTAAATCACATAATCACGACTAATAATCAACATAGTAATTATTGTTTAACATTATTAATTATTATTAAGTCACCAACGTTCAACGACAACTAGTGTGTGCTCCCGACACGTGTATGCAAGACTTAACGGAACTAACGGAGTTTGGTAACGGAAAATTACCGGATGTCACATTGTTTAACCCCATAAACTTCATCTTATTTATAAAAATACCATATTGCTCTCCACCATTGATTGAACAAGATCAAGGGCGAAAAAATGGTTTTTGCTTTTCCTATAAATCTTAGTTTCTATAAACCCTCCCCTATATAATATATATAATATATATATTATATATATATATATATATATATATGTAATGTGTCTGTGTGTGTGTGTGTGTGTTGGGTGTGTGTGTAGGAGGGATCAAATGAAAACCACCTTATAATTAAAAACCATAAAAACCACTCTCAATCAATTATAGATATTTAATATATTTGTTATATTTTTATTTAAAAGGTTATTTTATAATTTTACAATTAACATAATTATGGTATTTTGACTAAATCCCTTATTTATCTCAATCTCATTGAATTAGTTATATCAAATATATTAATATTAAATATATATTGCATCATATGTGGATTTAATTGAAATGAATTTTGAAGATTCATTTGCTCCCATAGAACATATCGTTTGAACCACCCCACCGTCACCTACCACCTCCTGCCATAACCAACTTTTAAAGATTATTATCCCTCAATGACGCTACTGAACCGTCTCGCCGCCGCCCGCCCCCATCAAACACCACCATATGCTCCCGTCGGCACCTACGAACATCACCAGCACCTTTTTTGCCTTTTATTGTAGTCCTAACCACCATCACCATCATCACCACCCTTCCTTTGGTTAATAACCTATCGAGAACAACAACAAAACCACACAAATCTTACGCAATCGACCTGATTAAATATTTAAGGTGCGTAAATCTATTCGATGGAGGTTAAAATTTTCTCGTAATGTCAAGATGAGATGATAAAAATAAACTAATTTACATATATGTTTGAAAGATGAAGATAGTAATGATTTCGATGGGAAAGAAGTATGCGGGTAAAAAGAAAACGAATTGAGGAAGACAATGGTTAATTAAAAGAATTTACTTGTGTGAGAGCATTTGGGATGCGTATATGTAAACACGAAGAACAAACAAACACTTAACGAGATGAACACGATGAATACGAAGAAGATGAAGATTGTTAGTTCTATCATAATCACATATATGTAACATTGTTGCGACATATACTTAAGTCAGCTCTTACTATATGCATCATTGTGTTGTTACGTATACGTAACTATATTGTTCTAATGATTATGTAACTTTACTATGTACATGTATAAGTTTGTTTTTTTATATATTTGTACTTCTTTTTGTTATGTATACGTACCTTAGGTATGTACTTTCATATATATACATATTTTCAGGTTTTTCATATGTGTATAACCAGATTTACATATGTGTAAATAACGGATGGATGGTTTCTTTTAAAAAGTATATCACTATGGTAGGCTTTGGAAAAATAAAAAAATATTTAAATTACTGGTGAAGTTTTTTTGAAAAAATAATGTCGTGAAAAAAAGTTACGGACGTTTTAAAAAAATGGTGGCAGTGGCATGTGACTTGCATGTGATGTAAATTGTGTGGCTTATATTGCTTCCTAGAGTTCTCACAAAAAAGAGTGGTTCTCAAGGTAACCCTATTCTATATGTACATAAGAGGGATAAAATAAAAACCATGTTTATATTTGAAAACTATGAAAATCACCACTACTCAATCACATAATTAATAATTAATTTAACTTTTTGATTGTTTAAAATATATTCGCGTAAACTTCAAACTTATTTTTTGAGGCTATCATATATTTTTTAATGTAAACTCCAAAGAACGTCTATGATGACGAAATGACTTACATATACGTAACTTGTAAGAGGTACATGTACGTAACTATTATTTGTGGTAACACGTACTTACATATACATAACCTATACAGATTCGTAACTCTTAGTTGTACACTTTGTAACACGTACTTACATATATGTAACCCCTAGTTTTCATGACTTTTATTTATAACATGGTTATATATATATATTTTTTGAACTTTAGGAACGAATATGAGCCACTAGTTTTCAATATCAAAATGGTAATTAATAAAAAGATAATAAAAAAATTATAAAACAAAAAATAACATAAAAATAAGAAAAATAAAAACACAAAAATGTTTCTCTAGTTTCCCTATTTCATAAAAAAATTATAAAAAATAAAAAAAATTCTCGTTACATATGTAATACCGGATTTACACCGGATTTATACATGTGTAAATCCGGTATTACACATGTGTATAACCAGATATAGACATATGTAACTAACGGATGAAAGATTTTTAAAAAAAAATATATCAATATAGTAGGCGTTGGAAAGATTAAAAAATACTAAAATTAATTGTGAATTTGTTTGAAAAAACAATGTCGTGAAAAAAGTTATGAACGTTTTAAAAAATGGGAAAATGGCATGTGACTTGCATGTGATAATAAATGTGTGATTCATATTGGTTATTAAAGTTTTTACAAAAAATATGATTCTCAAGATAACCATACCCTATATATATATATAATGATGCATTCCATTGAGAACTATATTTTTGTTAAAAACTAAAAGAACCAATATTAACCGCATGTTAACAAGATCAAGGGTTGAGATTAAAAGTGGCATAACAGTAACTTCCTTCCATCTTAAAAACTAATTATCATACATGATAAGGGTAAAATTGGTATTACATCACAAATTATGGGGGCCACGTTTTGATCAATTCCTTTTTTTATGAATTAAATTAATTGAGCAAGAGAACACTTTCAATTGAAATTCATAAACTATTCCATCAATCTCCAATGAATATGTTTTCAAATGGCTTTAAAATTCGATGAAGAAGCAATAAATAAATGTGATTCAAATTTCAAAATAACTTTTAAAAGTAATTCACTAACCTATTCGGCTATTCTCGATCTCAATCCCTGTTCAGAAACCTTTTTTATTTCTTGTTATCGATCGATGAATCGTGTTCCCCTGAAGCATTCCTTTTGAGTCGATAATTAAAAGGTTTTAATCTTTTTCATGATTATAATTGAACAAGTTACACGGGAGAGATTAGGATTCGTAATGGTTTGTTTCTCAATAATCAAGAAGAAACCTTTGAAATCTTGAAAAAATAGCAATTGGTTGAATTTTTTTTTTTCTCAAAAGAAAAAACCGATTTTAAAGTTCAAGAATAAGATGAACACCCAAAGAGCCGCTGATTTTGAAAACTATAACATTAAAATTGATGCAAATACAGTTAGGAAGGTTAAGTTATGGATTTTTATATAGGATCAAAGTCTACTTCAAGAAGATTAGGTGTTGGTTCTATGTCATTCGGTCCATCAATGCGACCTTTAACATGTTTGTGTCAAGATCACAAAGCTCAATGCTTGATACCCAAATTTTTTTTACTTTTATCTATTCTTATTAATTCCAAGTTCCTATTGCACGACTGAGCAAATTCTCTCAGGAGTATACCATCCTTCTACTACATATTTGATGCTCATGCTACATTGAATGCTTACGGATACCATACAAATTTGATGTGATTGAAAAAAAAAGTTTTGATGCTACTGTTAATGCGGAAAAGGTTAAAAGCAAAACAAGATGGTAACAAGAAGACAAAATTCTACAAAGCATTTAATTACAAACAATGGTCGTACATGAGATGCTATTTTTTGTGTCCTAACATACTTAACACTTGTATCATTTAAATTCAGTACTTTTTAAAATTTAGATCCAGATATTGGAATCAGTAACAAGTGTGTAGGTACATCATTCATACAACAAATGGTTTGAAACATGAGAAAACGCATTTTGCATATATGCAAAAGGGCATTTGTGCACATTTGCATAATTCAAAAGTGCATATGTGCATTCTATTACAAACAGATGTGTGTGATGTTATATTTATCGTTGACTCTTTCTAAATAGAAGTCACAAAAAAAAATCTATTGCAGCTGTTGTAAAGACTCAAAAACATGATGCATGAATAAGAAACAAAGTTGAAAGCATAATAAACAATTCAGTTATTCAAAACCTAGATTTACAAGTATGTATTGTTAATAATATGTAGTCCTATTAACAAATGATTAAATCAACAAATTCAAGAATAGAATCACAAACCATTAGCACTCAATGTATTCATCGAATAGAAATCATAAATCCAAATTGAAGCCAAATTACGAGATAAACTACCAGATAAATTACGTGAACATCAACAAAACTTAGATTGAACAGAATTTGAAGCGTTTATACGAATTAAACAGAGATAATTAAGGTTCTGAGTCAACTGAAGCTCAAGGGATATGATCCAAATTATCCAAAGTTGTTTGCTTACAATCACTAAAAATAATCTCATATATACGTAACAGGGGTACAAATTAATTTTAATTCACATTGCTTCAATCAGTCCAAGGCCCAGCAATCGCAAAATATGAGAACAAGTTAAATGGTGAAATCGAATTAGATAACCATATTAATATATTATAGCCTACAAATATCTCAGTCCCATTGAAAGGAATTAATCGTAGACGGTTTTTAACAACCCATGACCACTAAAACTTTAATTGGTAAATTACAATTTTACCCAGATAATTCTTAATAATTTTAAATAAAAAAATGCAATCATAAAAAAATGAGAAACATATATAGGGAGAGATGTTTATATTATTGATTGATGTTTACAAATAAGATACAAGGGGTACTTATAAGAGTAGGAAACATAATTTTTTCATAATTCCAACGACTATTTGAATAACATGATAAGTATATCTCTAATAAAGTCTATCTATATAATTGTTGATAACCATAATAAATAATAATTATAACACTCCTACTTGGTTATCAACTTAATACGCTTAAAAATGCCGCCTCATTAAAAACCTTACTAGGAAAACCCAGTGGGACAAAATCATAGCTAAGGAAAAAAGAGTACAACGCGTATTAACTCCCCCTGTTTGCATGAGCTATGTTGCCTCGTTAAAAACCTTACTAAGAAAACCCAATGGGACAAAACTTAGTGAAGAAAAAAAGAGTGCAACTTGAATAATACTCCCCCTCATTTGTATATGCATCATTTAAGTGATGAGTGCCGATCTTCTATGAACTCGATGATTCGCCAGTTGATCCTTTGATGCGTAATTACTGAAGTTGATCAATAACATATGATCTTTATTGAAACTACAGTTGTATTTCTTTATAAACAAATACCACAAAATTCATAATTATATTGTGTTACATTACCTGTATCTGTAATACTAACTAAACTTGTTTTGTTGTGTTAGTAAATATAAACTCATATTTTTCATACGTTGGAGATATTAAAATACTTGAATTACCATAGTTCATTGTCTATTCATTGGACACGATATAAATAATATATCTAATCGTGTATAACTAGAAAGAAACAATTATATATCAATTGTAATGAACTATTAACTTCTAGATTATTTTTTTAATTTGATAAAAGATGATGATTGGAAAACATTTTAACGCATTTATATATCAATTGTAATGAACTATTAACTTCTAGATTATTTTTTTAATTTGATAAAAGATGATGATTGGAAAACATTTTAACGTATTTAAAATGACAAGTTTAATCCATATTAAATATTTCAACATCCTCTTGATGTAGTTTGATTGATTGATAAAACACAAATGTTATTTTAACATATCAAATCATAAATTTGTAACTTCATCTTTCATTTCAAATTATTCTTTCAATAATTTAAACTCTTATAATCTATTGAAAAGATACAATCATATCATCACCATATCATATGATACTTATGCACCTCATATTGTTTTTTTCATAAAAGCACATGGACGAAGTGCATCAATTAATATTAATCTTTTCGAGATAATCGTCGAGTCGATTATACCATACTCACCTCGACTACTATTAATCATATTCACTTACATAACACATCTCTTGAAGTTTTGATGTCAATGCTTTTGGTATTTACGATCATTCACAGATTCATTTGGTATTGACTAATTACTTATGTGCATACAATCACCAAGAATTTGGGCACATAAACTTTTCACCTTTAACACATGATATTTGTATCATATGTAAAGGTTTCATGAAATAAACTTCCAACATAAATATCACACCATTTTTGTATATAGATTCATTGAGATACCATCATCAACAAATATAATTTCATTTATATGTGTTTATTGGTGCACAAGATTTACATCTTTAAAATGTTTCCAATTATCTTTTAAAGACTCAACAGCTTTTCAAAACTCATGAGGAGTTCAAGTTATATTCAATGCAATAACATATACAATAAACATAATACATTCGGATCCAAATATGTATATAACAATAATAGTGTTATCGAGAACTAACTACATGATTATAGCAGTTTAAATCATTTATGGAGTTTTATGTAAGTTTCAGTGTCGAGTGAATCACGACATTCATACTATGCATATCGATTCTCTCTTTGTACTACCAGACTAATAAGGTGTTGGTATGTTATTACATCCACCACTGGAGAATACGTCTCCTCATAATAAATTATAGGTCTTATGCTAAACTCCTTGTACCACCAATTTTTCTTTGCATCTTTCTTTTATTATGTCACATAATTCATTTGCACAAAAGACCTTGTTTATAACCAACACAGTAGAGATTTCAACTCCTTCTTATTTGCGTATGTTTATTTTGGCCGATCATTATACATTTCTATTCAAAAGCAAATTTTAGTTCTTGATCCTCATCTTTTTTTTATCATTTCAAGCGCTACATATAAAGTATTATCGACGTCGATTTTATTTCGATTCCATGTATTGTAGGCATAATATATTTATTGTGATCTCTTTATTTTTATATATTTGATGTTCATCCAGAACCATCATGTCTATGGTCTCTGTAGGAGACCTTTATATCATACCTCGACTTGACCATCCTTATACTTGCTCCTTTTTCGAGGATTTTTATTCATGGAATCGACCAGTCTACCACGATTGAGACGTGCCATAGACTCATTACCAATATAAATCTTAATTGGAGAATTAGTAGTTGGTATATGTGACTTAGTCACTCTTTACAGGTTATGATTATGTCTTATTAATTCTGGTAATTGATTCACTAATGAATTATCTTTCGAACTTTTGGTTTGTATCTATTTGTTTGAGGATCAAGCTAATACACTGATAATTCATTATAATTTTTCACTGTCCAACTACTTTTTATCTTCACTAATGTTGAAAATATTGATTAATCAAAATGCATAACCAATAAATTGAGCCATAGACAAATTTATTGGTAATGGATCTATATTTTAATTATAGATATTATGCATGCCCATGATATATTCCTAACTCTCTCATCTTTGTGCGTTATGGTGGAACAATTGCAACATATATCTCACAACCAAAACAAACAATTCAGATGAGATCTATTTGTGGTTTCTGACCAAAACCAACTTTAATAGGGAGAAAGTCTTAACGTGAATTGATGTTTTTCATGTAAAATAATGTGACATCCGGTAATTTTCCGTTACCAAACTCCGTTAGTTTCCGTTAAGTATTGCATACACGTGTTGGGAGCACACACTAGTTGTCGTTGAACGTTGGTGACTTAACAATAATCAGTAATGTTAAATTGATGATAATTAGGTTAACAATGTGATTATTAAGTTATGTTTATGTGATTTGAATGTTACTGTAATGTTATCGCGTAACGTGAAAACGTGCATATTTATTCGTGTGTTTTGTGATAAATGGGAATTATGCATGATTGTTATTTGTGATTAATAATAATTGTGTTTAGTAGTTAAAAACTATTTAAAATCTATTCAAAAAGCTTAATTTTTATAAAATACAAATTATAAGGGTTAAGGTGTAATTATGGATTATTAATTAAAACAAAATTAAAAACCCTAATCCCCTAACCCTTTTCGGCCGCGACTTGCATCCCCACCCTCACCATCACGAAATCGATCAAGAACAAGCAAGAAACCATCGGATTTGGTCGACTTCAAGTTATACAACAAGTTAGAACCTTCAATTGCAAACTATTACACATCTAAAGGTTAGATTTTTATATGATTTGATGGTTGTTCATGTTTGGCCGAAAGTTCCATGCGAATTCTGCAATTGATGGCCGAAAGTTGCTTGATTGTTGATGTTAATGTGTTTGTTAGATAGATTACATGTTGATTAACGTTGATTATGCAAGAAAGTTTGGATTTTGGTTGTTTGTTCATAGGAATATTGGCCGTGAGTTTGAAGTGATGTTGGATCAAATTGGATGTTGAATAATGGTTGTTTGATGTTGTGATTATGTAGTTGTATTGTATATATGTTAGTTAACGTCGATTTATACAAGAAAGCCATGATTTGGGTGCATTGTTCATAGGTTACTAATAATAGTAACTTTATTTTGCATGAATTGGTGATTGGATGATGTGTGAATGTTATGGATGTGTTTGTGATGATGATTAGATGCTAGATGGTTGATATGAATGTTAGGAATTCAAGAATGCATGTTGTAGTTCATACCTTACTAAAGATAGTAACTTTTGGGTATGAAAGTTGATGAATCATGATGATTAGGTGTTGTTGATCATGTTTAGATGTTGTCATGGACTTGAAATAGTATATAATTGATGAATTCATGAATGTTGTGTGAGTTTGATGAATTTGGGATGAACTTTCCCAAAAGGGAAACTTTAATTGTGCAAATCCTTGAATTGGATGATTTGAGCATGTTTGGGATATTAGGATCATGCTAGTGTGTTCATGGATGGGTTCTAAGGTGACTAAATGTGTTGTTTATGTTGTATGAATGTTGATTTGGGTTGTTATCTGTTTTGGCCTGTTGTGATTTGCATGATTTGTATGATATCTAGTTATATGATGATCTAGGTAGTACATGTGGTGGTGATGTGCTATATGTAATCAAGTGGTATGTTGATCATGTATGATATGCTGTTGTGTTAGTTTAATGAATTATCACCTATAATGTCACCAACGGGTCCAACGGGTCAACTGGGTCAAATGTGTCTTGTATTCTTAAACCTTGAGTTCCTTGGTTTGTAGAGCACTTAGGGTTTCGTGTTGTTTTTGTGCACACGTACTTATGTACTCTTGTATTCTAGGTGACCTTTGAAGGTTGTCTTTCCTTCTTTCTTTCAAGTTAAACTCTAAGTTAATTCTTGCGCATACCAGGTGAGTTCTTGCCCCGCTCTTTTTACATAATCTCTTTTGGGGGAGATGGCATACTGTTACAAACGCTTTTATTTATGAGTGTGTATAATATTGATATAGTGTTGTTTACCATGGAAAGTCCTCACACTTTCGGATTGTTAATATTGACTAGCGGGGAAATTTGGGTAGTACTACTGGGTCTGACGAGCCCCACCTGTGCGACTCGAGGTCAAACGGGTGCAATTTTGTCCTATCACATATTCGTCACGACCTGGTAAGTCGTGACGGGAGGCAACAAACGTATCACAGTCAGCTTCAATCGCGAGATCACTATGATTAATATTTTTATGTTAATAGACTAGCTATCTATTGCAATACACTACTTATGCTCTGAAAACTATTGATTGGTTTATATTTTAACGCAACTCTTGAACTCACCAACCATGTGTTGACTTGTTTAGTATGCTATTCTCAGGTTAAGGTTGCCAGTTGCCTAGGAGCACGCACGTCAGCATTGTTGAATTGTCTACATTTGCATTGTTTACAAATTGGGATTGTTTTCATTTTATACATTTGTGTTTGGGGCGCGTTTGTTTTGCGCATTCTCGTTACATATTACTTGTTTTTTTCTGTTTTAAAAACGCTTCCGCAGTATTTTAAACGCTTCCGCAGTAAAAACGCTTCCGCAGTATTTTAAACGCTTCCGCAGTATTTAAACGTTAACTCTGGTTTTGTTTATTTATCATATAGAGTCGTTCTTGGTAACTAATGACTGAGATCCTGGTATGTCACGCGCCTCGCGGTAAAACCCCGCTCGCGGATTTTGAGGGTGTGACAGATTGGTATCAGAGCCATTGGTTATAGGGAACTAGGTTGCATACACACACTAGACTATAACCGCACAGTTGTTAGTTACTTATCGCTTACTCTCCTTACTGTATACTCATTGGCATACGCAACACGTACTTCGCAGCATGGCATCGTCGTCCAGGAATTTAGGCAAGAGACCTGCACGATCTGAATCACCTCCTACATCTCCCGTACCTGATAGGGGATCTAACTGGCCACGACATCCTTATCCTCCTAGCGAGATAGACTGGGATCAGCCTTTCGTACCTCCTGAGCTCGATCCTCCGCGTAACTGGGATTTCTACCCCACTTACGTTAACCGTATGGCTTATAGAGAACGCGTACCACCAGTAGCACCTACACGACCTAGGACTAGGTCATCAACCGCCTCTACTTTGCCTACACTTCCTACCTTGAGCATCCCTCTGGAGCAGGCATTTGCAGCCCTGGTAGCCACACTGGACACAGAGCGACAGCGGATTAGAGGACTCACTGATGAGAACTCTGCATTACGATCTGAGATGCGTCAGCTGCGTTTCCAGGTAGATACGCTTCAGGAGCGACTTTCGATGGCCATTGGTGGACATCATACTCTGGCAGGCAACGTGGTAGCACTTAGTGGGCTCATGGACGCACAGGATCACCATAACATAGTGATTGATGATAGGTTTGCTGATTTAGAGGCACAGCTAGCAGCACTTCAGGTTGTTGAAGCCCTGCACCTTTGGTGGAATGCCCAGGTGCAAATGCTGGGTCAAGCCATGGCCAATGAACTACCGTTGGGATGAATTCAAAGAAATCATGAAGAAGAATATTGCCCCCTGAATGAAGTGCAGAAACTGGAGATTGAGTTCTGGCAACTCAAAATGCAAGGCTCAGAAATTGAAGCCTACACAACTCGTACTCATGAGTTAGCCACTTTATGTCCAGGGATGGTGAATGAAATGCACAAGAGGGTGGAGCATTATATACGGGGATTGGTGCCTGAAATTCAAAGTATGGTAACTGCTTCTAACCCCACTACCATACAACAAGCTATCCGAACAGCCCACAGGCTGACTGACAGGCAGTGAGTGGATGCAAGGACGATTACCTAAACGGGGTGCGGTGGCAAGCGTGCCCGACCAGAAACGCAAGTGGGATGGTTCAAGCAACAAGGGATCGTCATCCAGTAGCCAATCTCAACCTCAACAACAGCAGCAAGTCAGCAACAGCAACGGAAGTTTGATAACAACCGAAGCTTCAACCAGGCGCACTCAAATCAAGGACCCGGCGGGTATGGTGGAAGACTGCCGAAGTGCAACCGGTGTAACTACCACCATGTGGGTCGATGTGATAACTTCAAGTGTCAACGTTGTGGGAAGATTGGTCATGCAGCCAAAGACTGTCGGGGGGTGAACTGATGAGAAAGCCACAACAATCACAAGAAACTCCGAAAGGTTGTTTTGAATGCGGGAAAGAAGGCCATTACAAACGCAACTGTCCCCAGCTTAAGAGGAATGGTAATGGTAACAACAACAATGGGAACAACAACAATAATAACAATGGCAACAACAATAACAACAACAATGGTAATGGCAACAACAATGGAGGCAATAATAAATGGAGCCAAAGGAAGAGCCTTCGTCATTGGCTCAGGTGAGGCTCTAAACGACCCTACAACAGTAACTGGTAAATTTTCGGTTAATGGTTGTTTTGCTACTGTATTATTCGATACCGGAGCCGATAGAAGTTTCGTGTCCACTAGGTTCTGTAGTCTTTTAAGTGATATGCCCTCAGCCTTAGAATCTAAATACACCGTAGAGTTAGCTGACGGTACACAGATTCACGTAACGCATATTCTTAGAGACTGCAAGATAGAGCTTGCTGGTCATACATTCACCATAGATCTCATGCCTGTTACACTAGGAAGCTTTCGATGTGGTAGTAGGCATGGATTGGCTTTCCGATAAACAAGCGGAAGTCATATGCCACGAGAAAATCATAAGGATTCCCATTGGTGAAGAAGTCCTTACGGTCAGAGGTGATAGGAGTGGTGCGGTGATAGGCATCATCTCATTCATGAAGGCGCAGAAGTTGTTACGAAAGGGTCGACTGGCCATATTGGCACTAGTCACGGATAAACAGACTGAGGAAAAGAAGATAGAGGATATCCCGTAGTTCGTGAGTTTCTGAGGTGTTTCCGGAAGACCTGCCTGGATTACCGCCTCATCGTCAAGTTGAATTCCAGATTGAGTTGACTCCAGGAGCCGCTCCAATTGCGAGAGCACCGTACCGGTTAGCTCCGAACGAACTGCAGGAATTATCCGCTCAACTACAAGAGTTGTTGGATAAAGGGTTCATCCGACCGAGTTCGTCACCCTGGGGAGCGCCAGTTCTATTTGTGAAGAAGAAGGATGGTACATTTAGAATGTGTATCGACTATAGGGAACTGAACAAGGTTACTATCAAGAATAGATATCCCTTACCTCGTATCGATGATTTGTTTGATCAACTGCAAGGATCAAGCTATTACTCCAAGATTGATCTGAGGTCTGGGTATCATCAGCTGAGAGTTCGAGAAGAGGACATCTCGAAGACTGCTTTCCGTACACGATATGGTCACTATGAATTTTTGGTCATGCCATTTGGGTTGACGAATGCACCAGCAGTATTCATGGACCTCATGAATCGCGTGTGCAAACCCTATCTTGATCAGTTTGTTATCGTCTTTATTGATGACATACTGATATACTCAAGGACCGAGGAAGAACATGAGAAGCACTTACGTTTAATCTTGGAATTACTTAGAAAGGAACAACTGTATGCAAAGTTTTCTAAGTGTGATTTCTGGATACGTGAGGTACAATTCTTGGGTCATATTGTCAACGAGAAGGGAATACATGTTGATCCTGCTAAGATTGAAGCGATAAAGAATTGGTCTGTTCCTAAGACACCGAGTGAGATACGACAATTCCTTGGATTAGCGGGATATTATCGACGATTCATTGAAGGATTCTCTAAGATTGCACAACCTCTCACAGCTTTGACTCACAAAGGAACGACGTACAAATGGGGTGAGAGTCAGGAATCTGCTTTTCAGTTGCTGAAACATAAATTGTGTAGCGCACCAATATTAGCGTTACCGGATGGTAGTGATGATTTCGTAGTCTATTGTGACGCTTCTATTCAAGGACTTGGATGCGTCCTGATGCAGCGGGATAAAGTGATAGCATACGCCTCTAGACAGTTGAAGATTCATGAGAAGAACTATACCACCCATGATTTGGAACTGGGTGCGGTAGTGTTTGCCTTGAAGATCTGGAGACATTACTTGTACGGTACCAAATGCACCATTTACACCGATCACAAGAGTCTTCAGCATATCTTTGAGCAAAAGGAGTTGAATATGAGGCAAAGACGCTGGGTGGAATTGTTAAACGACTATGATTGTGCTATTAAGTACCACCCGGGAAAGCAAATGTAGTTGCTGATGCGCTGAGTAGAAAAGAGACTGCTAAACCTCGACGTGTGCGAGCTCTGCAACTAACGATTAGTACGCAATTACCTGAACAAATCCGTGATGCTCAAACTGAAGCTTGAAAGTAGAAAATATGAGTTTAGAAGGGTTACGAGGAATGGAAAAGCAATTAGAAGTAAAAGCGGATGGGATTCGTTACTTCATGGATAGACTATGGGTACCTCTACATGGAAATCTGAGAGATTTGGTCATGAGTGAGGCTCATAAGTCCAAGTATTCTATACATCCTGGATCTGACAAGATGTACCACGATTTGAAGGCGCACTATTGGTGGCCTAACATGAAAGCAGATGTAGCTACTTATGTGAGCAAGTGTCTGACCTGCTCAAAGGTAAAAGTGGAGTATCAGAAACCATCTGGTTATTACAACAACCCGAGATCCCTATGTGGAAGTGGGATCAAATATCAATGGATTTTATTACTAAGTTACCTCGTACTTCTACGGGTTGTGATACAATATGGGTTATCGTGGATCGATTGACAAAATCTGCTCATTTCCTAGCGATAAAGGAAACAGATAAGATGGAGAAGTTAACCCGACTTTATCTGAAGGAGATCGTTTCGAGGCATGGAGTACCAATCTCAATTATTTCTGATCGCGATTCTCGTTTCACATCACACTTCTGGCAGTCGTTGCAGAAAGCTTTAGGTACACGATTGGATATGAGTACTGCTTATCATCCACAGACTGATGGTCAAAGCGAGCGTACTATACAGACTTTGGAGGACATGTTACGTGCTTGTGTGATTGATTTCGGGAATAACTGGGAAGTTCACCTACCATTGGTGGAATTTTCTTACAACAACAGTTATCACACTAGCATAAAGGCAGCACCTTTTGAAGCTTTATATGGGAGAAAGTGTAGATCACCAGTTTGCTGGGCTGAAATTGGTGATAGTCAATTAACGGGTCCCGAGTTAGTACACGAGACAACTGAGAAGATTGTTCAGATAAGAAACCGCATGGCCGCAGCACGAGACAGACAGAAAAGCTATGCTGACAAACGACGAAAACCTTTGGAATTTCAGATAGGTGACAAAGTTTTGTTAAAAGTCTCACCATGGAAAGGCGTAGTTCGGTTTGGTAAGCGAGGAAAGCTAAATCCGAGATACGTTGGACCATTTGAGATAGTGGAAAGAATTGGTCCAGTGGCTTATCGACTAGCCTTACCTGATTCATTGAGTGGAATCCATGATGTATTCCATGTTTCAAACCTAAAGAAATGTTTAACGGATGAAACGATGGTCGTACCACTGGAAGAAGTTCAAGTAGATGAACAATTACGTTTCATTGAGGAACCTGTCGAAGTGATGGATCGTGAGGTGAAAACGCTTAAGCAAAGCAAGATACCCATCGTCAAAGTTCGTTGGAACTCGAGACGTGGACCAGAATTCACGTGGGAACGTGAAGATCAAATGAAGCTTAAGTATCCTCAGCTATTTGAAAGGACGATGCCAGCCGGCGAAGGTATTGATTAAATTTCGGGACGAAATTTCTTTCAACATGGGGATGATGTGACAACTCATCCAAAACTCACACGATTTCGATTTCCTTGTGCCAATGCAGTAGACCAGTGATGGAACACTCACCATGTAACGCAATTTTCGGGACGAAAATTCTTTCAACATGGGGATAATGTGACATCCGGTAATTTTCCGTTACCAAACTCCGTTAGTTCCGTTAAGTCTTGCATACACGTGTCGGGAGCACACACTAGTTGTCGTTGAACGTTGGTGACTTAACAATAATCAGTAATGTTAAATTGATGATAATTAGGTTAACAATGTGATTATTAAGTTATGCTTATGTGATTTGAATGTTAACTGTAATGTTATCGCGTAACGTGAAAACGTGCATATTTATTCGTGTGTTTGGTGATAAATGGGAATTATGCATGATTGTTATTTGTGATTAATAATAATTGTGTTTAGTAGTTAAAAACTATTTAAAATCTATTCAAAAAGCTTAATTTTTATAAAATACAAATTATAAGGGTTAAAGGTGTAATTATGGATTATTAATTAAAACAAAATTAAAAACCCTAATCCCCTAACCCTTTCGGCCGCGACTTGCATCCCCTCACCCTCACCATCACGAAATCGATCAAGAACAAGCAAGAAAACCATCGGATTTGGTCGACTTCAAGTTATACAACAAGTTAGAACCTTCAATTGCAAACTATTACACATCTAAAGGTTAGATTTTTATATGATTTGATGGTTGTTCATGTTTGGCCGAAAGTTCCATGCGAATTCTGCAATTGATGGCCGAAAGTTGCTTGATTGTTGATGTTAATGTGTTTGTTAGATAGATTACATGTTGATTAACGTTGATTATGCAAGAAAGTTTGGATTTTGGTTGTTTGTTCATAGGAATATCTTGGCCGTGAGTTTGAAGTGATGTTGGATCAAATTGGATGTTGAATAATGGTTGTTTGATGTTGTGATTATGTTAGTTGTATTGTATATATGTTAGTTAACGTCGATTATACAAGAAAGCCATGATTTGGGTGCATTGTTCATAGGTTACTAATAATAGTAACTTTATTTTGCATGAATTGGTGATTGGATGATGTGTGAATGTTATGGATGTGTTTGTGATGATGATTAGATGCTAGATGGTTGATATGAATGTTAGGAATTCAAGAATGCATGTTGTAGTTCATACCTTACTAAAGATAGTAACTTTTGGGTATGAAAGTTGATGAATCATGATGATTAGGTGTTGTTGATCATGTTTAGATGTTGTCATGGACTTGAAATAGTATATAATTGATGAATTCATGAATGTTGTGTGAGTTTGATGAATTTGGGATGAACTTTCCCAAAAGGGAAACTTTAATTGTGCAAATCCTTGAATTGGATGATTTGAGCATGTTTGGGATATTAGGATCATGCTAGTGTGTTCATGGATGGGTTCTAAGGTGACTAAATGTGTTGTTTATGTTGTATGAATGTTGATTTGGGTTGTTATCTGTTTTGGCCTGTTGTGATTTGCATGATTTGTATGATATCTAGTTATATGATGATCTAGGTAGTACATGTGGTGGTGATGTGCTATATGTAATCAAGTGGTATGTTGATCATGTATGATATGCTGTTGTGTTAGTTTAATGAATTATCACCTATAATGTCACCAACGGGTCCAACGGGTCAACTGGGTCAAATGTGTCTTGTATTCTTAAACCTTGAGTTCCTTGGTTTGTAGAGCACTTAGGGTTTCGTGTTGTTTTTGTGCACACGTACTTATGTACTCTTGTATTCTAGGTGACCTTTGAAGGTTGTCTTTCCTTCTTTCTTTCAAGTTAAACTCTAAGTTAATTCTTGCGCATACCAGGTGAGTTCTTGCCCCACTCTTTTTACATAATCTCTTTTGGGGGAGATGGCATACTGTTTACAAACGCTTTTATTTATGAGTGTGTATAATATTGATATAGTGTTGTTTACCATGGAAAGTCCTCACACTTTCGGATTGTTAATATTGACTAGCGGGGAAATTTTGGGTAGTACTACTGGGTCTGACGAGCCCCACCTGTGCGACTCGAGGTCAAAC